>JARVKF010000212.1:0-483175 GCA_039778275.1 Seiridium unicorne
CCCCCCCCCCCCCCCCCCCCCCCCCCCCCCCCCCCCCCCCCCCCCCCCCCCCCCCCCCCCCCCCCCCCCCCCCAGAGGTCAAGAGTGCATACTCTGCGTGGCACAGCAAAGACAAGAGAGATGGGTTCAGTTTGACTGGGACGGCCTTAGGAATAGATGGGATGAGCGAGGAAGCGAGTGAGTGGAGGTGTGCTTCGTGGTTTTAAGTATGTTTGGAGGGAAAAGTACGAATAGTGCTGCATAACATTGCTTTTCTTTTTCCTTGCTCTTTCACCATGCATGTATGTACTGAAGAGCCACAGGGCAGACGTGCATGCACTGCAGATCCTGGCAAAACTATGGCCATCACTTGACTGACGGACCGCTCCAATCATGGCTGCGGTGCAGCAAGTCGAATATGCATCTGAAGAAGCTAAAGCTAGGACTTGAGCTCGAGCTCGAGCTTTTGAGGCCAATTACCCAGTGCTGGTTTGCACGGCGCTGGGGAACGTCCACGGTGGCAGGCACAAGAAGTCGAGCGAGATGCCCCCCATTAGTCACCCAGGTCAGGCCCGATAGATCCTTGTGCCGTGTCTCTACCCCATACGGGCGATGCGCTAGCAAGCAGAACCCAAACCCCTGGCGTTCCGATTCCCATATGGCGGTCGTCATGTAAGCAAGGCGATGGAGCCGCTGTATGGTGCATGCAACGCAAGCCCTGAATAAGAACACGGGGTGGGAGCGCGCGCGCAAGTAGAAAAAGGCTGGCCGCGTTGCGCGATTTTTCCATCCACGCGCTCGAGATTGGGCTTGTCCGACTGCGCCTAGCCACATGGGGGTTCACGGTGAAGAAGGGAGGAAGGGGAGACAAGACATACATGACAGATGGATGCCATCCTAGTGGGTTGTGCCGCCGCAAAAAAAGGGGGTGTGCTCTGGAGATGCTGAGGGTGCTGTCATCGAAGCCGGTCAGGTTGGCAGCACGCCTATACTGCGGTACTTGGCGCTTGGCGCCTGCTTACCCACCTCTGCCTAACATCATCCTAGGTTGACTTGTGCATGCTCCAGGTCAGGAACCATGCCACCCCTAGGAGATCTGCCGCTACCATCTCCACGTACTACTCTAAACTCTCTGCCATTCTCCAATTGCTGACTTTGTGCACCCGCACAGCCTCACCGTGGACAGGAACGGCGGGCAAGAGTGCGTGCCACCCCTTCTTGGTCAGACTGGGGGTTACACCGGTCCCATGCCATACCTACATAGCACTGGCGAGGGCAAAAGAGAGAGCTTGGGGGAGAGGAAGGGCGCTGTGCTACCGGGGAACTGGACCCGGGTTGCACAGAACGGCTCAGTCTCCGAAATGTGTTAATGACCGTGGTCTGCTTTCGGCGTGCCCACGGACGAAGCCAGGGATTCTTGGGTCGAATGGGGTGGTCCTGCAGAGTCAAACCTTAATAGGGATGCTGTACCCGAGTCAATGCTTAATCAGGTACGTAGCCAGGTTTCTCGTGAGGGCCTTTGTTTGTTGCACTCATGGAAAACGTCAATGGATCTCCAGTGGCCTAGGCGGTGAATCGACTGACGCGCAGGCTATTTACAATTGCTCCCGTTCCGTGCGGGTGCATGTCAAACCTGCTTTTCCGCTTTCCACTGTTCACTGCCTACCTAGGTACCTACTCAAGTGCCTTGCGAAAGCCGAGTTTCTTTCTCCAATCCCGGCAGGCAACGTAGCACCGCGGCCGCGATGTCATTGGATCCGGTGTACATCGAACTTGTCGTAATCTTCCGATGCTAGCTTAACGGGTCCTTGCTGATCGACAGGATCAGATGACGGCCATGTTCTCTACCATGGACACGTTCCGCTCCCGCCCTACGGAAGCAGCGCCCTGAAAGGACTCGACGGGAACCTAGCCGGTTGCACCCGTAACAAGTCCCTCGATACTGTTATCGCGCAAGACGCGCAGGATACGGCATGCGTGGACTGTTCGCTCTCTGGTCAGGACGTGATGGTGGATCAGCTGCACGCAAGTCATCTGTCTAATGTACGGTACCCTAGCAGCCCTGGACAGGGTCGGTCGGCCGGGGAGTTATCGCTCCACAGCCCGGTCAGCCTCCAGCACTCCATACCTCGAAGCACCTGGCATATTGTACATTGAGGAGAAGCTAGAAGCCTTCTGGAAGCCAGTGCCGACCGGCATCACCCCTGTCGCAATGGATCCGCGGCCGGCATGCTTCCCCATCATCCACCAGCTGCATACAATAGAGACTCATCCAACCGCTCACCCCCACCGTCCTCTGCGCTTTCTGCTCGCCTCGGAGCAAGGAAGAAGAAAGCAGACAACGCGCCGCCGCGAACCGGTGACAAATATAGATCGGGGCGTGGGCGGCACTTCGGCGGTAATGGAATGCTGCCCCCTGGTCTTCAATTTGGGTATTGCAGAACTGGATACAGATCTTGCCAAGCCAGCGCTATTTGTGCGGCCGGATGGGGGTGGCGTCACACGCAGTCAGATGTGGCACAACGGTGAAGAAATTAGGTAAAGCTGGCCGCGCATGACATGGCATGGCATCGCATCGCATCGCATCGCATGCGCACCACAAGAGACGACGCTTCGGCGCCGCGGGGGTCTGGTCGGGTTTCCCGCCCTGATGTACTAGCACTAGGTTACCTTACACAGCTGCGTGGAACCCTGCCAGCGGCCATGACGATGAAGAAGCAATGCTCCTCCTATCCACACTCAGTTGCATAAGCCGATGGGGTTTCAGGGCGGAAAGACTTATGTGCAACTACCGGTGACCAATTGTGGCAGCCTTTGCTCGGAACCCCCATGGGACTAATGCACTGCTCATTATAGCACTGCACCTGAAACTTGGGCTATCGTTTGTCAGCTCACGATACAACGCCAACCCCCATTCCGCGTACCAGAGGTGGCCCTTGTCCGAGCCTTTTGCTCCCAAGGTCCATTCCTCCGGAAAGAAAAGAAAGGGTCTATACGCGCCCGTCTTATGGTTCATCAACGATCTGACGCCCTACAAGGCCGGCGCCCGTCCCAAACGACTATCCGGCTTTGGTTTAGTCGTCAGCCAACAGGAATAAATGCCCGATGCTTCCAGACCAATTAGACGTGTCAGGATAACACTTGCTTTTAACGGACCACAGGTGTCCTGATAACAAGCCCCAATCCTTGTGTACAGCCCAGCATTCGACACTGCACGTACTCAACTTGCCGCGCCATGGCAGCTCATTGTTGCTGAGATTATTGTGAATAAAGGAGCTTTGGACGACCTGGCGGGAACGTTGGATATGCAATAGAATACCGGATGGACCACTGATATGGCTATTTTCTTCTTCTTAAATAATTCATCCCTCCCTTCATGCCCTCTTGCAAGAATAAAGACTGAAAGATATGATTAGTGGGATATAACAGCGCCTAGCTGAACTTGCACCCATTAGTGCCTAGTTATCTCGAGATGTTGCTAATCACCTGCGAAAAGTACGTGGCAATTGTATAGTTTCCTCGTCTTACATGAAGCCCCTGAATCGAACACCCCAGCTGTTGGGAAATATCTCTTCTGCCAGAGCCATGTTTCTAATTTGCTTCCCTGACCAATAAGAACCTGTGACAATGGCCAAGCTTAACACATATAGATTGTGCGATGACCGTGTATGCAGAGTAGTGTAGCAAAGATTGTCTGTCGGACGATACGGTAATGTCCCTAGACATTAGGTCAAATTACCGAGAGTTCTAGAGCTGGTGGGCCTACGCAGTGCTCTGATGTTTCTGTCCCAGGAGTTAGACAGCCACAGCGAAATATTGATTCCCCTGAAATCGTACGCAAAACCAGCCATGCTGGCCTGAGGTGTATAAACCATATGCTCGTCGTCTCCGGTCTGCATGTCTAGATGTAAAGGCCTCGGCCAAATTTATGATGACCCGGTAATAATTACATAATTACTAAGTTCAGTAAAGCCATCATCTTCTGCCATTACATTGAGACACCTTTTCCAGTCTTCCAGAGCGAAAGTTTGTAAAGGAAATTTACAGTCAAGGAACAGCAAGCATCGTATTGATTGTACGCTTAACAGCCCGCGACGAGAGGGTTGAGAGCCATTCAGGGGCGGCTAGAATGATAGATGTTCACGATTAGCGGACCTACTAGCTGGCGAAGTCTAGATATATAATTCTACCTAATGGAATCAAGTGGCTCTTCGATTATAGGTTATTGGAGAACATAAAACCTAACATAAGTCTCTCGAGGATATTCAGCTCGCTATTCTGCCAGCAACTTTGGTGACTTTTGTCAGGCTGCTGGTTTGACTCCCCGATATTCCTTTTTAATTAATTTTGTCATGTCAAGCATTCTTGGCTGATGGTGTGGCCTGTAATTGACCTTCAGAATTCACAGAGAGAATCTTTTCTTGATTCTTACTAGCATTCAGATCCTCGTAAGGATCTTGAAGTATAAGCCAGTTGTTCAACGTCAGGTTTTGCTGAAACGTCATGTTGCGCTGTAGAGGAGCAGTGTCGAAGAATTAGAGCAAGACAACATCAACCTGGTCTTGCGTCTTCAGTAATTAAGACTTGCTATCTGCCAGCGATTGGAAACGCAGGCCATTAGGTTATATGATTTAGAGGATAAGTACGGCCTCTGCGTCTTTGTCAGCATATGCTGATCTGCATCTACTTTGATCTGATTAGCACATAAGAAACGAACAACTCTCTTGTCACAGGTGAACGAGCATTTAGTAGTTCATGCTATCAATTCAATGTTTGTGTAGCTGCTCGTTACAGCATGACGTTGGCGCGACTATGCACATTCATTCCGTCGTTGTTTCCTCCTGTCAACCCTCGTTCGCCCCAGCTTTATCCCGTCAATGCGATAGCAATAATAATTGTAACAATACTTTGAGTCCCACCTTCCGGCAAAACACCGAGTTCAGCGAGGCTCTGCCCATCTGAGCTAAATGCTCGTGTGCTCTTGTGAAGACCCCTGCCAGATAACCCTGCTGCGAAAGTCGTCGAGCAATCCCGGAGGACTTCGGACGCTTATTAGGTGTACCCAGGCATACATATGCCAAAGACCAGATAAATGCAAATCAGCCAAGATTCTTTTTTCTGTAGCCAACTGGTGAATCGCCATGCAACATTTGCTTCCCTCCCCCAATAAAATACGCTGGGCGCCGGAGCCACCCCTAGCGTAGTGCTGGTGACAGCCGGGTCACCATTACGCCGGTAAAAAGCAGTACAACTCTCATGAAAACGCTAGAACCCTATTCGTAGCACATTACAATGTTGGTAGGTATATATTCGAACCGAGTGGCTCGAACGAAACAATGGCGAAAGGAGGTACCGTAAAGCAAGGACTAAACTGTGAGGGGGCATGGTATACTCCGAAGACTGATTAGGTATGGCGCCGAAGGGGGGGTAGCGCTCAGCTACTCCATTTCTGTGTCACTGCCATCAAGTTCCTCGATCTCGCCCAAGTGGCCGTATTTAGCCTTATACAAATCGAGAAGTCTCAGTTGCTGCGCAATTTCATCGAGTACTGCTGGCATGGGGGCTCTGAGATCATCAAGCTGAGAGATCTGGCCTCCACCGGCAGCCAAGTGCCGAATGGTCAGTGTGGTAACGCAAGTCTACAGGATGGTGGTTAGCAAGGTGACGTGAGATAACACGCGCGCTGCAGGGCTTACCTCGATACGGCTCACTTGGTGTTCCATGAAATTGAACAAGAACCGCTCAGTGACTTCGCCACCGCGCTGTTTCATCCTCTCTAGAAGTTCCGTTTCGGGAGGCTGCAACCCCCTCCCAGAGACTTCCTCGAGTGTGCTGCATAACATCTCCAGGCGCAGGGAAACCTTCCATAGAGACCATATCATCTCAGGTTCGAACCCAAGTTCGCTGCCGGGCTGGAGAGTTGCCGGCTTGTCGACGACAGGATGGGCATCTTGGTTGTGGTGCTCAATACGGCCAGCGAGCGCGTGCGGATACAACGCATAGACGTACTCTGGGTTTTCAAGACCCTTCAGCTTCTTCTCACCCATTTCCTTGACCTCAAAGCCCTGAGAGCTGAGCGACCGAAGCTCTCTACGAATCTGTGTCGCCCCCGAATCTTCATCGAAAGTATCCTCGGTGACCCTGGAGCCGTTGCGCTCGTTCTCCTGATACGTCTCAAGACAGCGCTGAATCTCGGAAATGAAGTCGGCCGACACCGTAATCTGTCCGCCATCGGCAACGGCGGAGATACGAGAAGCCTTGTTGACCATTGGACCGAAGTAGTCCATACGGCGAGTGACTGGATCGATCTCGGCTACGGGTTCACCATAATGAATACCCATTCTCACAGACAGACCCTTGAATATGAGGTTGTTCTCTTTGTCAAACACGTCCTGACAGGTAACCGAGTTAAGTATCTCTGCTGGCCAATTGACCTTGAGGAGTTCCGTCTGGATGGCGAAACACCACAGTAGAGCTGAGGTTGCCGTCGGGAAGGAAACCATGAAAGCATCCCCTTCAGTTTTTACTTCGTATCCTCCAATTCTTCGAAGTTGGCGTCGCATGACTTCGTTGTGGAGCTTGATGGCTGACCTCATGGCAGATGGGTACATTTCCCATAGGTTCGTCGAGTTCTTGATATCGGTGAAGACGATGGAAGGCTTCTCCGTTGGGGCAGGGACCTCTGCTTCGAGTCGATGGAGGGTTGAGTCCAGTACCTCTCCCTTGGCTTTCCTGCCTCGCTTGGCCGGGTACTGGAACTCGTCTGGAACACCGGATGGATAGAGCGACATGCTCTGGCCTCTATGCAAACGTGCTGACCTCTCCTGCCGGCGCTTTAGGTCGGAGACACTGAGTAGCATGACCATGATCTTTCCCGAGGCACCGTAGGCCATGGCTAGGTCTCTCAGTTTGGATGAAGCGCGCATAAGCTCGCCTCGTTCTGACCGTGCAACGTCTACCACCAGTCCAGGAGTGAGGTACTCCCAGAGATCTTTGGTAGCAATAAGGATAGTCTCATCCTGCGGGGTGATAGAAACCTGCGTGACATGCGGTGCTGCTTGTACAGCAGGCATCAAGTCAACATAGCCAAATGCCCGTGACACTTCTAACAGATCATTCAATTTGCCCTGGCGAGAGACCCAACCGCCAGCATCTCGGATGCGCTGACGCTCGAGGGGTTCGGCTGGGTCGTGTTTTCGAGTCAGCATTCTATGTGAGCCATCAGACTGAATGAGCATCGCTTGACAATCGCCAACGTTGGCTACATAGAGCTCTTGTCCTTGCAGGTATGCCACCGTGGCAACGCCACCGGAGTTCAAGTCTTCTTTACTCAGAACAATCGGAGCCGATGATCCACGGTGGGTGCCCTGGGGCCGTTCCTCAGCATGTGAGGTCGCTATCGTCACTAGATCTTTGTTGAGGACGAGGAAGGCCCTTCGGAGAGCATCCTGGGGGGTTTCATGTTGCCTTGTCTTCAGAGCTTTGAGCTCCAAAGCAAAGATATGACCAAAGTTCTCATGTAGATACTTGGCGATCTTAGAGCCACCACTGCTTAGAGCTTGGCCATCGAACAACCCCAACAGTGTCTCCGAATCGGAAGAGTTGAATCTGGGGACGACGAGGTCGATTGTGGACAGATGTTCATTCTTGCCGAGAGTATCGGCCATACCATACGGCAAATGCCCGGCGAGAGATCCCGATGTTCGGACACGCCGGTCTTCACTTTGGTCCGGAATACTGGGCTGTGTGAGGGTGACATCCATCAGCCCGAGGACACGAAGTGTTGTCAAGCGATTGAAGTCGGTGTATTGCTCTCGGTGTTGCGACGCCGAACTAAACCCAGTTTGCTTGATTTCGAGCCGTTTGTTTCCGGAGAGATTGAGGTATCGCAGTTGAGGATTGAGATTCCAGTTCCAGTCGTAAGGGACGTTCGAGATGTTGTACTTTAGAGCGTTGTTTCCGCAATCTAGCACGGCGAGCTTCTTCGCTCTGGAGATATCCGCGGGGAGATTGGTGAATTTGTTGCCGTTGATGTGTAGAACCTGCAGCAGGCTGTATTCCTCGAGGTCATCGACGGGGAGACTGGTCAAATCGTTTCCTGAAAGGTAGAGCTCGACGAGCTGGGGCCAGCTCTTGATTGATCTTTGCGGCATATCACTGAGATCATTGTACGAGAGGTTCAGCACCCGCAATTCTCCCAGCAATGTGATTTGGTCAAACGCGTCGTCGTCAAGCTGATTGTCTGCAAGATACAGGTTGCGTAGCGACCCTGCAAAAGTATTTGTCAATCTGCCAGACAGTCCAGAATCCTTCCTAGAGGATACTGATGGAGCAACGGTCGTACCGTTAGTACTGCCAGTCGTACTCCTTGAAACCACGGAAGTCTTGCGGCCGCCCTTGCCGTAGACGGAGACGACTGAGCTCTTTCGGTCAGGGCCGCCAGGGACAGGAGACGGACCTACGCTAAGCAACGTGCTTGATGCCTGACTTGGCCTTCTCGATCCGTCTGGTAGCAGATCCTCGGTGCTGGGAGTCTGCGAAAGAAGACCGGGCATTGGTTTGCTGTTGTTTGCTCCAGGCGTGCTCCCATTATCACCTGGTGCCTGAGGTGGCCGGGATGCTGGTTTGGGAAACACGTCCAACACATTTGAAGAAGCATTTAATGTTTCCAACCTGTTTGCCCACCATAGTTCCATGGGCAGCTTCCTCATGTTGTTCCCTCTTACGTCGAGAACCCTCAGTTCAGCCAAACAGCCAATCTCTGGCGGTAATTCGCCGACGGAGTTGTTAGCTATACTGAAGTGTTCAAGTTTCCGGAGATTTCCAATCTGATTGGGAAGTGACACAAAATAATTCCTATCCAGGTTGAGTCTCTCCAAATTCAGCATGTTGTTGAATGACCCGTCAATGCTAGCAAGTTGGGCGTTAGACAAATTTAGCATCTTTAACGTCGGAAGAGATCCAATGATCTCAAACTTGGTGATTGGGTTTGAGTTGAGTTTCAAGCTCCGCACGCACTCAAAGGTTCCAATAAACTGCGAGATCTTATTGTGGTCGGCCGACAGAATCTCAAGCTTGGGTAGCTCGGCAATGACATCGATGGCGGTAAGGGTGTTGAACTTGAGGTCGAGTTCGCGGAGGTTGGAGAGATTGCTGAAAGTTGACGGTAACGCACCTGCCAGCCTGTTGTTGGTCATGACAAACTTTTCCAGTGTCCGCATCCTCCCAATCTCTTCAGGCAGCTCGGCGATTGAGTTGAAGCTGACATCGATGTCGATGAGGCCCTCCAAATCACACAGAAATGGGGGGAATTTGTCCAGAAAATTCGAGGACAAATTCAGCGAGCGGAGAGACCTGAAGGCACTGAAATATTGCGGAAGGGTACTGAGCTGGTTGTTCGCAAGGCTGAGCTTCAGCAGACCACTCAAACCACCCAGTTCAGCATGTTCTAGCTCTTCTAGACGGTTATTAGAGACATCCAGGTATGTCAGTCTGTTGGCCCTTCCAATGCTGATGGGAAGTTTGCGGGCCTCATTGTTGGCAAACTTGATGTCTCTTAGCTGAGGACATGCTTGGATAAAATCTCTGGGTAGGTCAAGGGATAAATTCCGGGACAGGTTAAGAGAAATGATTTCGCTCGTCTTGAGATACAAACTAATCGGTATTGTAATCAAGTTGCGGCCGGATAAGTCGACGTGGTTGTACTTGGCGGTCCTACTGGCTCCAAGCTCATTGGGAACAGCCGTAAAGTCGTTGTCTCTAGCCGACAGAAACAGAAAACGGCACAAGTAGCTGTTGTCCTCCCGGCCGATATCCTCCAGGCGATCTTTCTCCTCATACCCGACCTGCTGCAAGAGCCGTTTTTGAATGAGTAATGGCCGCTCAGCGGCAGTCAAGACGCGAGAAAGATCATGCTTCTTAAGGATCATATGGTAGTTCTCCAGTCCATCTTGCACATATGTCTTCTTGACGACATGTGACATGACTTCGAATACCGTCGAGTCCAAGGGTAGCTGAATGGTGGCGAATGTACCGTCGGCACGAAAGACGCGTATACAGTGGGCGGCCCTCTTCTCTTCCGGCCGCGGTAGGATGACGGATTCTTCAAGGGCGTCGGTGTCGGGAGCTTGCTCTTCGGCGGTACGTCGAACAGCCCAGCTGTCCGGTGCGCTCCACGCTCCACCAGCCAGATTGATATTTTCCGTCTCCGGAATCTTTTCGAGATTTTCTCCTGGCTGCACGAATATGGCAGGATCCATCGGTGTCAGGGGCGGCGGATGCGCCAATATTCCCTCCATGTTATTCAGGTCCGTGTCGAGATGAAACATCCTTCCTGGATCGTTTCTATCTTTCGGTCCAATGTAGTCTTCTTCTTCATCGTATCTATTCGCACGTCCTTTCTTCGCAAAAGGAAACTTGTTGTTGAAGGTCGCCTGCCGGGGGTTGATTGGCCGCGGGCTTTGTAAGTCCTGCGCTTGGTTGATGGGAGGTAATGGCTTGTTCATGTATGGGGATATATCTTGGCCCACTAGATTCTGTCTCGAAGAGTTGGATGCGAGTGACTGCGAGGATACTGGCATCTCCCTAAGCCGGGATGACCCTTCGTCTTTGGGATGGTGTTTATGTCGGCGCAGACGATCGAAGATGCCCCGTTTTCCATTATGGGCGCCCGGCGAGACTGAGCCGTCTACTGAGGCCAGCCTGAGGTTGCTCGCGCTTGGCGTCGGGCTTTGTGCTCGCCTCGCGCCAGTCGCGACAGAGGCACCGCGTTCCTTCATGGTGTTTACGCTGGATAGCGACTCTTCTCGGCTGACGACAGGCCTCAGCGATCTGGAATCGTCATTGCTGTTCTTGTGTCTGTGGTGATGGCCGGGTAGATGCACGATGGAATGGCCTGACCGCGCCGAAGATGAGGTCTTGGGTGGCAGCTGGCCTACATTATCCTGGAACCGCTCTTTGTCCGGGCCAGCAAGAATATCGCGAACGGGAGCCTCGCCGTACTTTACGATATCGTCGGCTTCCTGGTATAGGAATGGCACTACATCGCTCGAGGGGACTGGGGTCCTAGGGCGCGAAGAAGACGGGGAAGCGTCGCGGGTGTGGTCGGTGGCATTCGAATAGTTCCTTTCCCTAGTGGGCCGATTAAATGAGTAGGAGCGCTGCTCTTTCCCTGGCCCGCCCGCTGGCAGGCTGGTCTCGGACCCATCGCGACCGGGAAAGTCCTCGCCAAAGAAGCCCTGTAGCTTCTTAAACCCGCCCCTAGTAGTGCTGTTCTTGGAGCCCTGGCTGCTTGCAGTCGTGACGCTTGCTACCGACGGCCGCCTTTCATCGTTGTTGAAATATGCAGCTGAGTCGTTGCTCCCCGGCGTCTCCACTATGCGCGATTGACTAGGCCTGAAGGCCGGGGACAGCTGCGATGTGACCGAGAGAGCGTCGCTCGAGTCATCAAAGAAGGTGGTGCCCAAGGAACTCAATGGCGCGTTCTGACCTGCGCCGCTATTCCCCGACATCCAGGGAGCTATTTGGTTTGTTGAGCCGGCAGACGGAGGGTCCTTCTGGATCTGTGGAATTCGGCCGCCGGACGGATCGAGGACGGCCAGGTCGCGGCGGTAGTTGGCGAGGTCGCTCATCCGGCGCGTGTCGAAGAGCAACGAGCTGCCGGAGGACGAGGTAGACGCTGGCGATAGGACGGCGGCGCGCGCGGCATTCGGTATCGGCGAGTTTTGAGACTCTTCTCTGAAGGGTAGTGGCCTAAGACAAAGGCGGAAAGCAGCCTCTGGTCAGTTCAAAGGGAGCAGATACAAGAGTGGTGACTATACTAGTAGCAAGCAGACACTCGTTCAATCAAAAGCTGGATCAAAGCCTCGCTCTCTGCCTGAGCTAGTTGTGCGCCGTGCATGAGAGCAGGTGAGATGTGCAAGGTAAGGAAAGCAGCAGGCTGTACCCAGGATTGTCCTCCCCCCCTCCTCCGGAAGGTCTAGAGACAGCTTTGCCTCGAGGTTTCGGATGGAAACGCAAAGACGCGCCCACCTCAGTAAATAAGAGACTATGCGACGCTTTACTTTGAACCCAAAACAATTGCGCAGGTCACAGGTCTCACTTGAGAGCATTGCCATATAACCGACCCCCATTCTTCGGCCAGACACAGAGATATGGCGCATACCTGATCTTCGCATTCTCATTTGCGGTCCGCAACGGTTTGGGCGTCGCCTTCTTGCCGGCGACGGAGACGGAGGCAGACCGTCCAGGCGTGTTGTTGGGTCTCACAGTGACACTCGACTGTCCGCTACTCGAGCTCGCGAAAGAGCTGATGCGACCATGACCGTCATCTCTCGTCATTGTCACCAAAGCTCCACTGCGGTGGTTCAGTTATCGGAGGGGAGACGCCATCAACATGGGATCGTTTGGGCTAGGTCATGGCTTCGCTCGCGGTCGTGTCGCTTGGTCGTCGCAGTGGTCGGAGACGCAGCCGATATTGGGTAGCTAGCCTGGGTATATAGTTTGGTAGGGCGTAGTAGTATAGTATAGTATAATATAGGGCAGCTCGTATGTGTGGTATCGTCGAAGGATGCGCAGATTCGTGGGGCATGCGATAGCAATTCTGGCGGCGGGCGATCGCTGCGTGATCAAGGCTGGATATCCATATGTCTAGGATCTGTGCTGCTGTGATGTTGGAGGGCTCGTCAATGGAGTGTTACCTTGACCTACAGGGCCACTGGTGTCTCGTAGTGGCGGGAAGAGGGTGCTAAACAGCGCGGGTGGTGCGTGCGGCCCCCGTCGGAGCATCAGTCCACACCTGAAGTGTGGATGCAACAGGGAAGGTTGTATCGCAGCGCAGTCAGATCGACTACTGGCCTGGGCTGATGGGAGCACCACGTCTTCAGCTCAGGGGACACACGGACAACAAAAATAGCTGACGGGCAACGCGGGGACAGTTCGTAGAGCGAGGTATCATGATGGACACGGGCGCCTACGGAACAGCTACGGATGGAGATAGTCAGATTGCGAGCCAGACGAGAGCGAATGGACAAAACGTCACATGCACTCAGAGTTGAAGCAGTCAGTGAAATTAAACTCAATCCAAGATACAGGGTGCACTCGCCGGCGCATGCTCGCTGGCTGGAACACTGCCAGGACGCGACCAAATCAGAACACGAATATGGCACATCTCCCTCGTGATAGGGGCTCCAAACTCCCATTTCCAACATGCATTGTGCCTTTGTTTGTTTGCTTGTTTGTTTGGTCGTTCAATAACGGCCAACCTTGACCAGACAAACGTTGGCTTAAATAGGACTTAGGACGGCGGATTGGACCCGACGACGATGTCTGCGGCAGCCGTTCTATGATGGGGCAACCTTCAGAGAGAAAAAGCTGAAACATTTCAGTCATAGGCCGTTTGTCACGGTCTGGGCTGCCGTTTTCGGGCATCTAGACCCGCCATTTTTGGCACCCTAAAACATCCTTGACAAGTATATTTTAGGCGAGGTATATGTATTACTCGAAGTCCTCTCTCCGCTTATATAAAAGTAATTTTCTTTTTTAGTTATATATTGAACCTTCTAAATAATAGACTCTAATGTTTTCTAAATAATCGTAAATAAAAACTTACTTTAAACACACATTTCCTTAGCGCGTCGCGTAGCAGAAGGGCTTTGGAATATTTCTTATCCCTATATTACCCTTACATTTACAATTGTTTGTGTGTTGCCTTCAATCACCAATCAAGGCAAAACAGGCAGACCACGACTTGAGCCTTCAGTCAGGATGCTGACGAAGCTGAAATATGTAAGCTTAACAGAACCCACAGTGACAAGACGGCCGTCGTGTGTGCATGGCTTCAAAACTACCTCGTACAGAGTGCCAAGACGGGCTTTCTTGGGCTCCGCAAAGGGGGCAACTGGAACATCCAGGGCATCATTGTGACCTCTGAGAAGGAGCCCGTTGTCATCTGCCGCATGGTTAGATGGATCACCAGCATCAACCTCGGGATCTTCGTTGCGGTTGAAGTCAAGGTGAAGCGACCTCCCGAGCCCGTCGAGAGCTGCCGAGTCTCGGGACTCGAGCTTCACACCACAAAGTGCTTTGTGCTCGCGCTTGCTCCCGCCAGCCCATCGTCAGTTTTAGCGACGGGAGTGCCCAATTCGCAGATGTTGATACCAGGAAGGTTGCCGAGGCCGCTTCCGAGAATGCGGTACTAGCCGCAAGCACGTTCACTCGTCTCGACAACATCGCCATGCACAAGCGTGCGCCTGTTCAACAGGTCACTGCGGTTTCGTCAGTGTTGGTGATGGACTATGATCTGGTCATCCATCAACACGGCACATAATACCCGTACTGGAGTGAAAAGCCTCTTTCGCTCATACCTCACGACCCGGCTGAACTCGAGAGGCGTATCCGCGCCAAGAGTGTCGACCTGAAGATTGTAGACACCAAGGAGTATTTGGCGACGTTTTGATAGGTCGGTGTACCGCCGCATGATGGAGGGAATTTGTCTCGATCGCGTGTTGCCTGATTTCTAGCACCACCAAGCGTTCACCTCGCGGTTGTTATCCTAACACACCGGAGAGACCATTGCCATGAGGCATTCGAGAAGGGTGTTGAATTTCAGTGACTAAAAGACTGGCATTTGTAGGTTGTGCCAGATACAGCGCTGGCGCAGTGTATTCGACATGTGGGAAATGAATCTTGTCACCTTTGGGCATGTCGTTACGCTGGCAGTGGAATAGTCGAGATACACCAAATTCTAGTGCCAAGGGCCATACAAAGAAGATCCAACCATTCCAATGTCGAATACCTGCAATAATCATAAATCCTCGATTTTATTAATAGTTTTCTTCTTAATATCCCATTTAATGCGAGATTTCGCATTCTAATTAATTCTGGATAAAAGGATATGAGTTTACACCACTTCGACACAGCGCAAAAACTTAGGTAGGCTTTATCATCGCTCGGGGCTCGTGGGGCTGTAGGTACATGGAGTCAGTGGGTACATAGTAGTTCAGACTCGCTCAACACTGTCTCGAATAGCGGGGTAGAAACTTTAAAGTGTCTCGGAGAGGAGCCATTCGCCGACATGATTTCATCCCGTCGACTATCAAACTCAGCTTAATCATTGGTGTGTGGCATGGCATCACATCGGATTCTACATTACCTCTGACGAGCCGCATCGTAAACGACAACACCAGCAAAAACACGGCTTGGAACAAGATAGTGTTCAAGTCTTCAAGATCCTAGCAAAATCGATTGCTTGCAGAAGCATTGACCGGAGAATGATCTTTGTATTGACTTAGCTGCCGGGGGAGCTAGGTATGCAAGCTCTCTGGCTCTCACTTAGGGGCGGGCCCGGGGCGCCAGACTTCTGCCAGGGTGCCCCTTGAAAAAGAGTGTCGCAATGAGCACCCATTGACAGGCCACGACCGACCGGCCGAGAGCCGCGTCCAAGCGATCCTTGGCGAACGTCGAATGAGTTTCAAGTCTCATGGTTGACTGGAGACGAACTGCAGCTGACTGGCGGACCGCAGACCGTCACCATCATCGGCCTTATCATTCCTTGCTTCCCAAACAACTTGATGCTGATCTGTTTTGGCGAAATGAGCTGTCACCGTCGCCCTCCTACCTTGTCTTGCTCCTGCCGGTCATTGCTCGTCTTGCTCTAGGCGCTCGGTTGCCATCTTCGCTGGTAATGGGGCAGTCTAACAGATAGCCAAACCCATCCCGGGTGAGGCCCCAGCGTCCCGGGAATTCCACCAGCCGCGCCTCTGCAGTGGCCCGGACCGAGCGACTATCTGCCCACGAAATGGCGATGTTCATGGCAACAGGATTGGCAACGTGCTGATCCCCCGCACTGGACTGGCTTAACTGGTCGCGGAATTGACAATGTGCTGACAAGCCAGGCTATCGGTATCAACACTACTGTAACAGGGGGTTGTCGGTCACCCAAAAAGGAAATTATGAGACGCTGACCGCGCTTTGCGCAATAGACTTTCACAGCATTACGTGTACTCATGTGAAAGTCTATGTATGACTGATGGATTCTTGACTGACGTACAACAGGCGAACGTCGTCGCAATTGTCTGATCTGTTCCACAACCCTGCGACATCTCCTTGCACCAGATGCGGCCAGATGACAGGTTCCCGTCCATCAAGGATACTTTTGCATATCAGTAGCTAGCCATGCGCTGCAAACTCAACACTATTGTTCATACGCTGCTTTTGTTGCTTTGCGCCGTTCCTTGAGCATACTCAGTGGCTGCACGTAGATCTCACACCAGAACACAACCCCTTTCCTGGTACAAGGGCTGCCAAGTTCTGATGAACGCCTGGTTTGGCTGACTGGCACTTTGCCCTGAATTCTGATGTTTTGGCAGTCGTTCGGCAGCTCGACACGCAAGCACGTCTCCATGCTTCCACTTCAACTTACATTTTAGCGTGAGGCTCTTATCCTGATGTGTGGGCTGCTATTTTGCTCATATGATGTTTTAAATGCATCCTCTTCGACGGCATGCCTGCAGGATGTAGTGGCACTTGCTTTGGTGTACTGTGATCTCGGACTCACGCAGGCATGGCCCCTTATCGTACAGAAAGTTATAGATATTGGCAGGAATAAGAGTCTAAGCCTAGAAGGTGCAGGTAGCTAGTCACTGCTGACACCATCGAGCTAACTCAGTTCTCTTCATCGTCACTCCACCGCACAACATCCTTGGTCTCCTCGTGCACGAGCTCGCCCACATCACTACTCTCCGACATGATCTTCCGTGCGTCCTCCTCGGCGACACTCATATCCTCCATGATCAGACGGACGGCCAGCTCGGGGACTAGCACCGCCTGCACATACCCGGAATAGCCTCTCGATGATATCAGGCGGTCTTCGATGGCCCTCTTTCGAGCTGTATCGGAGAATGTCTTTGTGATGTATTCCGCCATCACACGTAGACCCCTTGGGCCGTAGTATCCAGGTATCAGGTTTTCATCGGTTCTGAGAAGCGTTCTGTTCTCGCCCGCTTCAACGTGTTCGCCAAGCACGTCGGCATAATGTGATGAATGATGACCCTCCAGAATGCCCTTGATTAGCCCATCGTGTTTTCTGAACCGTGTCTCCAGTGTGTCCCAGTCAACCTTGGGGTAGCCTTTCGCCTTCTGCGCATCCTCGGCCTCTCTACGCTTGTGAAGTCTGCAAAAGGTCGTCTGCTTTTTGACATTCATCCTACCATTGGCTGTGTGCTGTCTGAGTAAATCTGGGTCGACCAGGCTGTGACACATGGGACATCGAGGTTCTTTAGGGAACATTTCGTCATCCAAAGAGCTGAGGTCCGAGTCCGAATTCAGCCCGGCATCTGCAGGATCTAGAATACGCCCTACTTGTTGCGTACTCAGAACGGGGCGGGTATCGTCGTCTGGCACATCCTTTAGATCTTCCAGGTCCTCCAGAAAATGCGCTTTGAATTTGCGGGGCGGTGATTTATCCTCCTCGCCCACCCCTTCTGATGAACCTTTACCGTTCTTGCTCGCCGTCTTTGCACTTCGTGCTCTAGTCGGCCGTTTGGCTTCAGGGGAGACATCTGGAGATTCCATTTCAGGCATAATAAACCGCCTCTGTGCTTTTTCAGGCGTGACTTCGAGCACCACATTCTTGGTAAATTTCCGTTTTGCTGGACTGCTAGAAGGGGAGGCGGTGCTAGAACGTTGTCTCGAAACCTTCATTCGCCCCACCGGCTTTGCTGGGCTCGGTGTACCAATAGGTTCAGGTATCTTGAATCTCGTGGCTGGTGAGGTATCTCGGGTATTTGGGGCTTCCTTTGTGGCTTTCGAGGTGGTTCTGTGTGGTGTCTTGCCGAATGTTACCTTAACCTTTTTGGAACTTCGAACAAAGCCAGTTTCATCGGTTAGATGGCTTTGAGGCATTCCACCCGCCGATCGTTTGGGCCCTGCTGAGCTTGGCGGCGCATCCTGTTGAGTCTGTCCCTCTAGAGATTTATCCTTCGGCCGTGGTTCCTTGCTCCGTACGAGCGGTTTTTTGGCATTTCCAGAAGACGGGATATTCAGGTTGGATTCCTTTCCAAATTTCGTCGGGACGATATCAGCAGTTCTGTGTCTGTCTTCTTCCGAGTCTGAGGAGGCCGAAGGTGGTCGCGTCACCCACTCCGCGTCTTCTTCATCCCTGTTCAAGGTCATGCCGGTGGATGGCTCTGTGTCGGTCAGATCATGTCCCCCCTCTCTGCGTCCCTTGATTGTTTGAAGAAGGCCAGAAGGCTTCTGGTTCTTAGAAAGCCCTTGCCTGCGCGTGAGCCGTGGACTGCTCATTGCGGGAAAGGGCGGTTGGCGGAGGTCAAAGTGACTCCACACGGCCGACCACCACGAAAGGTTTCAAGCTTCAGACAACTGCTGCAGCGAACATCAATATATGCTTCTGGGTCCAAGACCTTCTATGTTGACCCTGTAAACTGATGACTCCACTTGCAAGCTCTTCATATAGCTTAAGCTGGTTTGTTGAATTGCGAAGGATTGGGTTTGATCAATAATCCCCCAAACAACGACCGGCCAAACGAAGCGGATCTTCAAAGTATTAACAACCAATACATTGGAGAAGCAAGGAGTCTGTCGAGAAAATGTCGTTCAGAAAAGGCAATGTTGTGAGATGAGAATTAATGACGAGATCGTGGCTGGGGCGGGGGGAGAGTCAACTGGCTGCACGTAATTGGTAGACGAACGAACTTTTATAAAATGAATCTTGGAAAAGGAAAGTTTCCCGTGATTGAGGCGGGTGGGAGGCTTGATATCTTCAATTCTTCTCATAAACCTGAGCTGTCACCATTTGTGAAGCCCAAGGCTGAGACGACAACGCGTCTGAACCCCTCGGGACGCGTCGGTCCCTTAACAGCCACAGGTCCTCAAGCCACCGACTGCCCGAGCTACCCCTGTTCTGCCTGTATCCCGACAAACATCACAGCAGAAACCAATTTCATTCCACCCTTACCAATCACCTGCCACGACATACGAATTAGGGGGCTACTTGCTTCGGGGTACACGGGCATCAAAAGAAGTTTCTTTTTGAGAAGATGGCTTTGAATCGCAAGTACTCGGCGCTTCCTGATCTGGTGCGTACCGCCGCCCCAGCTCTAAGAGGTCCCTTCAGAATCGCAGACTGATAGCTCCTAGGACACCGCTCCAGATATCTATGAGACGCCAGACCTCACCGACGATAACTCTACTGTACCGGTAAGCTGCATGATATCTGACAGGTGAACTTGGTAATTGACCCGAATAGACAACCACAGGCCCCTCACAGTCCGACTACGGATTTGACGACGACGAAGATGATGATTCCCCCGGCATTTCCCGCTCGAGACTTCGGATAGATGAGGCTCGGTCCCGATTTCTTCCTGCAAACGTCGACGCCCGGAACGTAGACTTCTCAGATCGTCTTGATGGCAAGCGGAAATCATACAAAGCATCCAGTCGGAGGCAGCGCATCTTGGAGGATGGCACACTGGAAATTGGGGATGTGAGCGACGAGGAAGATGGCGAGAGTCTCGAGAGGAAGCTCGCCCGCCTGAAGCGCGAGATCGAGGAGGCAAAAGAAGAATACAGCAGACAAAAATCGGAAGCATCGAATGCGGCACCAATCCGGGATCAAGATTTTACCTCGTTGAGCAAGGCGTTGGACGCAATGTCGGTCGAAACAAGTGGTACAAAGAGTTTCAAGCAGGCTCCGACCACTACGGTCCCTGGAAGAGTAGCGGGCAGCTCAGACGTGATCGACGGCGCTACGTATACAGTTACATACGCCCCGGATTACGAGCAGAGTCATGCTCTAGCAAAGGCCGCGGACTTCGACCGCAGACTGGTACAGCTCGAAAAGGCAATTGGGGTTACCGCAGCTGCTATGCCTGGCCTGGACGGAGATCGCTTACCAGGGGCCGTTGTACCTACCTTGGATCATCTACAGAAACAACTCACTGTCCTTTCGGACGCTTCGACATCGTCCCTCGATAGCATCAGCCGGCGGGTTCGGGAGCTCACTAAAGATGCCGAGCAACTCGAAAAGTCGCGGAAAGCTGCAAAGGCGGCACAGGAGTCGCTGGAGGCGTCCGGTGTCCAGACCTCCGAGCCAACAGACGAGCAAATAGCCAAAATCAATGCTCTTTATGGAACGCTACCAGCCATCGAAAGCCTGGCTCCACTGTTGCCCCCTTTGCTAGATCGACTACGCTCATTGAAGGCCATACATGCAGATGCCGCCACGGCGAGCGAGACCTTGGATCGTATCGAAAGAAACCAAAGCGAGATGGCTGCGGATATTACAGAGTGGAGAGAAGGATTGAATAAGATTGAAGTTGCCATGAAAGACAGCAGCGAATCGATGGATGGCAATGCGCAAGTCATCGACAGCTGGGTAAAAGCTCTAGAGGCGAAGATAGCCAAGCTATCCTGAGGAGACATGGAAGAGCACCTATCATAATGTTGTGATACCTTGATATTCTGATACCCCTACAAATCGAATTTGATATTAGCATACAACTCAGTTTGTTGCTGCCCGACACTGCTTGCTTCCTCGCGCACGGCTTCCAATGGAAGTTTGCGTTACAGCATCATTCTGAGCCAGCACAGCTCGGTCCCGAACGCACATGGACCCTTGCCTCTTGCCTCTTGGCTCGTGTATATGGATTGTGTACTTGTTTCCTGGACGCGGTGATTGGCTCGATTGTGGATGCGAAAAGTTCCGTGCTTCGAAAACCGCGGTGCGACTTACCATATATGAATTTGGGGTTTCCAGCTGGAAAGATCACCGCCAAGCTCGCCCTTCAGCATAACAGGCTCGGGAAGCACAACCGGCAAGGAGAGACTGCATCTGAGACTGTTGTCGTACTGCTGAATTTGTAACAGTAATACTTAGCAGCCATGTAGACTGGATTAGCTGCTCAGACGCCTACCCGCGCATGCGACAGGAGATCAAGCATGGGAAACTCCTGGTCTCATGCCCTTGCTTGCTCTCGAGGGAGTTTGCTCACGGTGGTACGATTTGCTATAAACATTTGTTCGCTTTTACAGCATTACTCTCTCATGGTTGACTAGACCTCTTTGCCGATTTTCAAGATATTCCCGCTCTTCACAGTTACACATTCTCTGAAGGATATGAGATGCTATGCTCTCTAGATATCCCGTCATCTTGTTCTACGCAGACATGGGTCACTACGCCGCCCGATGATATTATCCCGGGCCTTTGCCATCGGCAACCCGTACGGCCCGCGATGCTCTCCGGTGGCATTAGGCGCAACAGTCTCGCCAGCGCAATGTCCACAAGGCTATGCTAGCGCATGCTCGCCAACCAGTCTATTGATACCTGGTGAGGTGGTTTATGACTGTTGCCCCGAGTAAGCCTCCCTGGTTGCATAGTAGCAGTATAGGCGGCATCTAACACAAAACGTGCCACCTTAGGAGCTGTTCGTGCGACGGCGGTCATTTCAAATGTGTCAATACTATTGGAGAAGATGTCACGATGACTGACGGATCTCAACGCGGCCCAAGAAACAATCATCGAGACGAGTGTGACGAATGGCATGAACGCGAATTCAATCCGGGTGAGGTTTGCGAGTTAGGATCTCGTCAGCACCACAACCACATCGTCAAGTCCGGATGCCGTAACGGATAATCCCTCTGCGAACCCAAGCTCTGCAACATCTCTACCCACGCCGACCGCTTCATCATACCCCCAAAATTCTGACACCTCAAATTCCGAGCCAACTGAAATATCCACCGGAGCGAAACCAGGAATGGCTATTAGGGCCAGCGTATGCACAATGGCGCTCATGGGATTTATGTGGTTTCTGTTCAGGAGGAGAGCTCGGAAGTATGAGCCCACAGCAGAGCTGGAGTATTGGCCGTACAATCGGCCTCAGCACGCATCTCAAAAGTATGTGAGCGAGCTGGAAAGCACGACACAGTCAATGGTGCTTAAAATGGAGAGTCCAGACTATAGGCCGGCAGGCTCTAGACCACCATTGCCAATGAAATCGGGATAGCGGAAGAACGACGTGCTGTATTGCGGAAGAAGGCAAACGTTCTAGGATTTCTTAGAGCTATCATCAACGAGTATCCAAAAATCCCAAGTCAGAAGATAATATGGTTGAAAGATAATGTGATGCTGGTTGACTTTGTAAAACATGAGATTGCACGTATTAGCAGATTAAACCTGACTTGGTCATCAGCAACACTCTGAAAACGTCTGTTTACGCTAGGAAGGATCGTGTTGTAGACCTCTAAAGGTATCCCTCAATAGACGCTAGTGATATTGAGAACGGGCGAGTAGAGTCTAAAGGGAAGATTGGAGCTGTACAGATATCAATGTCCGCCAAGTAGTGACCATCCCCTATACAAGGCTGCTAGCACTGGCTAACTTGAGCGGCTCCACAGTTGCCGGCCAGCTGGCGTCGCCCTCCCGAGCTCCCATTGGCGGGGCACTTTTTTCGCACGAAATTCTGGTGAATGGCAAAAAACCCCAGCTGCAATTTGCTTGGTCCAACCCACTTACCAATTCGCGATCCTCCATCCTCACCTTGACGACTCTATCGCGCAGACCAGCTTTCGCACTCTACACTCTCCTATCGAATTCATCTTCGTCCACGCATCTTCACCGCCAAGATGGATTCCGCTAAGCAACCCGTCAAGCTTGTCAAGGTCACCCGTGTCCTGGGCCGAACTGGTACGAACCACTGGAGCGCACGGCATTTCGGCGCGGAGCATGGCTGGAACGGCTGCTGACAATAATTAGGATCCCGTGGTGGTGTCACCCAGGTTCGCGTTGAGTTCATGGACGACCAGACCCGTAGCATTATCCGAAACGTCAAGGGACCAGGTACGATCAGTCACAAGCAGCCCACGAATCCTCCGAACCGATAGACACTGTGGCTCGAGGCAGCTTGTGGTAGACCAGCTAGACTAACTTGTGATATCACAGTCCGCGAGGACGACATCCTGTGCCTGCTCGAGTCCGAACGTGAGGCCAGAAGACTCCGATAAACGAGGAAATGTGTTCAAGGTGGATGACGAAGGCGATGAGCGGCGTTGGAGACATGGCACAATAAGCATTCGGTCAAGGGACTTCGGAAAACATTGCCACAATATCACGGCAAAAGGGCCATCGTACTGCGCATTCGGATTTCTCTTTTGGTAGAGGAGTCACTGGGCCCTGGGAAATTCTGCTATTTTAATGCCAGAAAGTTTCATACCCCAGCCCACGCCGATTCTTTGTGTGGTGACTGTTCGACGACATAGTGGCTGGCACTCTTTCCAGGCGATCATCAACATGCACAATTCGTCCTATTTCAACATGTCAGGACCCGTTCTCGATCCATTTTTGACATGGGCCTTTCTTTTCGAGCTCGGAACCCACCCAATTATAAAGGTAGGTCACCTGACCTGCTCTAGCTACTATATTTTTCTGCGGGAAGGATTTTCCCCAACAACCTTCTTCCAATCTTTCAACCTCACCACAAATACAACTTCGCACCGTTTGGTAAGTTACCTTGACTCTCCTTTATTACCCCTCTGTTGCTGTGATGTAATTAAAAGCATGTATTACCTGACATTTCTGATGTTCTCAATTATCACCAAGATCTCTGACGCAACATTCCACCACCTGATTTCTCTGCACTTCTTTGTCGAAGCAACGAGCTAACATTCGGTTGACTAGGTTTCATACTCTCGCGAGCTACAGCCGTCATGGTTCCCAAGCCTCCCCCGGGACACTTCAACGTCCTTTACTTCGCAAGTGCCGGCTCATTCACTGCCAGAGAATACGAGTCCTTCCAGGCGCCTTTGCCTATCAGTAAACTCTTTGACATGCTAGAGGGAAAACATCAGGGCATCAAGGCCAAGATTCTGGACTCCGCCCTTGTGACTGTCAATCTTGAATATGCCGATGTGTCTGCCAATGCGGAAGACCCGAACCAGGTTGTGATCAAAGAAGGCGATGAAGTGGCCATCATTCCTCCCGTCAGCTCTGGTTGAAGTCCCAATATGTCGTAGTAAATGCATTTGTTACATGGCTTTGACACCGTCGGGCTCTCTATGAGGGCAGCAATCGTTCCCTCTCGCCAATATCAGTACCATTACTGTGCGCTCGACCCGGATGATCTTTGACAGCACTCCCGGATCCTATTGCTCTCCCCCAACCCGTGCGCAACGTTTCTCTCCATCTTTGGAACCCACCGGCCCTTACAAATCGGACAACCCTCTTCACCAACCACACGGCCAAGAATAGCAACAGGAAGAACCCGATTGTTCCCACGATGCTCACGATGGATGTCAACGTCGTGATCGTTGAGACCTGGCAGCCGAGCAGCCTTGTTCGGATCTCCCACCGCTCCGCCCAGTGTGGGCAGGTAACGTCACCGTCCCATGCTGGCTTCAAGAAAGGGATGCGATATGGGTTGGGCACACAAGTCCAGGACTGTTGTGTTGTCGTTGTCAGTGGGAACCGTCAGGGTACTGAACGAGAGAACGTGGTTTAAAAATGGAAAATGGAAAAGAAAGTGGCCCATGAATAGCAATTTGTTAGAGAACACAATGAGAGAAGACAGCTTTTTAGGCTTGAAATTGAGACCTACAAATGGGCACCAACTACAATCCGGCTCGTTCCTTATGCAATCACCGCAGCTTTGTAACCTCCAACACCGCCGGAAGTGCGGATCGCTTTCGTACGCCAATGACCATGTCGTGGTATTGTTCATGCTTGAGGCGAGGCGTCCACCACAATGCCCGCCACAGCCTTGAATTCAATATATAGCGGTTGAAATGGGTTCAATCTTGGGCAGTGACCCTAAAGCTTGGGCTGAAAAGAAACGGGGATTATCATACTCATTTTTCCAACCAAGGTGATGAGAGTGAGTGTTCAAGTGTCGCAAACACTGTTCTTGACGTTAAGCTCGAAATAGCTCAGAGCCGGGCGCGGCCTGATGCGGGGCACATTGATTGTTGGGTTCATTCAGCACTATCCGCCGCCCTCTGGTGAGCGCCCCTGCACATACGATAGCGCGGTTTATTTTTTATTTTTCTTCAGCTTATAAGACAAATTCTGACAAAATCAGGACATCACATTTGTGCCTATTTCCATAGATAACATTGGTCACACGGGTGTGAGCTAGGGAATTGCACGAGACAGAACTGGTGTCGCGGTTTCTATATGCAGAGCTGTTTCTCGAATAAATTGGCACGATCTTCTCAATCCAGTCCCTAATATAAGAGAGGACGGTGTTCCCACGGATGCCGCTGTCCAGCGTCCTTCGGCCATACTCGCCCCGTACCAAAGAGCGACTAGGCTGCATCGACTAGACTCGCAGGAGAGTCGTGCCTGGGTCATGGCCGGCACTGCTGCCCCCCTTTTCAAGCTAGAATAGATTCGTCTCTTCTTCTGCCCCGTTCAGACCAGAAACCAAGAAACAAGCAAGCGCACGCCATTCATGCAAGCAAGTGCTCTGGTTTATGCGGCAGTGCCCAGTTGCATCAACCTATCGCCGGCTTTGTGATTTGCGTAGTCGTAAGCCTTGGAACCGGGAGGGAATGTTCCGTTGGCTGCCCACAGATCAATGAGCGGTTGCATGGGCTCGAGCTCTTGGGGCTTCAGCATATCCAAAGCACAAGCTGTAAGCACAAAGTGTGAGAAGCAACTGTTCAACTGCTTTTCGAGGTTGAGGTGGTAGAAGGGGTCAATGAAGTGGGCCCAATAGAGGTGGGCATACACCCGGAACATCTGACGGAATATGGTCTGGCAGACTTCGAGGAAGTTCTCGGGAAACCCACTTCGCTTTCCAACCCAGTCTCTGTCGCCCGGGCTGCTGAGTTGCGAAAGAGGCGACGTTGTGATTTGGGGGTTGTGCGCAAAGGATACGCCATTGGAGTCCGTAGAAAAGATGTTTGTATCGTCAATCTTGCCTGAAATCCACCGCTGCATCAAGGTGATGTACTCATAGGCTGGAAGCTCGACGGGCTCCTTCTTGAAGTTAAGCCAGGTGAAGGAGTGATTACTATCCTGTTAGTGACGAAGCATAGGCATGTGGACTGTGCATTGGACTCACGCTCCAGCAGACATTCTTGGGCATGTAGTGGCATTGCAGATGGTGCTGCCATCCTCATCTTTCTCGTGTATGACCCGCACAAAGTTCCACAAGTTACGATAGTGCTCGACAACTATACAGCATTAGAGGGAGCCAACGATGGACAGACGTTTTGTTCTCCTCACCTTGGTGGGCGATCCATTCACCTGGGTCGACTGTTTTGGGCCTTGCACTTAGAGTCATAAAGTTGCCCTTGACAATGTGTTTGGCATATGATGGATTCAGCCACAAAGGCAATGGACGGGGGAGATGGTAAGAGTTGAGAGCATCGTCGCCATTCGCCCCTGAGGCTGCCACGGCCGAATCATCCATGGCTAAAGATGGAGAGCTTGGAAGCGGTGGGATCTTGGGAGCTGCAAGACTGGTAGATGATTGGTTGCCTTGAGACAGAGTGGTAGGAGAGCTGGGCTGACCACTGCTTGTCGTGACCGGGCTCTTCTGGCCAGGGGCTTTCGCCGCTGTCCCTCTGAAACGAGCGTTACTGTAGGATGAAGTCAGTCCATGTCTTGGCTTCTGAAGTGGAGGAACGTGTGCGCCTCGTTGCTGTAGAAAGCACAACGTGATGAGGAGCCACTTGACTGGCTCGAGAATTTAAGCCGAACGAACGGCAACCTGCAAGCCTGAAACTGCTGCCAGAACATCTGCCAATATTTGGCCAATTTGGCAATGTCACTTCGCAATGCTCGTCGGCCATGCAAGTGGCTTCAAACTTTCGCAGTAGGTTGCATACCACCGGGAAAGCACAGCAATTGCCTAAGCCGGGTAATAGCACCGACTGTAAGCAGAGCCGTTCTGGAGTTGACCAAGAGCAGATCGTAAACTCTCAGGGAACCCAAAAGACCAGGTATTTTGCAAGCAAGGGCGAAAGCCAAGCAGCGAAACCAGCAGAAGCCGTGACAGCTTGAGGGTTGCAGTCTCCGGCCCCTTGTTGTTGTACCGACGATAACTTTCACGATCTGGTCTGGTCGTAGATGCGGTACAACTACCCCGCTATGGTCGCACACCTTTGCCACAAGTTTTTTGATGATTCTTCTGGTGGTATAGATTGCCGACACTCGGAACGGTCCTCGGTTGCAATTGTAGGAGTATGTGTGGCTTCAGCCCGAGGTAAGGGACTGGTGGCAAGCCTCACTTGAAGCCTTAGGCACCAGCTGCACTCAATCCCGAGTCGGTGAACCTAGCATGAATGCAATGTAGGGGCGGGCGGCCACCGAGCGCTTCCCTGTCGAATCCCAATACAACTCTCAATGAAAATGTTATGAAACAGCATGATACTTACATCCCCGAGAAAAGGTTCGACATGCTTGCCGGTTCTCTGCACCAGAAAATGCGCCGCTGAGCGAGGGGCTAAAGGAGGGAGGGCGGTACGAGGGCAGGATGGTCCTGGGGACAGATGGCGGAGGACGACTATCACCACCTTAAGGGATCCTGAGGTTGCAGAATCAGGGAAAGGGCAAGTGAGAAGAGCGACAAGGCGTGGACCAAGTAAACGTGATCTGATATCTGCGAAACCACCAGTGGTCTTGAGAGCCCAAACGTCGAGGTGAAGAAGGAAAGGAGGTATCGACAAAGCCACTAACCGCTTCGGTCCACTAGCCGCACGAGCCAGCGGTCCAGGGGTTTCAAGGTTCACTTCCAGCAGGCGAACCTGTCAAATTCAGCAGTTGTTCTTTGCACGAGCTACAGGACAGAGACGCACTTGCAGTCCTGATACCAAGGCAGAGTGCATAAAAGTTATCACCATGATCATGAGTTCTATAATCAGAGTGCGGAAATATTGACGCTAGAGCCATTGCTCCTCAACCCTGCCTGGCTTACTGCACTCGAAGGTCTTCCTGGTGGAGGGCCCACTGACTCGGCCGCTAAAGACAGAACCAAGACGCCCGGGCCAGGCCTACCTTAGGGGCATTTCAGCCAGCATTAGTGTACGTAGCCAGTGAGGCTGGCCACCCCATCTCAGCCTCTTACACCTCTCCATTGAAATTCCATCTGGAAGGTAGCCAAGCTCCAGCCTCGCGGTCGCCGAAAAGCTCAACAAAGCTCAACGCGCCACGAACGCGCCGAATACAGCCTCTGCGTCTTCCCATCCAGCACATCAGTTGTCGATCCACTGTCAGCGACACATCGGTCACACACGTTAACATGTCAGACTCAGAGGATCCCGTTGACATTGCCGGCGATGAAGTCGATGACCTGTTCGGCGACGGGGGTGATGACATTGACAACCCTCAGTCCGACAATGAGCGCGCTCTGAGCGACGGGGATTTGGCCTCTGAGGAGGACGCCCGTGAGCATAGGTACAACGATGACATGGATGTAGATGAGCAGGATGTCGAAGTCAAGAATAGGCTCGTCATGAACATTCCGCTCTACCGACATAGAGCCCCGAAAAGCAAGGATGGCACAGTAAGTCCATGATGCACGAAGATTCGGGTACCCCTCCTTTGGTGCGCTACTAACGGCGTATCAGCTACGATCTTTGAGGCCTCCCAACTTCCTGCGCCTCGCCGCTGAAGAGTACAAGCCCGACACATTCGAGCCGACCGAATGGGATCAAGAAAACACCAGGAGCGACAACCCCAAGGGCGTCATTCGGTACCAGCGAGATCCCGAAACCGGCAAGCTCAAGAGCAATGCGCTGGTTTATCGGTGGAGTGACGGCTCCATTACCCTTTCGGTGGGTGGTGAGCACTACGAGATTCAGAAAAAGATGCTAGCTCCCCCGAGCGACAAGCCATACCAGGCAATTCAGGATGCACACTACTATGCTGCCGCAGCCCATCTCTCCAGCAATCTTTTGGTCACTATGGGGCACGTCTCGGAACAATACACCGTCTTGCCGAACAGAAATATCCAGGATGACGCGGTCGCTATGCTGGCAAGTCGCATGCAGGCAGTGGCTCGGAGCAAGACCAAGAGTGCGGATAACATCTTCATCGCAACCAGGGATCCGGAACTGCAGCGGAAGGAGGCCGAATTGGCGGAGAAGGAGCGCATGAAAGCCCAGCGCCGGCGAGATAATGCCGCAGCGAGGCTGGACAACCGCACTGGGGGGTACCGGAGTGGAGGGCTGTCGATCGGTGATCTCGAAGGCGGTAGGAGGGGTGCCGGTGGTCCACGGAAGAGGGGACAACCTGGTGCTTCGCGCCCCAAGAAGCATCGCCCAGAATATGATTCTGACGATGATCTTCCTGCTGGACGTGGACGCAATGAGGACTATGATCACGAGGATGACTTTATTGCACCCAGCGACGAAGAAGGTAGTTTTGCGGAGGAGGAGGATGAAGAGGATATCCTCGACGATGACGATGAAGAGGACGAGGATGAGGCACCACGATCGAAGCGGCAAAAGCCAACAGAGGCCGAAGAGGAGGATGCGGATGCTGATGCTGATTTGGACGACCTCGATGCACCAACTGCCGCGGAGCAAAGCCGAAGTCGCAGACGCAACATCGTGGATGACGACGACGATGAGTGATCCCGCAATCTGCATGACAGTGGTTTGACATGACAGCTCCTGCTATTAAGCTGTGTGACTTTCGCGGAGCACTAGCCAAGATGGTGAGAGACGTCCCATATCTGTGATTGCGTTGGTGGCACGGCGTTCAAGTCAGCACAATCAGTGACAATTGATACCTGCGATACTGAGGACCCGGTCTAGCACTCGGGATACAGGAGTAGTCGGAGAACCAGTTACGGGGGCGCTTTCTGGCTCGACCATAATCAGCTCCCAATCGTCCAGACTCGGCTAGCATTGAATATATTGGGTGGACGCACCATCATGGTATCTGAGGAAATTACGGAATTGGTACCCTCCAGCCAGGGCTTATGTAGATGCCCTATGCAAAGACAACAAACATGTCTTGTGCGGCATTGCAAATCTCACAGCATAGATGATGATCTCCCGTACAGTTCAGATTTAGACTTGTGATATGTGTATGATGCGTGATGGAGCATGAGTTAAAAGACACTGCAAGTATCCAGCCCGGCTCATGCTCGTCTGATACTATGCATCCTATGTAAATGGGTAACCCAGATACATGCTGCCCTGGGCCGAGCCGAGTGCCCACTTCTGTCCCCAGGCGATGCTGCAGCTACATGTACACATACATTACATCAACTCCACTGTGGGGAAGACAGGGGTTCATATCCGCTGTGCAGCTGTGGCAGGGCGAGCTTGCACTTTCACATGCCACCATTGCATTGCCTTTACACACCTCGTCACGCTGCACTCAAGTCTACATACGCTACGTTCTGTGAGAGCTCAGACTTTCACACCACGCTGTTGCTTGACTCCTGACATATCACTATCATATTGGAGTCTTGTGTCCGCTCAAAGTCCCATGATGGCGCACGGCATTCTTTCCATTGCGCGGCTTTAATCAGACGTCCAGCCCGCTCCCTCTGCAATCACCTAGCGAGTAAATAGCATCTTGATCTTCTTCTAAAGGATGGCCGCGACGGGGACACTGAGGGTCTTGTGGGCAGTATCGTCATTGCTGCTCGAGGTCGTGCTATTTTGGATCAGAGTCAGCATGGTCCGTCCCGCTCTTGCGTAGTCCCCAGCTGACCCGGAGCACAGAAGTTTGCTAGTTGGTGGAAATCGAAAAGCATCCTCGACGACTGGCTCGACGCACTCCGTAATGCCGAAGTCTACGAGGACTGGGAACATGCCGCCCTGCACCTAGACAACATCAAGCAGCTGAATCTGTGGTCAGTCCATCACTAACCTTCTTCGCCATGCCCCCGTCGGCCTCGTTGTAGCTAACGCTGCCTGCTCGACAGGCGCAACGATGTCACTTCCACCTCTTACGATTGGACCTTGATCCACCGACGCTTCGAATCTTTGACCATGGCTCGGGAAGCCGGAGATCTTCAAGCACTTATTGACCTTGTCCGTGCCGGCCTCGTTCGCAACCTCGGCAACATCACGTCACCAAAGCTGTACAACCGCTCTTTTGCAGGCACAAAATACCTGATTGACGAATACATTGCTCAGGTTGTGGTGGCAATCGAGGAGATCAACACGCAGGCGACCACCACCTCTGCTCCCGTGGCCGAGATCGGCGGAGGACCCCAGCCCAGTATTTCTACTCAACGCAAGTTGAACTTTCTGCATGATGCCAGGCAGGCGTTTGGCCGGACCACACTGGTCCTGCAAGGCGGAGCAATCTTTGGTCTCTGTCACTTGGGCGTCGTCAAGGCACTGTTCCTGAGGGGGCTTCTCCCTCGCATTATCACGGGCACAGCTACAGGAGCCTTGATTGCTAGTTTGGTCGCAATTCATACCGAGGACGAACTGCCTCGGATATTGACGGGAGAAGGGATCGACCTCTCAGCTTTCGAAGCACATGCGCATCATGGCCAGCAGACCGGAAAGCAAACGGTCGAATACAGCTGGGAAACCTTGTTGCGCCGCGTGAAAAGATTCTGGAGGGAAGGATACTTTCTCGACGTCAAGGTGCTAGAAGAATGTGTCAAGGCCAACGTTGGTGATTTGACATTTGAGGAGGCGTTTAACCGTAGCAAAAGGATACTCAATATCACAGTCGCTTACGAAGGGCAGGGTGGAGTGCCCACGCTGCTGAACTATGTCACGGCACCCAACGTGGTAAGTCTCAGAGACTACCGCGATAACGCAATACCGTGATTCTAATTCTCGCCTTAGTTGATATGGACTGCCGCCGTGGCCTCGAATGCTTCGACTCCCACTCTTTATGGAAGCCGAGGGACAACCGTCCTATGCAAGGATGTCGACGGGAATATTGTCCCCTGGGCGCCGGCGCATACGTTCCGTCATTATACCTCATCTTCATCCAACGCGAGCAAGGATCGCAAAAGCCCCCTGGCTCGCATCGCACAGCTGTTCAATGTGAACCACTTCATTGTCTCACAAGCCAGACCCTACTTGATCCCGTTTCTGGAGTCAGACATGCACGGCCCGTCATTGTTCGCCGCGCGGCACAGACGAGCCCAGATCACCGGGAACATCATTCGTATGGTCGGGCTGGAAACTCGGCATCGGCTTAGACAACTCGATACACTGGGCTTACTACCGGCTAGTATTCGGCGATTTCTGGTTGACGAGGAAATACCCGGGGCCAACCTGACGTTTGTTCCTAAAGTGTCAGCGTCAGACTTTGTCCGTCTGCTCGAGACGCCCACGCGAGAAACGCTCGACTATTGGATCCTTCGGGGCGAACGCAGCGTCTGGCCTGCTATATGCGCATTGCGTATCAGGTGCGCGATCGAGTATGAAATCGAGAGGACATACCAACGAGCTCGGTCACTCAAGGCCGGCGGGCTACGAAGAAATGCCAGTAATGCTGCCGCGGGTCTGGCTCAACAGCCGCTCCCCGAGACATCGATCCCCGGATCCCATGATCAGCGTCGTGCATCAAACAGCGCTGTCGGTTCTGGTTAGGGGCAGAGCCAAACCAGTGATTTTTTTCGTGGGGTTTTCTTTCCTATCCAGCCAAGGAACTCGGTGTAATTGTGTTCAATGAACCTACAAACCAGGGGGGAGATTGTAGATCAGTGCCGCGTCGGACATTGGAACAAGATCAGAGCTTCCGGGAATTGCAAGAACGAGTATCATCGACACGATAAAGATTAGTGGTGCGAGTGGGTAGTAGAACATGGCTTAGCAATGAGCATGATTCGATTCCAGGAGGCTTGAGGATAGGTATCTTCTAGACGATGCCCACCTAGAGAGATGCTGCCGTATACCCAGTAATAGCAGATGCCATGAAGCAGTTCTTATGTAGTTCTTATGTAGTGGAGTTGCGCTCCCTTCTTGAGTGGTGTTGACCTAAGCAATATACCCCCGTTCCAACAACGAGCTTTTCTATTCATTGTCAACTTCGCATTGCATCTATGCGCCCTCCAACGGTGACAAGAATAGAAATAAACATGCGGAGAGTGAGTACTGGCTGGTGGTAGATGGTATCTTGTACTAGCAGCCTAGTTTAGTTTAGTTCGTAACAATGGGCGTATACTAAATGGCACGAACCATGTAAACACTTGCAATGACAGACCTGATACATTCATCATGCCAATTAAGCACAACCATCAAAATATGTGTTCTTCACAAGTCAAGATCAGTCAGGCCCGCTCCCCCAGAATCACTGGGAGCGTCCCATCCCCGACAAAATTCAGGGAGCATTTATGGTGTGCTCACAATACTTGGCAACCATTTAGCTCTAGACGAGCACATCCCCGCAAGATGATGCCTCGTGATATCTGGGGCGAGAAGAGTCAAGTTTGCCCACGTATTACAATACAACGTAGAACTAACAGAAACCAGTCGTTGCTAGATGCAAAGATGATACTTGGGTAATCAGACAGGGTAGTAACAGCCAAAGCGGAAAAAGAGTGCCAAAATGATCTCTCAAAGTTGATTCATCTTACTTAGTATCGTACTGATCTACGTACAGACCGATTGCTATTCTCAGATTCTGCCAGAGCAAGGACACATCGGACCATCAGATATGGTGCCGCCAAAAATAACACGCCACCATTGATAACTCGGGTCGTAAAGCGATCATCTCTCGCACAAGTATGACCAAGCACACATTCGTACCAGAACCGCGTCCTCGGGTACGGGGCCACGAGTTGCCATTTCAATCAACGGCCATAGGATCTGCGGAACCTTCAGCAGGCAGTTAGGTGGAGGTGTTCTGGCTAGGCGGACAAGGGGCTTCGAACACACAGCCGCAGTGGTCAGTGTCCAAGCAGGAGTGTTGCGGCTTATCGGAAGCAGGGCCAGAGTCCTTGATGGCGATGACGACCCAGGGATCTGGCGACGCTGGTGAGTATGGAGTGCTAAGATTGTGCAAGGCAAGAAGAGCACTTACAGTCGAAATCCTTACACATCTTCATGAGGAGGATGTCCCATTTGCGAGATGAGATTTCGGTGGTTTCAATCATGCTGTCAGTGTTGGGGCAGCAATCACGAAGGATCATCGCGTCCCATGGATGATCTTTACAAGTGATAGCAGGTCCCTTGAAGATGCGAATGTAACCTGGCTGAGTTGACAGGAAACCCCACTTAAACTCGCCTCCAGCTGGACACTTGATGTTGACATTGACTATACCGCTGGGTTAGATGCTTTCAATTGGCCTAGCGAGCCTTTAGTCACTCACTGGTCATGGAAGCGTACTCGTTGGGACGAGTAGGACCAGCGGGGAAGCCAACGAGGGTGGCACCAGCGGACTCCACGAGGGACTTGCAGATCAGGTCGTTCTCTACAGTCCACGTGTGCTACAGGATTGTCAGTTGGGGACGCGAAGTGCACACGAAGAATGTGCTGTTGTTATGAGTGCCGGTGTTGCCTTACCTCGTTGAAGGTCTGCTGACCACGCTTCAAATGATACTGGAGAGGCTATCAATATATGGCCACGCCAAGGAAGAGCGGAAAGAAGCACTTACGACCTTGCGAAGGTAGCTCGCTTGGCCATACTCGACGAAAGAGACGTGCTGAGCATTGATGAGAGCACGATCTCTGTCGTCAATGGGGGCATCGCGGAACCATGCCTTGGTCTTCTTGCGGATAAGCTTTCGAGCTTCCTTGTCCTTTTTGACTAGCTTCATTCCCTACATGATGTCCGGTCGTTGTAGAGAAGATTGGACTAGATGGCAGATGATGTTTAGATGAGGAATGAATTTGGAGAGGATGGGAGTGGTCGAGTTGAGTTGGGGAGGGAAGAGGCTGCGCGGGAAGGGGAGGGTTTATGCGTTGAGATATGAACTATTAATTGGTCAGTCCTGATGCCTAGGGCCACCGCCTGGCGCTTGATGAATCTTCGAAGCACACTCATAGGAGGGATATATCTCTAGGCAGCCATGTGGGGGTAGTTCTCTTTTCTCTCTTACGTCTTTAAGCAGGAAACCGCAACCTAGCCTGACCTCGGGCGGCTGCTCACGGTGCTCTGGGCTTTAAAATTTCTGTTACCTTGGACAAGCAATTACGCAAATTGGGACAAGAAGTGCCCGGGCCTAATAGAGACAGCATCATTAGATGATTAGATCGAGTGAACTGAGATATCCGGTTGGGTATGAGCAAGGGACTGGTGGATTACGCTAGAGTTGCAGCTCTTTTGGAAGCCACACCCCTTTGCCCAGGATTGGTGTGGATATTGGACCATGCTGGACACTCGTGTTTGCTGTTGTAGATTAACACCAATCAAAGGGAGCAGCATCTTTGAGGCTGTCATGGTGTAACCGTGGCATGGCATTGACTACCGTTTGTTGATTTCGTGTTCCTGCTGATACGATCTGTATTCGGGCGCAATGTCAAGCACAAGGCATTATTGGGCAGCTGGTATGGTTCACGCCTAGAACTAATGCCCGATCAAATCGACAAGTATTGCCTTCCTTTTTTTTTTTTTTTCTCGCAAAAATTGAATATTTTTATCAAAAATATCCTTAATGCTGTTCAAATACCATAGATCCCGAATGCGGTCATTCAATAGCACATAAGCAAACCATGCCAAGGCTCGGTGCATATCAATCTTCCTCGATGACCGACAACAGCGCTCGTAAGGACAGTACATCCAGCCAGAGAATCCGTCCTCAAAGCCAAACTCCCGTTAAGTGTTAATACCCAAGTCTTTCATATAGAGGGCAGTTCCAAGAACCCAACAATATCACACCCTTCTAGAGAGTAGACTTACTGCTGGGAAAAGTTCAGTCAATTTTATGGTGTATTACCTAGGAGGACTTATCTACGTGTTTCGTTGTGGATGTCAACGAAGCTCACCGAACCAAGATAGAAACAAGAACCTTTAGTAACCAGCTTCAGACTTGTCTGCATTTTCGGATGGACCAACAGCCCGCCCACAAATACACCAAGACCTGTCAATTGTGGGAAAACAAATCATGTTGGCCGTAGACTTCATTCTGCCACAGTAAGGCTTCTCGACTTCTTAGCTTGCTTTTGATCCAATGACACCGGGGGCACGGCAATATTACTTATACACTGTACCTTTCTAAATAAGACGACGGTTTTAAAGCTCGGACATACAACGACTTAAGCTTTGACAAGTTTTTTAGTTAGTCAATTTTAGCCATGGGCACTGTGAATTGCGTAGATCGGAAGTAAGGCGACCCAAATCTCTGGTCCCCACTTGGGTCCTACAATGTTCATGGTGCACGTCGCTGTTTGTGCTGCTAGAGCGTAGGGCGAAGAAGTGGCTTTTGGCGCTGTGAGGCGGGCCGCTGGATCGGTGCCAGTGCCGGTGGGAACTCTACGCGAGGTCAGTACCCGGATTTAGGACATGTCACTGCAAAACAATAAATAAGGTTAAGGTGAAAGATTAAAGATTGGGTTTTGGCTCCTGGAACGTGTTTGACGTTGGGCGAATATTTAGGTTATAGCAGCATTCTTGACAGCTGCATGTCATCTCCTGCATCAACTCACGTGCCACATGCCTTGTGATATCGCAGTCAACAGTAATGGCAGAAGGTGCTTCCCAATACCGCGAAGATGAAGCGGCCTTCACTGACCAGCCAGCCGAGAACCGTGGGCGGCCCGCGTGCCTCTCTGTTCCTTTTGATGTGCTCGTATGATCTTTATGATGTACGTATGGTCTATGTCAAGCTTCAAGTCAAGCCCAACTCCTTGGACTGCTTACAATCCGGGCAGAGCCCCTTAACCGCTCTGCTCGGATAAGGTCCATCCTTCCTGCCGCACCTTCCAAAGCCCTTATCGAGCTTGAGCACTTCAAAGCACTTGTGCTCGTATAGTTTCTGAAAGGCCCTGGGCCGATTGCATGATTCGCAAATCTTGGTCAAGAGCTCCGAGTAGCACATGTTGTCCAAAATGGAATCTATAGTAGGTATGCGAATGGTGCCAAAGCGAATAGACGCTCTTTTGCAACATGAACGTCGAGAAGGGGCTACAGGCAGCATGTATTCATTAGTCGATTCGAACAATGAAATTTGTTACAGAGGGACAGGAGTCTTACGGCAAGTCCATTGAGGAGGACCATTGGGGTCCTCTGGTATCTGCTGTCCAAAACAATGGGGGCGTTGCCCCTCAGTATATCATCAAGGGCAGCTGAAACTCTTTGTCTCCTGGACCCGAGGTATTCCGCGTGAGGAGGAGCATCTGGGATCTAGAAGTCTCAAACCAAGAACTCCCCGTCCTGGTGACAGTGGGTGGACTCGGCCTGCAAAAGGAGCGCCCGTTGGATAGACACTAGCTAAGCAAAGAACCTGACGATTTGTGTCAAAAGAAGTTGCTGATGAAAATATTAATAAATGAAAAAAAGAGTTGCCTTTCGGAGATTGAACAGAAGACCTACAAAAAAGTGCGCCTAGAGGGATTTGCACCCACGATCTCTTCCTGAAAGCCAATGTTTATTGGGAGGGAAGCAGCTTAACTTCTAGCCCATAGGCGCATTCAACTGAATTGCTTGGTGATTCGGCAGTCAAATGGCATTTAAGAGGAGCAAAAGTGATTTCCAGCCGTTGCCTGGTCGAGGATTCCTGCGTCTACCCACACCGCTGAAAGGAAAAGTGCGTTGGTGGGTGAGGTGAGGCGAGACGAGACGAGACATCACCAAGATTTTACGACCCCAGACCCGAAAGCAAGGCAGGGCAATTCACTAGCAGCTATGGCGTAGCTAGTAGCTACAACCAGGGCCCTCGCGCTTGCACCAGACTCAACAGGGCTGCAAAATGGGTCGGTCCCCCAATGCCCCCTCCAGCTCTGACCACTCGGGCAGTGAAGACCCAACCCGGCCGTCGATATCTTGGCGACCTAGTACTAGTCCCCGGCTCGAAGCTTTGGCCAAAACTGGACCCAAACAAAGAATCGGCAGTCTTCAAAAACTATCATTATGTAGAAATCAGGGTCAGTATAATGCCAAGTCAAAAACAAGAATTGAGATATTCCATCATACAGGTTTCCGAGCTTGGAATCATTGCCACATGGGGGCTGCAGATAGATAGCATCTTCTCATTTTCTATTCGCTCGCCGTACAAGACCAGACAACGATATAGGACTAGCTAATGTATCCAAACACACTCACGCACTGACTCACTCGCTCGCTTGGCCTGAAAACGGGGGGTATATATATGTGTATGCTCATCAAATCAAAACGACAATTCGGGTTGGTGTGAACACATGGCAGAATGAATCCCGCATCCCACCACACCGACAGCTCGACACCATTACATGACATCCAATCCATATCTCGTACCCACCAAGCAAAAAGAAGCCAATCCACGCCGTTGGGATGAGTACAATGACAAGGAATCGCACCATCCAATGCAGGGAAGGAAAGGGGAGGAAAACTATCACAAGAGGGTATGAGATATGCAACCTTGCTCCAAGTGGACAAAAACTCGTCCCGGCCAATCAAGATCAAACCCAGACAAACACCACCTTCCGTCCATCCCACCCCTTTCTATCAGCCCAACCGCTACCCAACCCGAAAACAAGACAAGACATGGGGAGGATTATGCCCAGAAGGGTTCAACACATATCCGACATACATTTCAACTTCCCATCAATCAACCACCACCCGTCAGCTTCTTCCACCAGCTGCTTCGTGGGGTTGTGTCCATGAACACGGACTCGCGCTGCTTCTCGCCACTCCCGTCCGAGCCGCCTCGTCGGCGTTCACGTTCTTCGCGGCGTGCCCTACGACGTCTATCATCGTCCATATCGGCACTGCCATCCTCGTACTTTGACCTGCGACGAGCTCGGCGAGCAGCTCGGCGAGCTTCATCATCGTCAGTCGCGGGTGGAGCGTCAGTGGCAGGCCCATCGTCGGGCGGAGGGCCAGCATCCGAGTGTTCCTTCACCCAGGACGAGGTGCCAGAGTGTGGCCAAGCTGGCCGCTTATGGCTATCCTTGGGCCTCGGTGTGTAGACATACTCATCTGGGGGTGTCGATCGTCGACGACTAGCTTTCTCCTCCTCGGCAGCACGGGCAGCACGTCGAGCTTCGCGACGCCTCTTGCGCGCCTCCTCGTCCTCTGACTCGCCGACTTGGCGAGACTTGCGGCGATCGTCTCGAGCAGAGCGCCGCGGTTCAGCATCCACTCCTTCAGCAGCAGAAGCAGCAGCCTCTTTGCGCGAACGGCGACGTTCGGCACGCTCTGCTTCTCGGGCAGCGTCAGCCTCGGCAGCGAAACGTTCCTCTTCCGCTTTTCGGGCAGCACGACGCTCAGCTCGTCTGGCCTCCCGTTCCGCCTGTCTCCGAGTTTCATCCGCCTCTTCTTGACGTCGGCGACGCTCGCGGCGAGCCTCTTCCTTAGCAACACGCGCCGCCTCTTCGGCCTCTTTCCCTGCGGCCTTCTCCTCCGCTCGCTTTGCACGTCGAGCAGCGCGGCGCGCCTCTGCTTCGGGATCTTCGGCATCGCCATCGCGCACCGACCGCCGAGCTCTCTTATCAGGTCGACCGCCTTCATCATCGGTAGTGTGGTATGTATTGCGGCGACGCGTCTCTGGACGAAGGTCAGATCGAGGTGTGTTGGACATCAGACCACCAAAAAGACCAGATATCCCCTTCTTGGCGCTCGAATTCGAGCGCTTGAGAGGTGTGGCATCGGGAGGACCATCATCAGCATCGACCATAACGATGTCGTCGTCAGCGGCCTTGGACCGAGACTTCTTGCGCGACGACTTCTCGGGACTAGGAGTGGCATCGGCAGTCTCAACCATGACGATATCATCATCTTCGGCTGAGCGGCGTGACTTGCTCTTGCGGCCACTCTTGTCAAGGCCAAGAATCTTGGCGGCCTTTGACGACATCTCTGGCATCTCCTCTGCTGGAGGGGACATCAGGCCACCCGACATGTCGAACGACTGCCGGCGCGAGCCCGACTTGCTGGAGCGCCTCTCACGCGCAGACATGGAGCGCGACACTGGCGGTGTGCTTTGGAACACGCTTGATATGCGGGGGGAGAATAGGTTGGACGACGCTCTTTCGGGCGCCTTTGGCCTCTCGGCCTTGTCCGAAGACGAGCCCTTGGAAGAAGTCTTCTCTTCGCGCTCCTTTCTGTCCGACCTTGAGCGCTTGCCCTCGGACTTGGGCTTGTGGGATGATTTGCGCTCCTCCTTCTTGGGCGTTGCCGACCAGTTGCCCCACGAGGAGCCACCGTCGCGATGAATCTTGGCGCGCTCCTTCTTCCCAGACTTGACCGTCTCCGGAGGGGGAGACATGGGCACTTCGGGCACGGCTGGAGGTGGAGGCGGCACCTCGGGCGGCACCTCGCGCGACTTCTTGCTGCTCTTCTTGCTCTTCTTGGGCGACATCTCGACGACCTCGATTATCTCGTCCTCGTCCAGGTCCTCGTCGTCAACGGGGAAACTGCCCGGTATCTCGTTCCTCCTGCTCTTCCGGTGTGAAAAGTAATCGTCGTCGAGGAAATCCACATCCTTGGACTTTGATTTCGACTTCTTCTTAGTATCGAACTCCTCAAATGGTGCTGATGGCGGAGGCGGGGGAGGGGGAGGGGGCAAAGCGTCGATTAGATCGCCGTCTGGTATCGCCTCAAAGGCCTTGAGCTTGTCAGCAATCCTACCGCTCTTCTTGCTCTTCTTCATTGACGTGTCAGCCTTGGAAGACGAGAGCGCGTCCCCGTCGAGCGTGGCATCTTCCAGAATTCTGCTTGACTCAGCATCTTTAATCTCGGATGCTGCCGAACGGAATTAGTTAATCTTGGCAAATCTGGGGTGCAGCATGCACGTTTGGGGCATGGCGCCAAAAATGGCAACGAACCTTTCTTCTTTGAGGAGCCGGCACCCCACATGGAGAAAATGTCGGACTTATCCTTGGGCGCCGGCGATAAGAGCTCCTCGACTTCGGCAGGGTCAAGTTCGATGTTGTCAAGATCCAGGAGATCCTCGACCTTGCCGGCCTCGTCCTTCTCCTTCGAAACCGACTTTTCCTTTCCGGACTTGGACTTGGGCAGCTTCTTGTCGTCGGATTTCGAGCTCTTCTTGGACTTCTTCGTCGACAGGGCTGCGGCTGCGGCTGCGGCTGCGGCCTCCTCGGCTTCCAAACGCTCACGCTCTGCCTGGTCAGCTAATTCCTGGTCAGCTAACTCCTGGGCTTCGCGAGCAGCTAGCTCCTCCGCTTCCCGGGCTTCCTGTGCTGCCAATTCGTCGGCCTCATCCGCGGCCTTGTCCGCGTTACGGCGGTTGACGCTCTCGGTCAGCCGGTTGAATCTCTCCTGGTCCTTTTTGGGGAGCTTTCGTTTGGCTTGCTTGGCCGTCAGGGCAGCGAGCTCCTCTTCCTCCTGGGCGATCTCGGCGGCCTCGGCGTCCAAACGGTCGCGCTCGGCTTGTTCCTCGGCCTCCTTGGCAGCCAGTTCGTCGGCCACTCGTTGGGCCTCCTCTTCAGCCTCACGGGCAGCGAGCTCGTCCGCCTCGCGCTGGGCCTGCTCCTCCGCCTCCTTGGCTTCCTGCTTGGCCCGCTCCTTCTCGGCCTTTTTCTTTTCCTTCTCCAGCTTTTCGAGTTCCTTCTTGCTCAGCTTGGGCTCTTTTTCCTTGCTCTTTTTGTCGTCCTTGTCCTTGTCCTTCGATTTGGACTTCTTGGAGCTAGGAGCATCGCCCCAGACATTCGTCTCGAGTTCCTGATCCGGGACAGGTTCGTCCATTTCCATGGACGGGGGGGTAGGAGCTGGAGGTGGAGGATCAGCCAATGCATTCTTCTTTGATTTCTTCTTGTTCTTGGAGCCGCTCGCGCCACCAAAGAGCCATTCGTCATCGTCGACTTTGCTGCTGTCCATAGTCGATGAGACAGAATCGGGCTTGACCCCGTTGATGTGCGATCCGTCGACTTCGATCGGCTCGTTTCTGCTGAACTTACTCTTGGATGTTGACAGGGCCCATGAATCATCGGCCTTGGGCTCCTCGACCGCGTCCGGTTTGATGCTGCCATCAGCATTCTTCTTTTTCTTCTTGTCCTTCTTGCTGGGTCCGAGACTCGTCCAGAAGTCGTCGTCCCCGCCGTCACCCGGCGCTTCGGGCGCGGGCGGAGGGGGCTCGGGGATTGGCTCGGGCTCCTTCTCGAGCTCGACGAGTGCGCTCGAGGTCTTGCCCTTCGTCTTGGTCGTCTTCTTGGTGGCACCCCAGAAGCTCCAGGCACTGTCGTCCTGGGCAGCCGGCTCCTCCTCCACAACAGGCTCCGGCTCTGGCTCTGGCTCCGGCTCCGGGACGGGTTCGGGCACGGGCTCCGGGTCCTTGGGCAGGTCGTCGTCCCAGAGGCTGGCCTTCTTCTTCTTCTTCTTGTCCTTTTTCAAGGATGAGGTGCCCCAGATGTCAGCTTCAGGCTCCGGCTCCGGGGCAGCAGGCGGGGGTGGCGGTGGGGGCGGCTCTGGCTCCGCGTCCTTGCCCTTTTTCTTTTTCTTGTCCTTTTTGCTCGTGCCGAAGCCCCACATATCATCTTCCTCTTTCTTCTCCTCTACGGGCTCGCTGCAGAAAGTTCTGTCAGTCATAGTTGTATTGGCATGGGCATGTGCAATAGTATTCAGAGACAAAAAAGGGGTTAGGTCGTAACGAAAGGTTTGCGGATCAGACACCAGACCATGATGGTTTCACGCGGTGACGGTGTCTAATTGCAAGCACGTGTTCACGAGAATCGGTGAATAACTTACGGGACTTCCTCCACAATCGGTTCTGGTTCCGGCTCGGGTTCCTTGGGCAGTTCTTCGACCACAGCGCCCTTCTTCTTCTTCTTTTTGTCCTTCTTGCTGGTGCTGGCGCTAAAGCCCCAGATATCGTCCTCTTCCTTCTTTTCCTCCACGACGGGCTCCGGCTCCGGTTCCGGCTCCGGCTCTGGTATTGGCTCTGGTTCCGGCTCTGGGGGCGGCGACTCGAGTACGCCCTTCTTTTTCTTCTTCTTGTCCTTTTTCGCCGCCGAAAAGCCCCAGATGCCGTCGTCTTTCTTCTCCTCCACGACAGGTTCGGGCTCTGGCTCGGGCTCGGGCTCCGCTGGCGGCGGCGTGGGCACTCGAGGCGGTTCCTCCTCAACAACGCCCTTCTTTTTCTTCTTTTTGTCCTTCTTGGACGTGCCCATTGAGGTCCAGAAGTCATCCTCGGCCGGCTTCTCCTCCATGACAGGCTCGGGCTCGGGCTCGGGCTCCGCTGGCGGTGGCGTGGGTACTCGAGGCGGTTCCTCCTCAACGGCGCCCTTCTTCTTCTTCTTCTTGTCCTTTTTGGACGTGCCCATCGAGGTCCAGAAGTCATCCTCAGCCGGCTTCTCCTCTACGACCGGCTCCGGCTCCGGCTCCGGCTCTGGTGGGGGAGTGGGGACTCGGGGCGGCTCCTCCTCAACGGCGCCCTTCTTCTTCTTCTTCTTGTCCTTTTTACCGCTTGGCATGGCCCAGATGTCGTCCTCGACCGGTTTCTCCGGTTCCGGCTCAATTATGGGCTCCGGCTCCGGTGGTGGAGGCGTAGGTGCTTTGGGCGGCTCTTCCACGATGGCGTTCTTACCCTTCTTCTTCTTCTTGTCTTTTTTCGAAGTGCCGAAGCCCCATATTTCCTCCTCCTTCTTCTCCGGTTCGGGTTCGGGTTCGGGCACAGCCTCGAAAACTGGTTCCGGCTCCGGCTTGTGCTATGTCAGCGTATGATACATGGAAAGTGAGTTTGATTTGGAACGGGTGTTGAGAGTGATAAAGACAAATTCATTTAAAAAGGGGAGAGGGAGGATTGCCACGTGACGACATTTTAAGACATCGATACGCAAGTAGTCGGTACGTCTTCACGAAGTCGTCATAATATGGTGTTCCAAGGAAAAGACATGGAAACATGACAAGGAGTGGCTTAAAGAAATGAAACGGACAAGTAGAACGAGGATTGCGGAGTTGATGTAGGATGGAAATCGTGAAGTCAACAATATACGAAAATGCCATGCGTTGAAAACTCACCTCGGGCTCTTTTATTTCTTCAACCACGGGTTCGGGTTCAGGATCGGCGTTTTTGCCCTTCTTCTTCTTCTTATCCTTCTTGGTCGAAATTGAACCCCAGAAATCGTCATCCTCCTTTTTCTCGGGCTCGGGCTCTGGGATAGGCTCCTCCACGATGGGTTCCTCCTTGAACTCTTCGATGGCGCCCTTTTTCTTCTTCTTGTCCTTCTTTGAGGAGCCCCAGATGCCCCAGTCGTCGCTCGCCTTCTCTTCTGGCTCAGGGGCTGGTGGGTCAGGGACAGCGGGGGGGTCGGGCTCCTTCACCTCCTCGACCGCGTTCTTGCCTAGCGAGTAGAACCGCGATTAGCGGCCAACGATTATCAAAAAGCTTTGCGGCAAAACACTCACCTTTTTTGCCCTTCTTGGTCGATATTGAACCCCAGAAGTCATCCTCGGCCGGCTTTTCCTCCTCTTTCGGGGACTCTTCCTTCACGGGCTCGGGTTCGTCCCACGAGAAAGCGCTCTTCTTTTTCTTCTTGTCTTTCTTCGAGGTCGCCATGACCCCCCAGTCCTCCTCGGGCGCTGCCGCTTCAGCTGGTGGATCAGGCACAGCCGGGGGGTCTGGCTCCTTGATCTCTTCAACGGCATTCTTGCCCTTCTTGCCCTTCTTTTTGGTCGCGGCACCCCATCCACCGCCGCTGCCCCAAAGATCGTCTTCGACGGCTTTCGTCGAGCCCAGATCCTGGCTCGCAGCAAGCGGGTCCTCCTCCTTTTTGTCCTCAGGTTCGGCGTCCCAAATGCTGGCCTTCTTCTTCTTTTTGTCCTTCTTGCTAGTGCTAGTGCCAAAAGAGAAGCCGAAATCGTCGTCCTTCTTCTCCTCAACGACGGGAGCTGGCTCTTCGGGTTTCTCTTCCTCCTCGTCAAAGGCGCCAAAGCTGAAGGTAGTCTTGCCCTTCTTCTTGGGCTTGGGGCGATTGATACTCCAGGGGTTGTCCTCTGCTTCTTCTTTTTTCTCTTCCTCCTTGCCCTTGTCTCCATCTTTGGCGTTTGACCAGTCCCATGTCGAACCTGTGTTCCAACTCGTACCCCACGTACCGAAGGAACTCGTCTTGTTGTCCGGTGGGGGGTCGCCTCCAAAACTTAGGTCCAGCGCAGGCGCCGAGTCATCGAGTTTGATCTCGTCGAAAGAGTCTACCTTGGCCTCGGGAACTTCGGGCGCCGTTTCTTCAGCAGCTCCCTTCTTGCCCTTCTTCTTCTTCTTGCCAACTGTTGCAAAGTTGCCCCAGTCGTCATCGGGGTTGGGATCTCCTCCGTCATCCTTCTTGTCATCTCCGTTGCCGTCGCCCGCACCGGAGCCATCGCCCCCAGCGTTCCCGGAATCGCCACCATTCTGCTCGCCACCATTTCCATCACCGCCGTCAGCTGGAGGATCTTCCTTCTTATCAGGATCGTCCCAGCTGGAGGCCGCAGGAGCCGCCTTCTTCTTTTTCTTGGCAAACTGGTAGAAGCCCTCCTCGGACGAAAAGTCGATCAGGTGGTCCATGGTGGGATCATGGAGGATCGAGTCTCTTCGACGTTCCCGTCGGGTCTCGGGGTTCGTAGGCGTCGGCGCTGCAGTGTCTCGAGGCGGAAGTCGTTGACGAGCGTCCTCGCCGGTTTGGGCGGGGTCCGCCGTCCCCTGACTTGACTCGGGGGGTTCGCATTGCGCTAGCAGTCGTCGCGAGCGCTTAGGCGTAGCGTCGGGAACGATCAATGGTTTGGAGATCGCATAGTGGTGTAGTTTCGGTGAGGGGTTGTTGGAGTTAAGGTCCTGCTTCCGGTCCTCTCCGTTAGTCTGGCTGCACCTTTTCCCTTTATTTTCATTTAGAGTTGACAGAGAGGCGCGACTTTTTTTTAAGAGCATTTCCAGGTAACAGTACCTGGCGCCATTCCGAATCGCTGAACTCTGGCTGTCGAATAAACTCTCGCGACAAGCCGCCCAGTCGCATTGATGACATACTCATGTACACAACGTCCCGGGGGAATTTCATAATTGAAAGCAAAGACAAGGGGAACAGTAGAAACTGCATACCAAACTGCTTCGCAAGAGACTCCATTGTTTCGCAATGACCCTCAATCGTGCTCCCAACTCCAGCTCATCCCACGGAGTTGTGGCCGTCAAAGGGCGGGTCGTTGGCCTTCCATATTCGCTTCTTGTCCAGCTTTCGGAGCACGCCAAAACCGCCGCCGCCGCCATTCTGAATGATGACGCTCGATTGGATGCGACGTGGTAATAGAAGAACCATGGACGCTATAAGTCTTCGACGAGACGTAGAAGACGGTACTTCAGGGAGCTGTCTTCGTGATGGAGGGGTTGACGGAGTTTCCAACAACAACAACAACAACAACAACAACAACAAGACAAAGGCGCTGCCCTCTATCGCTCCGATAAGACGCCTTGTTGGTCGTCGAGCAAAGAAAAACTAGTAGTCTAAAGATAAGTTCTCGGCTGAGTATTCACGGCAGGGAAGTGGAAAGGGCACAAGTTTCCTCCTGTGCTTGCGGTGGTCTTAGTCGCAGATCCCCGTTGCTGTCTCCCTCTTACTCTGCCTTTCTTGGTCTCTCGCGTGGCCAGACCCCAATGCAACCAATGGCCCGCGTGGGTCCTTCCTGGCGGTGTTGTGTGCGTATGGACAGCGGAAAATAACTGGCATTGGCCGTATGCGAGTGGTAGGATCTTGTCATACAAAATGCGACAAGCCCGTTCGTCAAAAACTCCCGCAAAGCCCAGAAAACGAAAGTCGCTTTTCTGCCTTGCAACAGGGCAAAGATACAACAAATGGCACCAGAGTCCGGGCAAAAGCGATCTATTGGTCTTATGTATGGTCTGTCATGCTGCTGCAGGGTCATGCACAATGACCATTAGGCTTTTGCGCGAATGGCAGCCCTCGAAAGGGAAGGGGAACTCACTTGCATTGCAGCGGTACAAGATGGAGAGGGTGTGGCCGGATACAGGCCTAACGCGACCAGACGAACGAAATTCATGTGGCGGAGGGGGGGCCACGGGCGGCACTCACAGGTCAATTGGCCAGGATCAACGTGATACTTGCTGCGGGATACATCCTTGGCGTGGTACCGACTTCGCACCCCACCACTCAGCACACCCAACCCAAAGTCTTCTTCCCTGTCTGGCATTCTCTCACCTGGCCCTCGGTTGTACCACGAGGTCCCAGACATCCAAAACAGGCCGTCCCTAGCGCACACCCAATTCAAGCTGTCATCTTTCTGCCATGTCCCTTGATAGCCGGGCGATATTCACGGACAAGCTTTCGAGATACCGTTCACAAGCTCTTGTGGGTCACTCAAGGAGGCATTTCTCCCCAGCAGGTTCCATCCAGACTACATGACACAGTGGAACAACCTCCCATGTTCATTCTTTATTCCTTCTGAGCGAGACTAGCGCCAGATTTGGCAACCAGGAGGACGTCACGGGCCAAAGAACCGGGATGCAAGCAAAACCCCATCATCATCATCAATCAGAACCCCAGCCCAACCTCGTCGGAAAGCCGTTGGAAATGGCCCTCGCGAAACGTCGGAACCCCTCCTTTTCGAGGATAAGATTGTCACTCGTGCACATTTCCATGAGACTTTTGCCCTAATCATGGCCCCTGCTTGTGCCCTTATCCGGGCTAGCTGGGACGGGCGAGGACGGGTCATAGCGACGGAAAATAAAGAGAGACATGTAATTCCCCCTGTAGGTTATCACCTCCCTATGTGGCGACTCTTCCCGCGGCGCCGTTCGATGGCAGGTGGGCAGGTGTGATTCGCCTGTGAGCCATGTAGAAGGCGTCTAGATGTCGCGTGTGGGTTATTCTTTTTCTGAGAGTGACGAGCAGACGCGGCACGTCGGGGAAGTGACTCGCTAATAATGTCCGATTGCTATTGTCGTCGCTCACGCAGGCGGGAGGCGGGACGCGGCTCAATCAATTCAGGCATCTCATTTGCTGCCCGGCTGCGTACCTACTGAAAAGGCTACTGGCCGTACAGCAATAAGGTATCGATACCTAACAACTGGGCAGTGATGCGCCTGCTAGCATGTAACTGCTCCATTGTTCTGGACAACGGCGGCCTTCCACGTTGTTGGATCCATCTCGGGGTGGATATGCCAGATGCGCCAGCTGCAGCGCGCAGCTCGTCAGGCCTCTCGGGCGTCGTCTATTGGGGAATCGGGGCAAAGCAGCGCGCAATGCAGTCCGTGACGAACAGGCAGTCGGGGGACCTACATGGGCTTTGCACTGACTGTTCCTCGCTACGCTGCTGTGCTGCAGTGGCCGCCGGCAGCTAAGGTCATGTACAGCGGGCTCTATCGACACTCCCCAGCGCTTGTTCCTCTGCGTTTGTTCCCGTCTTTTCGGGGCGAGATGCAATGCTCGACGGGAGCTACCAGTCGCAGGGCACATCTGCCACGCGCTAGCCCCATGCGTTTGACCGAAACAGGCATCGCGACATGTTCACCGCTTCGCAACTTACATGAAGAAGCAGACGAGATCCAGCAAAGGTGGGCGCAAATGCGTCGAGAAGGCAGCAAATTTTTCTAGCTTCTGCATTCCTCAGCCAACGGCGATTCGCGTTGTTGTTCTTTTCGCGTCGAGGACATTCCTGCCGTGACAATTGGTTTGTTAAGGCCGGCAGCATTGACGCATGAATTACTCCGCGTGGATCCTCATCTCAGGGCGGCCCATGCCTGTCCGTCACTCGGAGATTCTTCACCAGTCCGTCATATGTTTCGTTCGGCGGTCAAACCTGAAGTGGAAACACGAAATCCATTGGTCACTAGAACCTGCCTCATCTTCAATGTGGCGGCCCATGGAAAACCTCATCCAGATGTAAGGCTGAAGTTCTTGCCTCCAAGTCGTGCTACTCGTCTTACCGGATAGGCCCAATCTGACCGTGACACCAAGTGGCATAGTTGATGGTTATGTCGGTCAGGTGTACCGTTTGTACAACTTTATGCTGTGTAACTCTGAATACAGATTTTGACCTAATAACCATCATCATCACTACTAGCATTGGGCGTGGAACAAGTGCAGAATAGAATATATGACTTCATACCGCAAAATTGGCCGTACACCGCTCTCAATGTCCCTTTCCGCTGTCTCCTAATGTCTGCTCATAGCTCCTTTTCACTCATGAAGATAGTTTCTCCATGATCATTGCGCACATTCATGGGTATGGGCAAGGCGACTCCTCAGATACTCCAAATCTACCTAATTAACGACGTTGTGCACTTAGTGACGCGAGACATATGACGGTCGTGGTTACGTATACTCTGCCCCTGGGCAGGCAGTAAGTAATTCACGCACTCCAAGACCATGACCCTCATCGGAGGTCATTGAGTCACCCCGTATACCTTCTCCGCATCCCCAGTGCCGCAGTCGGTGCGAAGCAGTTCGTGGGTGCGAGAGCTTCAGACTGGGTTACCCTGGCAGATCCCGATTTTCGGCTAAGGGCTGCGGGATCTACCCGCTGACATCCATGGAATCTCTCGAGCTAAGCCCTCTGATCTGGGGCTTAAGTTAGGCGGATAAGTTTATTTTAGAACGGTCGTAGGTATCTCCTTGTCGATAAGCCAGGCAAGAGATTCTGATGCTTCACGACCCTAGACTTCGCCAGCTTAGCGATGAAGGTGAGAAGCGCGTATCGTCACGAAAGGATCCGCCTCCGGTGAATTGATCAAGCATCAGACTTCTGCCCTTGCCCTCTAAAGTTTACTCGTATTGGAGACCCACTCACTATCGTCTGTTGTCGTGGTACCTGTTGTTGGGCCCAGCATGGCTGAGGTGCATCCGCTCCATCTACCGGTCCAATCATCAAAGTATATATGCTCCTGAACAAGTATCAGGGAAAATTCCATGGAATATTCTGTTGACCCTTTCTACCTTGACGCTGGCGATGCTGAACACCACATCACGCCAATTTAACAAATAAATGGATCCGAAAATATCAATATTCAACTCCACACACGTTCGGCCAACCATAACTCGTGCAGGCGATTTCCATTGACCATCATCTACTCATCTACGTCTCTCTTGATTTCTCTAAACAAGCCATCGAAATACTTATAGAGTAACTGACAGGCTGGGACCGACTTGCAACATGATTGATGCTCGACAGACAAATAGCTCGTGCGCTAATCAAAAAGTCCCTGATGAAAAGTAATACCAATACCAACGCAGCTCTAGAAACCGAGAGAGGAGTAGGCACTCCAAACTAGTTCATATTTGAATTGTCTAAGGGCTCGTTGAGTGGCTCCAGAGTTATCAACCACGGGTGTTTTAACCCTATTGAAAAGGCAGCTGCTGAGCAGGATACATACATATCAGATGTCGCAACGTCAGTAGCATATCTTTGTCTGAATATTTACTTCCATTACAACCTAGGTCAGCGCACATGTCCCATTCGTCTGTCTCGATCCCGAAATATTGATACAACCATGATTCACATGCATATTCGCAAACTCAGGACATTATCGTCGCACGCTTGGCTCACGCAACTTGGCGTTCATCGTGTCGAGCCTCATAGTGTCACTCCTGTCATTTCTCATTTTCCACAAATGAATAAACCCTAAATGATTGATCATGAAAGTACGATATATAATAGATTCGACAAATGGAAGCAAACAACAAATTGAATAAATAAGCAAATAAACCAGATTGAGACGAGAAAGTTCTAAAAACGGCTTTCCGTTGAACATCCGTGCTGTTCTTCAATGGTTAGCGAATATATCCTCGTACAAGTGATCACACAGAAGACGCATTAGCGTTTAACCTTTGTCGAATAATGAAGATAGCCGAGTAATTCCTCTATATGTTAAATGGATATATGTAATTCCGAAACTTGAGCTGATAACCCTGGAATATATTATTTGCCTTACTCGTTATTCGCAGGCACAAAAATTTACGCCATACCACGACGTCATTATTTCCTGCTCATCACTTAGATAGACCAATGGATCTATCTAATGAATCCATTCTGCTGTGACACATTACTTAACATGCCACCAGTAAACATACTCATTCCCACTACAAATAGTTGTCAAAGTCCGCCATTTTCAGTCAACCAACTAAACGTCAACATAATTACCAACTTGGTCCTCCCACATCCAAATCTCATCCTGCAAGGCTGTTGAAATTGTGTCTTCCTGGGTCGTCATTATCTATTCGATTCAAGTGTTTCTTGGTCTTGGAGTCATTGATTTTACGTAGTTTAGATTTGACCCCCAAGGTTGAGTACATTCCTCTATGACGACAATGGATTATACACTTTCCTATACCTATCTATCACTGCGGCCCAGTCTTCACATTCTACTTGTTGGGGCATCTATGGTATATAACGGGACTAGGTCTTTGGCATACACGGTGAGTATCTCACTGTCTGCACGCTGTAGGAACAACCATACTGTAAATAGTTAATCTCCATCGTGCCATACCTTCGAGCTAAAGCCTCGGTACTGAAACCAACTATATAGAAACACTTGAGGTGGGTTAACTTGGGAGCTTTCATCCACTTGCCCACGTCATCTTACTAACCAACAATCGAATTACTCCAACAGCCAGATCATTCGCATCCACCAGACCTGATGCGCTGCAAAGAAGGGTCTACTTTATACATGCTCGGGATATTACATGTCTGAGCATTTAGTACTGTAGAGTAATGTAGTCCTGAACTCTAGGATCGCCCACAATTCCGCCGCGAACCTGTCTGAATATTCTCAAGCCATCGGCGATAGCACGCTAGAGAACTTTCAGGGCGGCAGATTGTGGGCCGGTTTATCGTGTCATATATATCCATAAATGAAGTAGGTATTGAACTCGGTTTCTCTGTCAAAAAGCACGTCAAAACTCCGTATTGGTATCTAAGATGCCGTCTAAAGAAATTCCCAATCATATCGAATGCAAAGCGCTGTATGTCGTGACACCGTCGTCAGCCCTGGGAATATCCAAACCCATAGCGCGGTAACCGTAACCACGCGCTATTGCCAGAAGAAGAAGAATAAAGAAGATGATGATGCCAGGGAGTAACAACTACCGACCGTAGTCACTAGTGTATCCCATTTCACCAAAGTTTTGCTGCATGCCCCCCTCACCGAAGCCGGTGCCGGGACCGCTGACGTAGCCGCCTTCGTCGCCCTCGTCGTAATCCGAGGCGTCGAAACTAGAGCGCCCACTGAGGTCGTCTTCCACGTTGCCCATGTCTTGTGCTTGCCAGTTGACCTGGGCAAGTGCAGGATATTGTGCCAGCAACGAGGCCGGAAGAGTAAAGCCGCCGTTGGGATCCATAGGCTGGTACATGCCAGGGTCCATGACAACTTGCTGTGCGGCCATGTTGTGGGCCATACTCGCCATTCGCTGCTCTTGCCAAACCCTTTGCCTCTCGAGCATCTCCTCGTCAAGGAGCGGCTTGATGCATATGCGACCCGCCTCGGATCGGAAATGCCTCCCAAGTGCATCTGCACGAGCAAATCGCCTACCGCATCCCCATTGTCCGCCAGCTTTGAGGTCGCCTTTACACACAAACTTCTTCTCACCCGAATGCAGTCCTTCATGACGTTTTCTGTCGTGTTGTCGCGCAAAGGCTTTCCCACAGACCGTGCATACAAATGGCCTCTCATCCGTGTGAGTACGCAGGTGAGATCGCAGATTGTACGCACGAGTAAATCTCTTAGGACACAGTGTACACTGGAACGTGGCAGGGTGTTTCTGTACACGCTTGCTATTTCCGCTCTCCTGCGTACCTTGGTATTCAGGATCTGCTAATCTTAAGGCAATGACGTTGTTTGGCACAGCAGACATGGACTGCCGCCTTCTCGATGCAGCACTAGCGCTGCCCGAGCGATCACCAGGTGACAACGACGCTGGCGACACCGATCGTGATGAATCGGAACCGGACCTATTGCGAGCGCGCTCCACGCCAAGATGAGGTGACAGGTTTCCTGGCGTTGTAGGTCTAGAAATATTCGCTCCACCACTATTGTACGGGTCGGTGACTGCTCTTTGACGTGACCTAGGCCGTCCTAAGGTTACTGTTAGCTTATCAGATGCAGGAAAAGTGCCATTGTGATTCGTACCTCTATCAGGCGGAGTCAGTGAGTCTTGATCCAAGGTGGGCTTCGGTGGCTCGAAGGAGTTTTGTCTCGAATTAGGAGCAAAATCGATGTTGATCGAAGGCGGGGCCATAACCGGCATGCCCTCGCTGGACAAGGTAGGGAATGCCTCGGAGCTGCTCGTCGGGTACGCAATGGCTGGTGCGCTCACGTAACCCTGTGTCTGCGCGCCCAGCGCAAAGTTCGGGTTTTGCTGTCCCATCTCGGGCAATTGCTGGGGAAGAATGCGCGGCGAGATGGCGGGACTATGGGACGGGCTTCGACTATGTTGGACCATGTGAGGATCGGAAATGCTAAAGTTGTTCAAGCCCGAGCTGACGCCATAATCAAAGCTGTCCGACGGCCGCTGCATTGGCGAATGGCCATGCTCTGAGTGTGGTTGCTCGAATGAGTCATGCGCGATCAGGTTAGGAGATGGGTGTGCAGAGGATACGTCCGAGTACTCTGAAGGTGTCCGCCTGTGACCCTGAAATTGGGCCTGTGACCAGTCTTGTTGTCCGCCCAAGAATGCCGCCCCTGGCGCCAGCGATCCCGACACGTTCCTGGAGTGCGGACTCGAGAACTGATGCTGGTTGAAGGAAGGCGACTGGTGCGCCGACCCTACTTGGCGCGGTTCCGGCTGGAGCATGTGCGGCGGCGTCGGGGAGTGGTGCGTCTGCGGGGACGTCATATTATTGAGATCCGGGGTGCTGATGTTCGGGTTCTCGCTGAAGAGAGGAGCGCCGAATCGATCTGACTGGGTAGTCGGCGGGAAGAGGGAGAAGTCCCCGCTGCCGTTGAAGTCGGGAGTCAGTAGGTTTTGAGCGCCGAAGGACTGAGTAAAGTCCTGTGTCGCGTCGAAGGAGGCCGTGTCGGGAATAGCCTGGTTGGGGAAGACCTGGGGTTGGGTGGTATTCAGGAACTGGTTGCTACCGCTGTTATTATTGAAGTTGTTGGTGAAGTCGGCGGGATTGAATTGTGGCACGTTTGCTGCGGAATTGTCTAGGCCGAGACCAAGACCGATATTGGGTTCCGGGGATGGGTATGGGTGAGGCGAAGGAGAGTGGCTGTTTCTTATATGATGCGGCTGGTGGTGGTGGTGGTGGCCGGCAGACGGCGACCGGCCTCTCGCCGGTGCAGCTTGTTGATCCATGGTGGTTTGTATGTTTGTTACTGTCTTTAGAAGCAGACAACGTGTAGCGAGGCAGATTTCCGAATCAGCCTTCAGGCACCCGGGGCACCGTGGCGATGCAGGCGGGCACAGCCCCAAAGGTTCAAGCAGAAGCGGATCCTCGATAACGTGAGACACGGACCTGGGGCGCGTCGAGGGCGGTAAGACGTTGGTCTCGCTGGAAGGGCGACAGCAATGCGATCGTGGTTCTGAGCGCGACTTCGCGCGCCCGCAGTAAGGGATAGGAAAGATGACGATGAGATTGGGGTTGGGGGAAGGGGTGAAAGTCGGGGATTGTAGGTAGGACTCTGTCGAGTTGAGCGACGAGCCGAAGGTGATTGAAGACGCCCGCCTTTATGAGGGGACTTGGCCCGGGCCATGCTTGGGCTGCACGCGCTTTGGACCTTGTACATAACTGCAACCACGACCGCTCAAAGTACCTCGCCGGGCTTCTGGCTTGCACGCTTCGGGGCTGGCTCGAGTTGCCCTAGGGCGCCCGCGCTGCAAAGTCGGAAATGGGCCAAATGGCAGATGGAGTGCTGAGGCCCGCGGCCCACTCCAGCTTGTGCGCACCACATCTGATTCGACGCAGCTGGGAAACCGTTGGTCAATGATGAAAAAAAAACAGCGACTCCCCGTCACAGTGGGCTTTCTTTTCCCTTCTCAGGTAGGGTCTCGCGGCCTTTGACGTGGTCGCCCGCAATTCCACACGCCCATTCGCCCGCGGTCGCTGCACAGCCCTGCCAGGCGTCTGGTACCGCAGCGCTCGAGCAGCCCTTGAGTGCGTATGCAGAGGCTATGGGCCACTCTCCCGCTCCTCTGGGCCCTTATTATGCACACCGTTTTAAGCTATGCAGGCAGCACATTGGTGTTTCAGGAAAAGTAGTGCACTTTAAGCTCGTCAAGCTTGACCTTTGTGGGTTCGTTTGGTTTTAAAATAGATTACACTTCTTGGTGCCTGGAGCCATATGAGATCAGATCAACACTTTGCACAACGCTTCGATGAATCAACCGTGTATCCCTTAGATAGGCGCAGATGAGCAGAGAGTCACACGACCCATCTGTCTGTCTGTCTCTCTCCTTCCCTTTCTCTGTCTGCACTAAAGATGATCTTCCAGATGAAAACGACTATTGCGGGATCCACCCTTGGGTTGATGGTTCTCATCGCACTGTTTGCGCTGGTCCGATATAATAATCAACTACTCATTTAGCACCGGCGATCAAATGCCGTTCATTTGTGGCCGTTAACGATGGCAAAGCCAACAGCTAACATGGAGAGCGAACGAGACATGTCAAAGGTTATTTATGTGGCTCATAGTCCTATGCGATTTGGATGAACACGAGTCGATTGACTTGGCGAATGCGGCGCCTCTTGATGTGAGATTGCGCCAAACCTTGCCAGCAAGGCACCACTGGGTCTGCTTAGGCCTACAAATCACGCATAATTCCTTTTTCATGCCCGACGCTTTGAGAAATCTTACCTTACTGATTAACACACAAGAAATAGAGGAAGGAACTACTAAACCTTCCGTCGTAGGAGGGACCAAGATGATAGGGCACTTTACGACGTCGCAAAGTCCCAGGCATGTCGAAGTTCTCCATATAATTGTTCTACGTACCTATGTAAATTAGTTTCAATCTCGGGAGTGACTAGCCCGAAGGGGCCAAGCTCCGCGAATACGGACCGAGAAAAGGCATGTCTTAGGATGATGGGCGTTGGATTCATAGGCGACCAGCATACTGGTCATATTGTATTCTGTATGGCTCGGGAATACAGAAGAGAGAAGATCCAGGAAGGCAGGGGTAATAACATAAAAAGACGGTGAGATTAACAATGATCTTTGAATGCAATGCTACCTCAGGGGCCGCGGGATCAATACAGCGATATGACTTGCAGCAGCACGACGGAAATTTACCAGGCTGCGGCCGCTAGGTCATCCAGCCGATTGCTAGGAGGGGATGACTATCACTGCTGTCAAATTGCTTGCTTCTCCAGAGATATGACCCTCTCGCCAGCTATTCGTCGAAACAGACGAATTGCACGCTCCTGACATATCTGTGTCACGAATCCTTCTCGCCCACTAATGATTCTTGGGTGTAACTCTGTAGATCGACCCCAGATATGATTCCCTTTTTATTCTACCTTCTCAAAATAGACCTGGGATGGGATGGCCTATGTTCTATACCTCCGGGTCCGAACATCGTGAGCGAAGCAAAAGCTGCAGATGCTGGACAGAAGACTGGCCGATATAATAAGACCTAGTGGTGTCATGGTGATATCAGCTTCGGCGACGCTCGCGATTTGCTAGATCATAACGAGCGCCTAGTCTACATGTAGCTGGTAGGTATTGGGTTTGTGGAGCAGCAGCCCCGAAAGCCGTGGCTGTGTCCTGGGGGACACTGCACAGCCCCCGAACGCGCGTGGAAGCACTCCAGCGGCTCACCACGCGGAGTCGGATTTAGGATCTGCACTTCGTGTTCCATCTTCGTCGGGAAATGCTACCATCTGTGGCACTCTGTGTTCTATGTAGAGATGAAGCGCGCAGATATCGTAGGATCCAAGAAGGCTCTCGTAGTCGCTGACTACATAGAGGAACCTTGTAGTGATCACGGATAACGTGGTAATTCGACTACGGACGGCGCGAATAAGCTTGAAAATGCCCCGGCCAACTGCAGGGTCTCTCTCCCAACCCTGCTTTGCAGATGTCACTCAAGCTGTCGACATGTGGGCAGGAATGGGTATATCTATAGGTCCTTATAGGAATTTTCACAAATCGATAGAGGATAATATATGAAATCCCGGCGTGTACTAAGGATCAAAGGAATGATGGCTACGTAGTATAACTATGAGTTTACCGGTACTGTATGCAAAGTATAAATCGAATGAGACCCTGTTGTCTACCAAGCTATCGCCTTCCATACCGCGTGTAGTCGAAGTGAACAATACCTAGACAGGATTGCTGTACAAAGCGTTGCGTGCTATTTGTCAGAAAGAGTACTGTGAGGGCCGGAGCGTTCTCATGAATGGCATTACTCTTTATTTCCGTCCAAGATGCGCATATTCGATGACAGGGCTGCATTGATCTCTCAATTCAAATATACCGCCACGTTTATGTCACAATATTTGGGTTTCACTTCTGAATAAGTCTAGTATTCGATAATAATATCATCGGCCCAAATCTGCAGGTCGTACATTAACCGCTCAACACCGGTAAAGCCCCAAGTTCTCTTCTAAACGAAATAGCCAAAAGAAAAAAAAGAAAAAAAAAAAAAAAAAAAAAAAATTAACAATACTCGTATCAAGAGGGGAATGGGGTGTAGGCCATGTTTTTACAACGCCGGCTGGTGGTACAAGTGGTATTTGACCCGTCTCTCGCTTCTTTGTTTGTGTCAGACTTGACAATCATGCCGTAACGCCAGTCCCTTTCTATACTATGTCTTAAAACAAATCATATGACCTCAACCCGTTCGTAGCCTTGTGGTCTTGAGGCTGGCCTCGGGGGTGGTCGCTCGCTCTTGTACTCGCTGACGAATGGATTTGGGTCTTCTTTCTGATTGAGATTGCCCAAGGTGTGGTTAACTCCTGATTTGTTAATGCAATTAGTAATCAGGCTCCAAGTTCACCACAAGAATGGACTAACCTCTGTGGCAAGCTTCATCGGCACGAATGTAGAGCAATAAGTCCTTCATTGTCCGTTTGCCTTCGGGCATGTGCCAGTACTTCACACCAATTTGTGGAATTTCGAAGTTCGGATCCGTCCATCTTGGCAGGTGGCCATCATCTATTTGTTTGATAGCCATGGTGTATGTGTGGACGGCCTCTTCCTCTAGGTAGCCAACGAAGCGATGCGTTGTTTTTGGTGAGATCAAATACGAAACAAACATCGAGTTGAAGTAGACTCCTTGAGCTACGAGAATCATGATCTTCATAAACCAGCTAGCTGCCTGTCAGTCCTGGAGACAGTTGCGCTTTAAAATAAGGTCATAGAACGTACCCTGGCTCGGCCATCTTCATGAAAGTGAGCAAGTGCATACGTTCGTTGTATGACTCCTCAAGAAGCGTTTCGATCCAGCCATTGTCACGCTTGAGCCGCCGCATGCTGTGAAGATGTCGAAGCATGCCCGCGACCATGCCGGGGACTCCAGCAATCGATTCGAGGAATAAGAATCGAACGAGCCATTGCTCTTCCGTCAGAGGCTTGGTAGCTGAGACGGCTGTGGTGGGGTTCTTCTTGTCAACCTTCTGCTCGGCCTTCATGCCTGTGCAGAAGTCCATTCCCCATCGACAAAATCTCATAAACTTCCACGCCATCCAGTCACCCCAGTTCTCGGCTGGTCGATGTGCAGGGACGACGTCGAGCATTTCTTGCTCGGTGTAACCGTGATGTGACCATGCTGGGAGGGTCTGGCGGATGTGCTCTGTTTCCTTGACCGGGAAGAAGTCTCGTAGTTTTCGCTCGGGGGTACTCGAAAATGACCTTGTGCTTCCACTATGTTGGATGGAGGCAACACCAACTCTCAGGCTGGAATGATACCCGATAATCGGGCTCTGGAGAAAAGGTATCACAGTTCTGGAGAGCTGAACAGCTCGCTTCGAGGAGCAGAGCCTAACCGGAGCTTTGGTTGATAACATGTAGAATGGTCAATACAAAAAGGAAGATGAATATCTTAATGAGTTTCTAGTTCAATGGCGAGGTAGGATGGGTGTCTGCCCAGGACAAAGGAAACGATACATCGATGCCTCAGGTAGCAGAGGTTTTATACCATCCAACCTTGTTTGTATGGAGACGCCGCAGGAAAATAGAAATTTGGGTAGGGGGGGACTAGAGAGGACGTAAACCAGCCGGCATGGCATCTTAGTGGTCCTTCTGATACGAGCTACAAGAATGGCTGTTGAGTCAATGAATTAGAGGGCGAAGGTTGAGTAAGCCGCCGCCGCCAACGATGCACAGCGTCATGCTGAAGCAAATCCTCCAATAGCAGTCGTCGTTTACAAAGAACGTCTCCAATAAAGGGACGTAGGTGCACTGAAAGGAATGAGGCTCAAATCCCACTAGGCCACGAGGCTACGGGATTTACGGGCGTTTGAGGGCATCAGCTGGCCTTTGAAGTCGGGATTTGCAGGATTTGAGCCTGGATGTCCGAGTAATTATCGTGGGCGGTATTCAAAGGCGTACAACAGGACAGGCCGGGTTTTGAATGTAAGACGGATGAATATCATGAATCATTTGATTGAAAACTCATTTTGTTCCTGGAAGCAATGAAATTGACGGGACATGTCTCGGAGGACTGACACTGACCGCCACGTCTCGGATAATTGCATAAACCTCGACTTCTGCATGCAAACTGGATACTGGCGAAGAGACAAGAGAGTTCCAGAATTCAGATTGAGGTTGGCTCTTTGCGACACGAGAATTTAAGTCCCCGAGTCTGTCGGAAACGCTTGACCGTCAGTGCCATAGGTATGTTATGTGAAGGAGGTTTAGTGTGCCGTCGAATCCAACATTCCGCGACCGGACATTTAGGATGGATCTTCGCGCGCGGAATGTCTGACTTAAGGGGGACCGTTGGGTGGAAACTCTACGGAGAGGAGAACGGAGAAAGGGCAAGGCAAGTGTGCAAATAGTTGGGATTTTAGCAGTAAGAAATTGGCAAGATGAGAAGAAAAAAGACAAGATGCACCACAAGTCCTGCTTCATATTTCCGTCATGGGGGTTTTTTTTTTTTTAATCCTGGAAACGAAACAAACCCATTTGCTTGTGATCAACGACGTCATTTAATTGTTGCTGCCGCTTCCCACCATCACACCCCTTGCCCGCCGCGTTTCACTGCCCCTCATTTGCTCGCTGGATCGCAAGCCCCTCCAATCCTGGCCTTTCAGGCAGTTGGGCACCTGTCGCGCTTTCGCACACAGTTGCAAATTTAGGCGATAAACCCCCCCAAAAATCTCACGGCCCCTTCTCGTTCGCCGATCTCTTTTCTTCCGTATCCTCTCTTATTCCAAAGTCAAGAACGAAGAACGAAGACTTCATCCGCCTACACGTCGCAAGACTATCGCAAACGCATCGCCAGCTACCATCTGCCCAATACCACCATCATGCCTGCCAGAAAGCAGTGGGGTAAGTCCATCATCTCCCCTCTCCTATCCGCCACGAAAGCGCGCATCTCCCATAGAGGCCACATCGTCCATCTCCCTCAGCACGCCGTGGGATTTCCGACGCGACGCGCATCCGGATGCACCTTACCAGCCGAGGATAAAACGTCGCGTAACCCTCAGTGGAGCTCAACCTCGGCGTTTTGTTCTGTTTCATTGGAAGGACACCAGCAGATATGCGGCTGGCTTGTACCCCCCCTTGTGGTGCATCCTGGCCGGTCTTATCTGAATCTGGCTGACCGCTCTTTTTGTTCTAGAAGACGAGGAGTCCGACTCCAGCACCACACCTCCCTCATCTCCTCCCCCCGGTGTCGTTCGTCGTAGCAAGTTTGACGATGAAGAGGCTGAGGATAGCGATGTACGTCCATCCACAAATACCCAAGACGCCGTGCTGTGTTGTTGCGTACTAACTATTAGCAGGTTCTTGATTCCTGGGATGCCGCCGAAGACTCCGACGTAGAGCGTGAGAAGGCCAAGAAGGCTGAGGAGCTCAAGGCCAAGGCTGATGCCGAAGCCGCCGCCAATAAGAAGTCAAAGAAGCAGCGCATCGAGGAGCACCGTGCCGAACGTGCTCGAGCGCTCGCCGAAGAGGATGACGACAGCGAAGAAGAGACTGAGGCCGAGCGCCGTGAGCGTCTCAAGCGCACCGAGGTCGAGTCCGACTTGAAGCACGCTGCAGACCTATTCAGTGACATCGGTATCAGCAATGGCCGCAAGGCCACGACCGGTGGTTCTGCCGTTCCTATCGACCCTAAGGACCCCACCAAGACTATCGACCTTGGCTCACTCCCTCTTCTCAACCCTCAGACGAAGACACAGTTTGAAAACATGCGTAATGTGCTTGTGCCCATCATCGGTGGAAACAACTACAAGAAGGCCCATTACGGATTATTCTTGCAGGAGTTCACCAAGCAGTTGTCCAAGGACTTGGCGAGCGATCAGATCAAGAAGATTGCTAGCACCCTCACTGCTCTTAGCAACGAGAAGATGAAGGAAGAGAAGGCTTCCGACAAGGGCGGGAAGAAGAGCAAGGCGGCCAAGACCAAGACCAGTTTGGTCACCACCCGGGCCAACACTGCCGAGGTGGCGACCTACGAAGACGATTTCGGTGACGATGACTTCATGTGAAGGGCGTTCAAGCAGTTTCAACTTCGCTCGTGGCTCAGCTACGAAACGATTCACAGAACAGTCACTTCGGCTCTCACGAGCCCGCATATGCCAAATGGCGTCATAGGATCAATCGCATCAGGACATGTCAGCTTCTCTATGAAGTAATACCGCCCAGCTTCCGATACAGGCACACCAAGACGGTACTCGGCTCTTGGTTGTAGTTGAAGCTGGAACCAAATGCACGGCGTCTACAGCGTTAATGCTCGTGCATTTGGTGCCGTTATGGAGAGGGCTATGATGAGACAGTTGTCCCTGCCAGTAGCATTGCTTGGTATGGCAACGGGAGCCCATCGGAGGATCATGGGGTGGCAATGGAATTTTGATCGATTTTTGGCAGATGGCTAGATAGACAGTTTGACTTCGAATAATAGCAAATGACGGATAGATTGTTATCCATCTATCACTTATTCCCTTCTTATCTTCGATCTTCTGCCATGTATCATGCTTCGAAGGTCATTATCGCCGGGCCCAGGATTATACCCCATTATTTATATGTATGGGCTGTCTTATAAGTTCGGCTGTCCGGCTTCTTCGTGTAGTTCGTATGTATGCAGGTATAGGCTGTGGGTGTAATCATATATCATACGCTAAGCTTCCTTCTGTCTCTCTTACAGGAGGAAAGACCGTAAGAGGAATAAATAGAAAGATTCAGGTAGGGTGGGAGCAAGTACAAATAGTGCCTGAACATTCCAATTACTGTAAATCGGAAAACATCACCATTCTCACCAGATCACACTAAGAGCACGACGCTGTTGGTACATATGTCTATAAATATTACCGTGCGGGGAGTCATTAACAGCAGCCATTCACCCAGCCAAAACTTAACCAATAACCACTCAACTTGGTGTAACCTTACAGATAGGAGCATGTCTTTCAATATCAATTGTGCACTTGTTTATTACTTGTTAGACAACCGACCGATAACACAGGGCCACGAAACATCTTTTTCAGTATTGAGCTCTACTGACCCAGCGTCTGTCTTCCAGGGCGTCCTACGTTTCGCACTTTCCAGGACAATCATCATCTAAACATGGATATCTCAGCCTCCCCAGTGCTTACCCCACCTCGTACCCCATGGACATCAGCCTCATCACCTCGACACACGCTTCATCCTCTTCCCCTATCGGCATTTGAAGCTTTAGCGGACGGTGACCTCGACCTGGCTTCTTCACTGACACCGCCCTCGCTGCCAGCCTTGACTCAATTTGTCATCACGCCGTCTAACCGCAGTCGTTGGCGCCGGCGTCTCGATAGTATTGCGGGAGATGCTCGGAATGCGCCGTGGATGACGCGGCTCATCGTTTTCGAGGCCGACGATACACAGGGGCAACCCCAATCCTCGTCGGCTATTATAGTTGGTAGAATCGGCTTCCACGGCAAGCCTGATAAGCGTGGCGTGGTGGAGGTGGGCTACGAGATCGACCCAGTATATTGGGGAAGAGGACATGCCACAGCGGCGATGAGGATCATAGTAGACTTGGCACGAGCGGTGGAGGGGGTCAATGTGCTCAAGGCGACAGTTGGGGAAGAGAATCTGATCTCCGCCCGGATTGTGAAGGGTCAGGGACTGGAAAAAGTTGGGTTTCAGGTACACGAGAGACGGGGTCCAGGAATCGTTTATGAGTTGAAGGTTCAGGATTGAGTTAGGTTTGAAGGAGGTAGAGAAACGGCTGGTTAATCTTCTCATTTTATTGCGTACAACTGTAAGGAGTTCAGTCCTTATAGTTACACTTTATACTACGATCCCGCTCAAGCCTTTTACTGCCAATCTTTAAATTTCCACAAGCTTGGATGAATACGTGCGAATGTTTCCCCGAAGGAGGTCTGTGTATTGGATACACGAAAATCGTTGACCAGCTTCCTAGCTTGCGGCGAACTAGGGCTAGAAATTTCTAGCATAAGCTCAGGTCCATAAGTCTAGGAAGAGGTTTCACCGAGGCTTTACAGAGAGAGAAAAGCATATGCATTAATGTCAGGGCTGTATAGTCATGTGCCACCAATGAAGTCACGCACCCGCGCAGCACATGGAGTTCAGAATCACCACAACCCAATCCATGTAAAACTACTCATGGTGCTAACTGGTTTATCATCTTCTTAGCTAGGTTTTCCTTCTTTCTTCCGACTCTTGTTTCTCGAACAAACTTTTGAAGGAGCCGAATCAGATGTCTTACTTTCACCGCTGCTTCTCAACGGCCCCTCTTTTCGGACTGACTGACTATAGTCTCCTGTCTACCGCCCTAGCCAACAGCCTTGGGAAACCAACCATCATGAGAACTGCGGCACTTTCCGTAGGCTCACCGCACGGAGCTATTCGACGGGGCCTAGGAGCTCAGGGAGTTGCATTGGTAAAGAAACGCCAGGTCGTTCCAGCAATGGCAGGCTCCACCATATGTACATTCAGCTATGCAGTCAGCAATAGCTCCGTTTGTCGGATGCAGCGAGGATCAGCTGGAGTGAGATGGGGGGAGGGGGGGCATGGTTCAGAGCTGAAAACTAGGATCTTTCCACACTATGGGCAATATCTTCATAGCTCCGATATATCTCTTCGGCGGTCCCTATAGGCTTGAGATGATGCCTATCAGTGGTTGTGGTGCTTTGGGTCGTCAAGGCGCCCATGAATGTGGCCGCTCATGGGCTTATGGTTGGTTGCCAGGGGTGTATCCCAGTAACAGGTCAGACCTGTCGTTGGTCCTCACAGACTGCACCTGTTGGATAGTCAAACAGTAGACCTTTCTTCTGTCAAGGAAAGCCCTACAAGATGTGGGCTGGGTCGAGGTGACAACAGTGCTTTCCAGCAGCTAAGCAAGGACGTGACCTACATTAGTGACCGAGTGCAACCTTGGGTTCTTGGGCAGGGTTGACAAGGAATCCGTCAGCTAATGCGGCCAAATGGGGGAGTACGCGCCCCGGTTTTGTTGTTCACCCACCCAAAACACAGCAGTAGCCTTTCTCAGACGTTGGGGCCGTAAAATGAACGAGGAAAAAGAGGACCATGAGGATCGATACACGATTTTCTTTTCGCTGCATTCCAAGACGATAAATCCAAGTTGACGGCATTGATAATGATTCTCTGGGCTTCACGGTCATAGTCACCTCGAGCATCTTTAAGCTTATTTTGTACCCAGGTAACGTTCAATAACTCCTAGGGTCCGATTGGCACTAGAACGGGCTTCATTAAGCGGATAGCAGCCAATGGGTATCAAGCCGAAGCCCCGATTTAGCGGCAGCCACGCCGTACCTGACGATCCGGCACGTGCCGGTTGCCTGCCCAGCCTTTATTCTGGTGGCTGCTGACTTTAATGAGTAGCACTGGGTATATCGCTCCCGAACATATGATCATTGAAGCCTTGCCGTCCAACACAGACAGTCCGGGCCGCGATAAGCCCGCCACATGCTGCCAGCAAAGTGCCTTGACTACTAGCTACACCGCACTACCTCCTGCAATGTCATGCGTATCGTGCCTGCTTCGAATGATGATAGCGACCCCAGAAGACATTGCTAGACTGCGGCTAAGAGGTCGCTAATCACCTCCTGCCAGAGCGCTCCTCGTATTGCTCAGCGTGCTAGGTTAGACCAGGATCTCAGGTCGAGTTGCAGTCATGCCGCCAACACCGGGACACAGGACGGCATGGCGAGGGTAGTCGTTCGATCCGAATGGCTGATCGCTCAGCCCGTTTGGGGGGAGGGGGGGAGCTTGAATCTTCCAGGTGCGGCAAAGCTATTCCAATGACAGTCAAGCGGCAGCAACAAAAACAACAACAGCTCCTTCAGCCGGATCGCAATAGCTGCATCTCGCACACCTACGTTGGAAAGTGGGTTTCAGGTCAGTGAGCGTGGCCTTACGGCACCGAGCACTTGGTAAGTTTGGATGCTAGTCTAGCTGGAACCCTAGCAGTGATGGCATGTTACTGCCTTGCATCAGCCATGCTGTATGACAACCACATTGAGGCCATTTCCAGCTCGATTTTCGGTTCAGCTGACGCCGTCAGAGGGTTTCCCTGGGGTGCTTGATCAGGCCATCCGAACTTCACCGCAAAGCTTCTGGCTCTCAGGCCTCGGTTTCTGGGCCCGGTGGCCTGGGTGCTAGGGAGGCGTGTGAACTAGCAGTCCCCACCGTCAGCAGCTACATGTAGTTAGTCGCCAGGACCATGCTCAGTTCCTGACTATCGCCCAGGTGCATGGACTATAATGTCCAACGTCACTAGTGCTTTGAGAATTGCCCGCCCACAAACCATACCCAGCACGCGCCGACATGAGCGAGGACGGAAGCAAAGGCTGACTGGGCATCGCGGGTATCAGCGCCTTGGCGTCTGGGGGGTTTGCGGTAAACTCGTGGCCATGAGACTGACAGCTCCCAATCCATACCTATAAGAAGTCTTGTCCGCCACTCGCTGGGATAGAAGCCGTCCTCATCCACCAAGCCAAGCACCGTCGCCTGCACCTTCACCTGCACCCACACTTACACCCGCGCCCGCACTCCAGTACCTTTCTCTATACTTCCCGAGTAGGAGGAAGTCTCCCCCAACACCGCCATCATGAAGTCGTTCTTCGTGACCCTCGGCCTTGCTGCCGTAGCCCAGTCCCAGAGCTTCGACTTCGATGTCATCGATGCTGCCCCTGTTCCTACCACCACCACAGCCCCCATTGGTGCTGGCGAAAGCATAGTTCTGTACAACAGTGCAACGGCCATTGCCAGTGCTGCCGCTGACGTATTTACTAGTCCCGTTTCCGCAAAACGGTCCGTAAAGAACAGGCTGCCTGACGGCAAGCGGGATGGCAGCTGCAGCGTCCAGCCTGCTGGCGCTGGTCCCGTCCCTGATCCTGACACTGCAGATGCTTTCTTGGCCGATTCAGATCTGTCGTCTGCTGCCAACAATGCTCAGACCCCTGCTGGTTTCGTTCAGACTTTCCAGGACCTTCAGGGCTCCAACTCGGCCTACGCCTACATGGGATACACCGCACTGAGCAGCTACAGTGCCCAAACTTGTGCCGACAAGTGCAAGGCTATCGCTGGCTGCAACGCTTTTAACATATACTTTGAGCGTGACCCATCTCTTGTAGGTACAACCTCTACACATCCATGTAACCACTGCTCATCCACGTCTAGGACCCTGGCTCTAACTGCCCTAACCCTCCTAGCACCACTGTCATAAAGTGTGTGTTCTGGGGAGGCCCTGTCTATAGCACAAACGCGAACAACAAAGGCCAGTGGCGCAACGATTTCGAAGTTGTGATCGCCGGTTCCAACGGGTACAACACGGCCGGCCCCTTTACCAGTCCGACTGGCTACACCGGAACCTTCCTTAATGAGGCGGCGATCAACGCTCCGACGGAGTGCAACAGCTACATGGGCCTCAAGGTCTTCGCCTCTGGTCCCTTCGACCCTGCTCTTTGCGCAGCTGCGTGCACCGCCCAGAGCGACTACAATCGCGCGCATCCAAACTCGGATGGCTCCTTCCAGACATGCCAGTTCTACAACACTTACATGCTGATCAAGAACGGTGGATCGGGCCAGCAAATCTGCAGTCTGGTAAGTTCTCAATTGGTGCTAACTTGCATCATACTATACCTAGGTAATGCTAACGTCTCCCCCCAGTACTCTTCCTCTTGGGACACCAGCTACGCTACCAACACTGGCCAGTACCGCGGCAGCGACCACTACACCATCGAGTTCAGCGTCAGTGGCAGCAACAGCACTAACCCTGGCACCGACAGCTGCTCCGGTTAAGGCATAGAGGCGGATACTCGATTGACGCTACAGAGTCATAACGGCTGTAATGCTATAATCGTAATGCACAGGGATGGTGTTCAGTATATACCAGTTTATACGCACGGCCGTCTTCAGTTTATGAGCAATGAATTTATATATTATTGGATAAAACTATTATTGACCGTCTCGTTTCATGTATTACCGGCTGAGCTACCCATGATGCTTCATGTTTCGCATAAGAGTTCGCAACCATTTAGATACACTGCTTCCGCTTTCGGTGCTCTTTCCACTCTATAATGGATAATTATATAGTCTCACAATTCTATTCACGTCAACACATTCAAGATCATGTACGGCCTTAGCCAAACTCATGCGACTTATCCGTCGTAGCTCAAAAGATGGGCCTGATGAGTTAGATGATAACATCAAGGCGGACACAAAAGTTTGTGCCCTATTTACACAGCTTCCTACCAATCCACTGGAATTTGTGCGAATCTCCGCTGTACATGGAGGCTTGCGGCCGAGCACGATTTCATAGTAGTGTGCGATGAGAGGATTGGCACATGAGTCATACTTCGTGTTTTCCAATGTGTAGAAGTGCTAGTAATGAATCTCACAAAGCTTTCCAGCAGCACCTGTGATGTGATGAACAGAGGATATAATTTGTTTACATTTGTAACAGGTACTGACACGGTTCAGTACTTGTATTACCCCTCTACGGGGTAATCGAGAGCATTGCTATAAAAGCTACAAGCGACTAGGGTTGGGCTATGGCTGTCTACTAAGTATCGAACCCAAGAACCCAGGTTTTGCCACTGCCTTTCCCTACAATCTCAAGGAAGTTAAAGGACTGCCGCTCGGTATGAACCTGACACTTACGTGCTCCTGTTTCCTATCAAGCCACCACGGAGGACTAGGCCTTGCGGCAGAGTATGGGGTCGTGGGGCATTCGGCGAGGATCAGCGTTGGCGTGGAACATCATATGCTGGAGCGAACCGGCATGGCTCTAGGCTTCGCAGGGCAAGGTGGCTTTACCTTTGAAGAACAAACATCCAGCTCCGCTCAGGAGTCACCGGGAAACATCATGCGACTCACCACTACGGAGGAGGGTGACCTGTCCAGCAGTGGCCAAAATTATGATGAGCTGCTTATTTGGTTTGTGAATCCTAGACTGTCCTTGAAATGATTGAAAAATGGAAGAAAGTCACCAGGTATCGGTTGCCATCACGATGAACGGGATTAGAAACTATCAAGAGGTTCTAGATCAAGATCAAAGATGGAGTGAATTTAAGACTTCAGTTATGCGTTCCTAGATATAGACACCTTTTCATGACCATATCGTAAGAATGAGTATGTAGAAACGTGGAGTCTGCTTTGTTATTACTGAAAACACAATTAGTACACATCATTTCAGTTCATACTAGCTGTAGCCTGCCTGTCCTTTCGGCGTATAGATGCTGTCAAATTGCTAGCCAAGGGGTCTTAAGCAAGAAACCCGCTGAATTATGTGTGGGAATCCATATTTTACTTTGGCGGCACCAAGTTCAATTAATGAGTATGTGGTTGAGATAAGGAAAGTCAACATTCATGTGCTTGGGAAAATGTAGTTGTTCAAGACTGCCGAGGTGTACCCTCGGCCAAATGCTTTCCCTATGTAGTGTATAAGATAGGGGTATTTCCATCCGCCGTTGCTTGTCCGATAAAACCGAAAGACCCAGAACGCCAAACGCCAGCCCGTCGACTGCAAGGGTAGCAGCCGTGTTGTATACATCATGTTCACTTCTAAACCATAATCCGCTTGACTGGAAATAAATATGCACAGATCTAGGCCCTCTTTTCGACATCCCTACACGACATTCCCTGCCATTCCCATAAACAAGGCATGGGCAGCCAGACTTAATGTCCAGAAACCAACTTTCTTGAGCCGCCTGCTACGGCTTTGTTGGTCCTCGACATCGCGTGCGAATGCATCGTACACTTCAGCAGACACATCGCTCATCAGCCCACAGTCAAACACGGACCAGGCACCGTCAAAATCAGAGGCGCGCTTGACGATACGGCAGCCGATTGGGATGTACGTCTTCTTGGCGTTAATATAAGCAACAATGGGACGCACAAGGGCTTGGTTGACGTAGCCCATATGCGAGTCGAAGACGGGAACAGTGGCCTTGACATCGTTGAGGTGGATGCGAAGATCCATCACTAGGTAGCGTGGTGGTTCATCATCCGGATTTGGCACCGGAGAAGGTAATCCGCTGTCCGGGTCTGGGATGGCAGGCGTTGCCTTGGGATCTGCTTCGTTGGCAACAGGGATTTGCGCAGCTTCTTCAAAAGTACCGCTCCGCATAGCTTCCTCGCCATCTTCTTGTAGACGACGTTTACTCCTGTCAAGAATTTGAAGATAGCGATTGGATGTGACTGCCTCCTCTAGACGATCGTAGAAGTCGGACACCACTTTGGTGATGCTGTCGTCGTCATCCGTGGGGAATGCAATATCTGCTACGATGTCCACGTTGCCTTCGTAAATCCACCCAAACGGGCCTTGATCTCCCCTGTTCAGGTGGTCGATCTTGAGCCCGTCTATTCGACAGCGACTGAACTTCTTCCATGCGTCCGGCTCGCCGAAATCGTTGGCAGCTCGTTCTTGGCCAGCTGCAACACCATGGACTTGGCGGGGGTGTATAGTGAAGAGTGAGCCATCGAAGGAGCCTGACATATGATTTGCTGAGAGTAGATCGTAGAAGAGGTATTGCTTGCGTAGTTGAGGAAGTTCACATGAGTAGATACTCACTGAGTAGGGACGGAACCCTCCAGGCTGGTGAACCGTAACTAGGAGATCCTCCATCTTGAAGGATTCAATTTCAAAATCGCCTGGGCTGTGTTCGTGTCGATATGATAGGGGATCCACATTGACGTCGGACCAGAAGACGGATGTCCTGTCAATGACGCCGCGAACTCCCTTGATCTCGACATCCTTCAATGGCCCTGTGCCGTTCCACCATTTGGCGAATGACAATGTAACATTGACTGTATTCAAAGTCACGTCAAACTGGGTATAGTTGCCATCATCTTCCTCGGTAGCCTCTTTCTTCTCATGCTCTGCAGCTGCTACTGCTGCGGCGCTTGGCGTGCCTTTACTGACAGAAGACTTGGTTTGCCCGGGCCTACGTGAGACGTAGACATTTCTAAATGAGATTACACCGTCCTTCCACCTAGGAACGATGGCAGACTCAAAGATAACACTCAGACCAGCAGACTCGGTCAGATAGTCGCCAACCTTTTTTGCAAGCCATTCTGGTAAGCATTAGTATCGCACGTGCTATGCTTTGGATACCAAGACATACCTTGAGCCGAGACAGTGTTGATAAAGAGGAGAAGTCCGGAGACGAAAGTCGTTGTGCCAACTAGGATCCACACCAGATGGCCAAAGAGGAAGAATGAGAGAAAGGCACCCCACTCATCCGTGTTCCACGGCCGCATGCTTCTGATAGAGAACCACTTGAACCGCACCTTCATACGTGCCCAGAAGCCATTCGCCGCGGCCAGAAACTCTTCCTTGGTTGGCCTGTGTGGCAGATGCACGTTCGGGAGATGGAAATAATTCGATATGTAGTTATGGTGCTGCTCCGGATCGGACTCGGGTTTCGACTCGGCTCTTGCTGTTGCCGGCGACTTTTCAGAATCCTGCTTGGGCTGTGATACAGTCGCCGGTTTGCCGGACTCTGTAGCTGATTTTGTCGACTTCCGCCGCCTCGCGAGTGCGCTACTCCTTCTTCTGCCCCTCCCTATGTGAATGTCTCTTCTCCATGCTTGCCGCGCCAGCCTTAACAGATCTGCTTGCTGAGTGGTGTTGCCTTTGATCGCCGAGTCCGCTGCTGCGGTGCATGTTGACACCACGGTGCTCGTTGTGGACGATGTTGGGTTGGCACCTACGAGGAGAAGCCCTCCCGAGGTGAAGCTCCTCCGAACATTGTATCCGTAGACTTTCGGCGTCTTCGGAAACGACCCGGAGTAACTCGACGGTCGACCAAATGTCGCGTTGGTGTAATTGAGGCCTGAACGGCACGTCGAGTATGGCCGCGGAGAGATCTTGGCACTGAAGAAGTCCAGCGACTCGTAGAGCGATCGCCAGGCTTGCCGCCCGAGGAGCGACGATCTAGCTGCAGACATTGCCAAGGCTCATGATGGCCTGCAATGTTCAACAAATAGGCCGTATCCAAAATCAAATGGATATAGACATTGGGAAAGATGAAATTGAGCCACTTCCACCTCTCGTACAAATGGGAATAGCGGTTGCGATGTGGTCAATGCCGGGCCGGGTTCCTGTAGAGCATGAAATGTTGATCAGGGTAAGCAAAATCTCGTCATTGCCATGTCCATGACGCGCTAGCGAACATCGGCTTGAATTTTGCGCGCCAATGTACTTGTAGTTTAATGGCTGGGAGAAGAGCAGCTCTACACTGGAGCCTCGACAGTGATAGGGACCGTGCACCCAAAGACAGACACTGCGGGCAGAAACATTGTGGGGGGGACCTTTTTTTCTTTTGGTCCCTCCCAATCGCTTCACAGAGCTTGCCCCCACCTTAAAATCTACATTTTATCGTGCGGGAGGGCCATATCGATACCCAGAGATACTTATTCCAACCCCAGCCAACAGCTACATCTGACCGCTTCTATACGACACTCCCTCGGCCTCCCAGTCCAAAGTCTTCGCCAGCTCCGGAAACCATGCCTGCACCGACAGCGCTCAAAGCGCCCGAGACTGCCATTCAGGATGCCGCCCCTCCAGCTTCGATTCCCCTACCCGTGCCCGCACAGGATGAGGACTTGCTTCTCGACGTCGACGCCATGAACACCCTCGACACGTCTGCGATCCAACCTCCCGCTGCCTCAAATGACACAGCCATGGACATCGACGAGGAGTCGCGGCCCCAGTTTGCGCCGCAAAAGGATGCCGCCCTCGCCCACAGGGTTGAGGTCCGCAAGGTTCCCATCCCACCGCACCGCATGACGCCTTTGAAGAACTCCTGGCCCAAGATATACCCACCGATCGTCGAGCATCTGAAACTCCAATGTCGTATGAACGTCAAGACAAAATCAGTGGAGATGAGGACGAGCAAGCATACCACCGAAACCGGCGCGTTGCAGAAGGGCGATGACTTCGTCCGGGCGTTTTGCTTGGGCTTTGATGTCGAAGATGCCATAGCCCTACTTCGAATGGACGATGTAAGTCAGCTTTATGCTGTTTTCTACCCTGTGGTTGCCAAGTATACTAAAAGGAAACCTTAGTTGTACATCGAAACATTCCAAGTCAAGGACGTTAAAACCCTTACTGGTGATCACCGTATGTCTGCCCCAATCAGTCCTGGACTCAAACTGCGTGTCCAGGGAAGCGGCAGAAAACTATGGTACTGACAAGGCGACAGTTGCACGCGCTATCGGGCGAATTTCCGGCTCGCAAGGCAAGACAAAACACGCGATCGAAAATGTTAGTTTGCACCTCCCAACATGACTGCGAGTGATTTTGGCTAACATGAAATTAAGGCCTCCCGAACCCGCATTGTGATTGCTGACAGCAAGATCTCGATCCTCGGAGGCTTCAAAAACATCCAGATCGCGAGGGAAAGCATAGTCTCGTTGATTCTGGGTAAGCAGCCCGGCAAGGTGTACAATGGTCTAAGGGTTGTGGCCTCGAGGATGAAGGAACGATTTTAGATGGCGCAGTTTGAGGGGTATGTTATTACAATGAAAATCATGGTCAGGTGTTCAGGAGTACATGGAGTTCAAAGCGGAATGTTATGGTAAATTTGAGACCATGCATATAGGGGCATACCCGCGCATTTGTGCCGGTCTAAAAGAGACGTTGATTCGATACCACAACCATTCATTCAAGCGCACGAGCAAATATTTATCTTCATGATTCTGTGCTATTCGGAGCCATCGCTATGGAAAAGAGCCAACATAATGAGTGGCTCCTACGGGTATCATCATTACAAGCTTCCTGAAAACGAACTGGGCGTTCTCTCCCTTTTAGGGGGTGAGCTATGATCTGAGTCTCATAAGTCGTCATGGACCATCCGCAGGTCATACTCCCATACAACAGACTGTTCATGAGCGCATCCTTCGCCCTCTGCTCTGCTGCAAATCCTCTCATCGTGACTGTTGTTATAGAGTCCTCCATTACCGACGATGCAAAAAAGCCTCCCTGCTGTTATGCTCAAAATCTCATAGTGAGATCTGACACGCATCATGAGTCCTTAACATGAACCTCCAAGACGTCCTTGTCTTCTAAACCAAGATCTTCTATCTTCATGGCCTGTGGCAAGTTATCCCCCTCAAAGTGGATCTCGATGATCTTGTCAGCTGGAAGATTTGCAGCCTTGCGAAAACCCTTCATCAGTTTGTCAATCGTGTCGTTTAGGTGTATAGAGCGCTTCTGCTCCTCATAGTTTTTGGACCTTAAGAAGATCTTGATCTTCTTGTCCACCTCTGGCTCCGGGTGAGTATCCATTTGCACGTCTATATCGTCCGGCTCGCCCAGGTTGCGTCTACGCTCCCTCTCACGACTGGCTTGGTGTTGATCAAACTGTTCTGGTGTCCACGCCTCAAAGTGAACTTTATCCCACCCAATGTAGCCCTCCGCCGTATTCCGTGACTTTGGGTACAGATTACCCTGTTTATCGGGTGTGATGTTCATTCTTTCCAAGGTAGAGAAATCGAGAAGCTTGGTGCCTTTCCAGGTAAAGAACATGCTGTCGATGACTGCACCGCTAATGTTTGAATTTGCCCCCTCGAGTTTGCGCTTCGTCGCAGCTCGCCATGCGTCCCTCACGAGGGTCAACTTTTTGTTGATTTCGACCTTGATTTTTAGGTTAGGGATTCCCTCCAGGCGCGACTCCACAAAGATTTCGGCAGTAGCGATCCCATGCGCTTCGCGAGCTTCTTGTTCCTCCCTTCTCTTCCTAGCTCGTTCCTGCGCCTCTCGAATGTAGATGGCCCCGACGTCGTCAGCGGCAGGTAGCACGGAGTCATTGTCCATCTCTACCACATCATCGCTGTCAATGTCATGTTGAGCTGGAGCTGAGATCGTAAAGTCACCATCATCATCGGAGAGGAGGGTGATCTTGCTCGTGCCCCTCGACTTCGTTGGTGTCCCAGTATAGGCGTCCTCATCGCTGTTGTCCAAAGAAATGACCACGGCTGCGGGCGGCAATGATCCTTTCAGTCTGTACGAGCGCGAACTCAACGGTGTTGACTTTCCTCGTGCACTATCTCTCGATCTACTTGGTGACTTCGTGTCGATACGAGACGACTTGCGTGATATTGGTGAAGTAGACCCGTGGGGGTGGTCCTCGTCGCTTGATATTGACGTGTACTGTCGCTTGGGTCCTGGCCGCTTTGCGTTCCGTTGCTTATTTTGGGAGGTGATCCGAATTTCAGACGATTCACGGGAAAGTTGATCCTTGATGTCCTGATCTTCTTGGACTATACGTTCCTTTTTCGCTTTCTCTCGTTTCGCTTTTTCGCTTGCCTGATTCTGAATCCTCTTGTCGAACCAGTTGGGATCTTGCCTTTCAAAAAATTTGATATGATCGGCGTCGTTGGGCTTGTCTTTTTGCGCGCTCGTCTCGGTAGACTTGCGCTTTTTGAACGGGAGCTTGCCTTTTGGTTGCATCATGACAAGCCAGCGGCTGGCATATGGTGGGGTGCGCGGCGTCGCGACGAGAAATGCGACAGGTACACAACTAGGACAGCGGATGAAGCTACAATGTGGTTGCGCAGTCTGGAGGGGGCCGAACGGCGCGGCGCGCTGAAGTTTATTGTTGTTGAATGCAGCGGCAGAATAACTCGGGCAACAAGGCGGCCTTGGGCGGCAACAAAGTGCTGTCAAGGTCAGTGTTAAGCTTCGCCGGGCTCTAGGGGTTTCTCGAACGCGAGGTACAAAAGCAATCGCGACCATGCATCGCGCCCCACATCTAAATTGAATTTCTAGTTAACGGCCGCGCGAAAGTGCACTGTGCCCACTACAGGGGTATGGGGCCTGTGCGGAAAGTGCCCGCACTCGACGTGGGGCTCAGGCCATCGAGAATATCAAAGCCGCGCCTGCGATTGACGGACTGACTAACTGCCTTGGCCACGCCCACGCTCACGGCCAGACCCAAGCAACTCAAAAACATCGGCAGGATTCAAGCAAAGAAGATCATGGAGAACGGAACAGCTTCTCAAGGCGAGGGCAGAGATCCTTCGGGTTTCTTGTCCGAACTTCACGGCAACCCCGTCACGGTCAAGCTCAACTCGGGCGTTGTCTACAAAGGTGAGTGAGACTGGGGCTCATATTTCGTCATTGAGGATCGTGAGAGTCCCCCAGCTGACAATGTCCTCAAGGAGAACTTCAGTCTGTTGACGGGTACATGAATATTGCCCTCGAGAAGACCGAGGAGTATGTCAACGGTGTGAAGCGAAGGACTTATGGCGATGCTTTTGTTCGAGGCAACAATGGTAAGTGAGGTCCGATGTTGTCACGTGAGACTCTACTAATTGTGATTACTAGTAATGTACATCTCTGCAGATTGATTGCATTGAATGTGTTGAGGCGTGCTAGCTAGATGCAGAGAGTGGCATCCTGTAGCGGAGCAGAATTCGAACACTCAACAGGTCAATGGCGCTCGTGAGGGGATTGAGCCCAAGATCTGATGAGATGGCCATCAGAGAGGACCTGCTCTTCTGTAGTTGTGAATCTCATGCATGAAGCCTACGGAGGGTCAGGGGTATCTCTGGTAGAGGAACATGCGTGGGAGCGCAACCGGAACTACTACGACTAAATCCTATCGGTCCATGCGAAATAAGTTACGCCATGGACAGCGATTTCGCCCTTTCCATTCCTCTCCACGTCATCGCCATCTAGCACATCCTTGAACAGTTTGACGGCGTTTTCTCGCTCCTGGCCTTGTAGTACTGCCACTTGACTCAAGGTGTTGATCCGTGACCACAATGCATCTTCACTCAACCAGACTGTCCACTTCACGGAATCCTCCCCCAGCGGGAGTGAGAATTTCGGCAGGTGATCAAATAGCGTGTCCTTTACCACCTGTAGGGGATTGCCGGGTGTTTGCCGCTCAAAGACATCCTTCCATTGCTTTCACGGTCTGTCAGCTCCGAGGGGCCTGTGAGTAGGATGCCGCTTACCAAATGTCTAAACCTTGGAAAGCCGTCATCTAGCGACCAGACAAAGTCATTGAGCTTTTGCTCCCACTTCGTAGAAGCCTCCCATTCCTTGGGCTTGTTATAGTCCTCGATATTCCAGATCATACCAAAAACTGCACCTGGTCGTAATACGCGATGCATCTCCCGCAATGCATCCTCCGTAGCAAACCTGTCCACCACAGTTAACACAGACACATGCAAACTAAGTGATCCGGTGTACTCTACCAATGGAATGCCTATGATGCTTGTTAGTAAATGTTTTCCTCCAGAGTTGGATTTCCATGGGACTTTTGGATCGTCTACCTGAGCTGCGATACAAGCGTCACCCCACTCCTCCTCCACTGGTATTTTGTTGGCCGAGCCGTTGACCACTTCAACAGCGGGAAGGTCCTTCTCAGCCAGCTTCTGCCTCATCGTCTCATGCGGTTCAACGGCCTTGACGATGAATCGTTCGGGCCGTTTGGCAAGCTGCTCGGTGAACTTACCCGTCCCTGAAGCAATCTCGAGGATCCTGATGTCTGACATGCCAGTGACCTTCATGTTCTTTAGAAAGGCCTCCACGGCTTCAGGTGGATAGGACGGGCGGTGGGCATCGTAGGATTGGGCGTCCCTGAATCCCTCAGTTGCCACTGATGGCAGATCGTTTGTCGATGCCATAATGCTGGGTTTGCACTTCAACGATTCCCTGAGTGTGCAATTATCCCGATCAACACTTGGCTTTGGTCCAAGAAGTAGCAGTGGCTTGCCGGTTTATTGGTGTTGAGAATGAAGACCAATTACATCATATCGCAACTTGACAATTAGGGAGACTAGGATCAGACTACGACTACGCTTGGGCGTGATTTGAGCCGGCGCACTTAAATAAGGCCCGCAGTGGCAGACAGGGGCTTTCCTTTTTATTGATACCTACAGTGAGGTGCGTGTGTACATTAGGTATGTACGTTGTAGACATTTTCTTATCAGGTTCATAGCATGTTTGATTATAATAGCGTCACATGACATTCCATCCCATCTCATCCTCACCATTACTCAAGTCCGTATAGCAGGCGTGGGCTTGACTTGTTTCTCCCACGAGTGTCACTCATACGCCAATTTCAGCCATGTTGCGCCCTGCCCCAGCGATCTGCGTGGCACCGGGGCCGCGCCAGCGATTCGACATCCAGGGTCGTCAGCTCGTCCCCACCACTGGCCTCTAGGGAAGCTTTCTGACGGCTAAGGAGCGCCATCCAACTGCCAATGCCAACTTCAAGCCTTCACAGCCTCACTACTACCAATTACCGTTGCTGATTCCTCCCTCAACTCCCACCCTTTTGGATATGTGTCCATGAACAGTTCTGTCTGCACCACTTGCAATTCGGGGGCCAGTGGGTGTAAGCGCGTGCAATCCTGCTCACGATGAGATAGTGCTTCAGTCCTTCTCGTATTCCTTCATTTTCATTTCACAGTCACTCCTTTCGACCAACATTTCTTCTCCATGATCGTCAGCTACCGCCGCTTCCGGCGCTCTTACTTGCGGCCGACGCTCTACATCCTCGCAGTCTTGTTCCTGATCGATGCGCTGCGCATCACATCTCGTCGACCCGAAACCCACCGCTCTACTTTGAGGCGCCGCACACATGTGACGGGCCTGAATAACACCTCGGTCTTCATTGTCTCGGTCCACAGAAACACCGAATTGATACAGAGATCATCATGGAACGCAGCAGTTCTCGAACTGGTTGACTACCTGGGCGCTGAAAATGTGCACTTTTCAGCCGTGGAATCGGGCTCGCAAGAAGGAACGAAAGAAGCCTTGATGGAGCTCAAGGCGGGCCTGGACGAACGAGGGGCCACCAATGATGTCAGTCTCGGTATGACAGTGTGGGAACAACTTGACGAGATCGATACGCGGCCACCTCCAGGCGCTCGAGAGCCGGGCTGGATCTGGAACAAGGCCGAGGACCAGTTCGAGCTGCGCCGCATACCATATCTCTCGAAAGTGCGCAACCAAGCAATGGAGCCCCTGAAACGACTGGAGAAGGAAGGCAGGCGTTTCGACAAGGTCTTGTGGTTGAATGATGTGGTATTCGATGTGAGTAGCAACCAGGCCGCTGTGAAGATGCTATGCTAACACAAGGTGCGTAGGCCCAGGACATTCAGACACTATTCGACACACGAGATGGTAACTACGCTGCTGCTTGCTCCATGGACTACAAGTCATCGCCTTTCTACTATGATACATTTGCTCTGCGTGATGATCTAGGACTAAAGACAGCTTCTTTGCATTGGCCTTGGTTCCAGTCACCGGGAGCGAGAGCATCAGCTCTTCGAAATGAACCGATCAAAGTAAAGTCCTGCTGGAATGGCATTGTGGTCTTCGATGCGTCTCCATTCTACTCGAACCCAGCACTCAAATTCCGTGGCATCGACGATAGCCTCGCAGATTTCCATCTTGAGGGCTCTGAGTGTTGTCTCGTCCATGCAGACAACTACCTGTCGGCAGAAAAGGGCGTGTGGCTGAACCCCAATGTCCGAGTTGGCTACGGTGTCAAGGCCTACAACCGAATCAGAACTGACCGGTTCCCGTCCCCATTTTGGGCCGTCATAGGTGCCTGGGCAAACCGGATTATGAGTTGGAGAATCGCATTTCAAAGTTCGCTTGAATCGCGGATTGTACGTAAAAGAATAGAGCAATGGGTTGGGGAGACTCCCAAAGGAGAACTCCCTCGTTTTGAACCCGGCGAGGCCTGCTTGATCAACGAGATGCAGATCATGTGGTCCAATGGCTGGAAACATCTCTAACATATGGATAGCCGATGTGTAAAAAAAGATGGTTGGATAGGATCAGGCGTTCTAAATATACCCAGTTATTGCATGGTTGACACTACTTCTCTTACACGTCCAGACCATATTCCTCTTCCTCATGCATGTCGATACCCTGGTATTTACAAGCAGAAACACGGCTATATAAAACATCAACAAACGCCGCCCATGACCTAGAACCACCGAGTAAGTATACCCACAATGCATATAACATCAGAGAAACGCTTCATTTGTTGTGCCAAACAAAGTTCCTCAAACTATCCCAATGATCGCTATCCTTGTAGATATAATTCATACTACTCTTCAGACTCGGCTGTAGGTCCTCGGGGTTATATCTGAACAAATGCATGACCATGGCCCAACTGAGCGACGCAAAGACGGGCCAGGCGTAGTAGCTGACGACCCCGGACTTCTTTTCTTCCGAGACCACCGGCAAGCCGACGCCGGGCTTGACTGCAAGGCGGGCGAGTGCGAGTACTACTCGCGCGAAGACGTATATTACGATCTGCTGGTTCACAGAGGAAATCTTGCCGGAACGCGCCGAGCGGCCGCCGAACACGAAATAACCGCCGAGCAGACCCGCGAGAAAGGTGTCGTACTTGCCTGTCGTCGCATCTTGTCAGCATCTTCTCATCCGATTGTGCTCGCCATTCCTCTAGAAGTGGGATACAAAACTCACCCTCTTTCCCCGGTGTGCTGCCGTACCACTTCAGCAGGTAGCACACGGTCTTGTAGATGGTCGCGAACTTGGCCAGATTTCTCGCGTGCGTCCGCGTGGCGCGGAACACCAGATCGGCTTTCTGTGTAAAGGTTCCCGAGCGGAACAGGAAGACCATCACCAGCGCGTGCGGGAACCGCACCTTGGCTCCGTAGACGGCGCCATTGCGTGCGCCCTTGACAATGGCGAGCAGGTCGCGGTTCGACGGGTCGAGGACGATGCGGTTGAGGGTGTCCTGTGAGGGTAATGAGATGTTAGGACGATTTATGCACACGCTAATGATGGGGCGATCGGGAGAGTAGGGATAGTGTCCATGGGACCAGAAACAATCGCACCTTCAAGCTCTCGAGGGCGGACGACATTGTGCCGAGGCTATCTGGCGACGGGCGGGCGGGAAATGGAAGGCCAGCGCTGGATCAGAGCGCGCGTTAAGGGAGTAAAGTCGCTATTGCCTCATTGGGGTTATGCTGGGTGTATAGGATCGGGGCGACTGCAATTGTAAGTCAACTCAGCGTGGTGGAGGCTCCGCGTGTCCGTAGTTGGAAGAAGAAGAAGGGGAATGGACAATGTCATGGGCTTGTCACCATCTCGGCATCATGGGGCTCGGCTTTCCAAAAAGCTGGGGGAATCTCCCGCTAAGAAATGCTGGACCCCACAGGCTATGACGCCAGGCTGCCCCCTGGCAAGACGCGACCATGTCATGTCCGACATGTGAAAGTGGTTCAGGGTTCCGGGTTGCAGCGCGAGTCGTGCAACGGCACCTCGAAATCTTGGGACGCGAGGTTTGCTATAGAGTTGCATTATCGGCCTAAGAATGGTTTGAGTATAAAGTAGTCTATGTCTATAGACTATACGGGTGGCCTTTTTTCAGTTGACTTACTGCCCCCAATCGCATGATAGAGCTACGACCTGCGTCCACGAGGGATTTAGTGATTGCCCACTGTTGGTCTCTGCCATACAGAATGTAGTATATTGAGGCATATGAATTAGACTCGCACAATAGCTATACGTCCTACTCAAACTAGCCCTATCTCTACTTATCAAGACTTGAGCACCCGTGCCCCCATAGTTGCGGACCCACGTAGTCTGTCATCTCTCGGTGACTGAAAGAGGCTCGCTAGCATCTCGGCTTTGCAGTTCATCCTTCTTCAGCCTCCAGAGATCAGGGCCGAAGACAGCCGCGTTTTCCAGCCCAGCCCAGCCCAGCCCAGCTCCCTCGCTGAGGATTCTCACCTCAGCCCGAGACCAACCAGTATTTCAATTAGATCTGTAGCAGACTACGCTTATCGGCGCTCTGCGCTGGCCAATCTCACGAGGCTGTGAGCTAGCTCTACTGTTACACAGAGTACATAGTTAGGTGTAAATACTGTGCACACCCGGCCTGCCGCGTGCCTCTATACGGGTGCGCTTGCCGTTCTCACAGCCTCCACCATTCGTCTTGGCTTCTTCGCAGTATTTTGAGTCATTCTATATATGACCCGCCGTTGTCTTGTTCTGTTTCACCTTACCGACGCTATGAATTAAACCATTCTTCCGCTCTTAATAAAACTTACGATGGGCGATCCCAACACTGGCTTGCTTTATCGAGCATGAGGATGGCATCTGCCTACGCGCTTCTGATGGCTCTAGCCGCAGTGACAGGCGTGCAATTCGTAGCAGCTTCCGAATGCAACAACACGCCAGCGCCAACCAAATTATCTGACATCTTTTGGCAGCTTCGTGACATTGAAGGACCCTCACCAACACTAGGAAAGGACGTATATGTGGGCAACCAGAATCAGACCTTCTGCTGTCTTCGAGCTGTGGGCGAAGCCCTTGCTATCGAGAATGGCACCTTGGTCAAGAATAACGACTTCATCCAGACAACAACTGATGACTTGGTCCAAAGGGCTACTCATTCCAACCAGTTTCCATGTGATGCCGTATTCAACGGCAATACGAGTGGTGCACCCATCGTTGAGGTGCCGTACCTGTGGTGGTCTCAAAACTGTCCGGGGTGGCAGCGCAACGACCGCAGCAATCTGGAATCGTGGCTTCAGCCGCTGAGTGGCTTTTTGATTCCCGCGTAAGCAACCTCCGGTGTTGTCCCATGTCCTAGGATATCCTGTCCATGAGCAGGCACTGCCTGATTAAGCCATTGTACTCTAAACCATGAGCTCCAACTCCCGATGGTTCACCACGTACGTTCCAAAGAAAATCGCTTACTCCAGATGTTGCAGTGTCCCTCTCATCTTCAGCATTCCTCGCCGCCGGAAATTGGAAGTTTATCGGCAGTTCTTCATTGCAGATCTGTCTGGTGTGAAAAGTTACTTGGCAGCGCCGCTTGGTGCCCTGGGCGCCGCGGTGATCGTGATATTGGACACCGTTATATGGCTATCCACGTGTTTTGCTTTCGCGGCACCGATGATCTTGAGTGGGCTCTACGAGGCGGTGCTTGATAACCGGATGCTCGATTTTCTGAAGGAAAAGATTCAGGTCAGTATCCTGGGATATGTAACGCGGCCGTACTCACCTGCATGTAGAACAAACGTCTTACCCTCGATATGAGAGCACGTTGTCTCATGGTCATTTTGATCGGTAATCTTGATTTGGCGCTCGAAGAGGATGAGAAGCAAAGCCACCAACTACTAGCAATTGAAGCTTCACACGGAGTCATTGAAGGGCGCCCTAGAATTCCAATGACTAGAATAACCACCGGAACAGAGGCGGAAGCAAATGGCGAGAACAAGCCGGTGCAGCCACTGCCTGAGATCGGGATTGAAGAACCATCTCAACCAGACGATGGCGATTGGTCTCCTCTGACGGAGCGAGGAAATGAGCTTCCAAGAAGGAGATCGACATCGAGGTCACTTGCACTCCCGGTCCCGCCATTGTTGGGCGGCACACAACGGACCGGTGATCCCCTCGAGGTTTCAAGGTCGGCACAGAGTCAATCGTCTGTTCATTCAAAGTTGGGCCGCCGGCCAACCATCCAGCAAGTAGCCAGCCCTTGGCGTCACATGGAGAATCTATTATACGAGATCAGGCTATACGACGATGAAGATCGGCTCCGGGCCGAGTTTCCTCGCCAGTGGCCCAAGCACGATTGTGGTGATGAGATGTGGTGAGTTAGCAACATTTGTGGCGGTTTGCCGGCCTTGGGAGAGTGTCGAGCAATGCCCAAGGGGACCGTGTGTGACTGACTACCAGTTGAATAGTGACGATCAAGCTCATGTCGAAAGACCCCGTGCACGAGACCACATTTTCGAAAGCTTCGTCGCCAAAACCCGGACTCGGCTGCGCACAATGCTTCACTGCCAAAACTCGTTCGGAACTATCGTTGGAGCACCAGTGATCTTTTTCCTAGGAGGCTTCATATTCGCCCTGCTGAGTAGTCTCGAGGATCTGGGAGATGAGGACATCGCAGAGGCTCTTGCATTTGGCCAATGGTACATGATTATACCACATATTGTAAGTTTATCAATCGCGCAACGAGTGAAGCGTCTCGTACACTACTCGAGACTGTTCCTTTGATGGCTATATATTCCGCCAGAACCACGATACTAACAGATATGTGCTAGTCTATCATATCAGGACTATTGCTTGCTGGAAATAACCCTAACATACTTGAGGGTGTCTTTGCTACAGAACGCGATGAAGAAGTGGACGTTGTACGGTTTTTCGGTCTTCGTTTCGGACTCGCGTTTCCAAGTTGTTACAAAACGGCATGGCAGTGGAGGCGGGGCCACGTCAAGAAGGGCTGGATAAACAAAATTATCAACACCTATGGCGCTCGCAGGGATGTTGATTTTAGGGGCAACGTGGAGCTAGATGACGATATGGAGGATCTGCGCGAAAGAACGACATTGGTGGCATTCGATTGGGCCTTCATTCTCGCTATCATGTCGTTACTGATATTCGTTCCTTATGTCTTGGCGTTCCTAACATCATATTTTACACCTCCAGTCGGCCTAGCCTGTCGGGCTCTCACGTCTAGTGTGTACGCCGTAAGCATATTTCCTTCATATTCCATGCCCTGTGTAGCCTGTTTTAGGAGCAAATTCATCAAGCATAGTTCAGAGAAGGGATCGCTAACCCTAAGTGTCGTAGTGCAGCCAAGCCGGACAGATACTCCTTTGGTTTTGGGCAAACAATGGGGGACCGCTGGGTCCAGGCAGTGACCATGGCATGAAATTGCTGGATTTCACACGAAAGGGTGGCTGGCTGGACAGAACAGGCTTTTTTAAAGCCTCCTCGGTCAGCTGGCTGATCAAGTCCAACCCGAACTGGTGCCCCAGCAAGCCCTGGCTCATGCTAAAGTCAAAGCGAGTCTGGACAGCTAGAATGTTCTGGTGTGTCTTTTACCACTTGTTCGCCATGATCTTTGGTATTGGTGCTGTCTTTTCGGTACTTGGTGGAACGTTGATGCAGCTTATGGGCGTCTACTCAGCAAATATCTGTGAGTACCAAAACCATGTTGCGTCTTTACTTATTCCCCATTTTTCGGAAGCAATACATGCCCACGTCATGTTTCAACTCGGACCAAGCACCGGACCAAACACAGACAAGAGTTGAACTAATAGAATTGCTCTGTTGGGATACACTCAAAGGAGAAGCTGATACGTTTCTTGTTATTAGGCACTGTTCAGTCCCGGTTCTGGCTATCACCTTATGAAGACCGGCCGAGGGTCGTTGTGTCCAAAAATACTGCATTGGCAATCCATGCAGCCGAGCGTACGTTGGTCTCACGCCTCGTAGGCAGGGAGGGGGGCATCGATCGAACGGCTACTGTCCAGAATCGCTACCCTACCGTTCTCAAACCGTTCTCGCATCAAGATACAAGCTAATAGACTCATAGAATACTGGATGCCTTGTGCGATTACCGCAATTATGTTTCTTGCCGTCGTCAGCTTCATCGGCTGGTGGTACCAGCGGAGGATGCGGGATGTCTTTGCCGAATGTGAGTGAGCGCCCCGGATCAGCCACGGGTAAAGCCTCACTATTGATCAATTCGATTGCTCAAATACTCATTCAGTTCTTCCTCGAGTTCTTTCTGCTACAATGGAACTAACGACTGCCTTCTAGTGGTTCGCAATATTGATGTGCAGAAGTATGACAGACATGACACAAGGATGGCAAGACCTTTGAAGGACAGACGGCCACACGACCTCGGCGGCATCGCTGTTGACTAGCATACGCTGAGATACAATTGTCTTTTAGTGGATTTCACTCGGGAAGTCTTGTACGAGGCGGGACTATGTGTCACTGAAACTTTCTCATATACGAATCTTTATAAAAAATACCTCAGAAAGTGAATTCAGACGATGTATAACCCAAACTCCAAAGGATATTAGCCTCAGAAACTCCCCGGCTCACCCATGCCTCTCTAAATGTCGAACCAAGACCCTCCCAACGAACACAGTACTGGCTCCATCCCTCGCATACCAATAGCCAGCAATCACCTCGAGCCATGCTTCCTGATCTGATTCTCTGCCGCAAGTAGGAGATACTTCATCTCCTCTAACCCACTTCGGGCAGATGTGCTCATTTCCGGATTGACCAGGATATCCCAAGCAAGGAAAGAAAACGATAAAGGCTGCAAGACGTCTGCGACGGAGCTGGTGAAGAGTTCCGCGTCTTGTGGTGTCACTCTCAGGCCCTGGTCAATCCTTGACCACCACAGCCGAATGCTCAGCATTACGGCCGTCATGAAGACGACAATGTCCGGCTGGTGTCTAGTTGTCGGCTGAAATAGTTCCGCCACCCGTCTGGCGTTGGCCAGGTCGTCTGCCGTGAGGACTGGGTCGTATATATTCGGGTTGGCGGAATCGCTGATGTCGCCGAATCCCTTGTCGTATATGCTCGTGACTGGGACGCAGTGAAAACCGGGTCCGGTCACGGGACCGTAGATGAGATATTCGTCGTTGTAGGAGAATGGTGTCAGTCCCGCATGCTGCAAGTCCACGGAGTAGTACACCTTGACGTTCTCGGCAAGTTGCGTAGTGTCGAGGATGGCTATCCTCCCAGAGTCTTCGTCCCAGGTGAATCCGAGCGCCACTTCGAACGAGGCGGTCCAGGAACTGAACTCGGTCTCAAGATCTCCCATGGAAAGGTGGGCTTCAATCATGGCGGGAAGCGTTGGGATGTCGAAGATGGATGTAGGTCGCTTACCACCAAGAAAAGCATGAGGAATCACGCCGAGCTCGGTGTTGAGGCGGGGGTCCTTACCTCCTCCGGAACTGGACCTAAAGCCTCTGAACAAAAAGCGTGGTACTGTTCTTTGGCATGCAGAGTCGAACTCAGCGATCATCGTCCGCCGATGCTGTGGATGACGACACTTACTCTCCAAGATGGTCCTGGCAAGATGGAAAGGTGTATGCTTAGAGTGCTTTTGTCGAGCACTCTTGGACATCTGATTCGCCGTAGAAGACATCTTCGTTAGAGCGTAGAATGTAGAGTCGATATGGTGTGCGGGAGAAATGAGAAATGGAGAGGTTTTAATATCAAAGCTGACAGGAGCTCTCGATATTTGTTGCTAGGCAATGGACGTTGTGAATGTGTACAGCTCAAATATGGGATGGTGAATGGGTAAAGTGGTGGTGTCGAACAGGCAAGTCTCTTGTCCTGGAGAAGACAGGTAGGTATATATACTCCAAAAAGGCTTGCGGAGATACCTTTTCTTCTGCAACTCTTCGGTGGGACAGATGAAAACTTAAAATTGTCTGAATCTTATCCAGCAACTTGTTTCTGGCAAGTCAGGGGATGTCAGCGAGCGGTTTAGTGGAGTTGAAATGAAATCGAATGAACTTTAACCATATAGCCGTAGCCATACCCAGCCATTCGGAGTGCGTGTCGTGATGAAGAAATCAGTGTTGGGTGTGACACTGATGTGACATGGGGGAGACGTGGGAGTAGGGATGTTGAAATGAAAAATACGTACTAGTGACCGAGGGGCCTTTGGAGTACCTAACTGGGTTTATTGCGCAGTGCTGGCAAGGTGAGGTGAGGTATACCTTTCGGAGGTAAATATGGGACGAGATGATGAACCAGTTTCGCCTCCAAATGAGGACCGGATTAAATGTGCTCAATGAAAAGGCTTTCGGAGAGAATTATCTTAATTCACGCAGGTGAAAGCGTTAGAACCAGGACGGAGGAAGATTGGAATTAAATACTTGAATTCGGGACACTGACCACGTGCTTAACAATCAACCTACTCCCGAGAGTTGGAAGAATCGAACAATGGGGGAGTACGCGGCCTCGGAGAACGTACAACAATCGGTAGCATTGTTGGCAACAGCCAAGTCGATGTAAAACTTACTTGCGAAGAGCTGAGACAATAACATGTCTGTAGAATCGGAATTCTTATACGAAAGCGGACTGGATCGCGATCGAGCGATTATTTGTGGTATATAGTGCCAGTTGGTCTGCTATTAAATACATTTACATCTATATCCTTGGCACAGCTGGCCATCAATAGAATTTTACTTCGCAACGAATAGATTGTATCATATCAAATAATGCCAAAAGACTACTAATACGCTGATTATCAAGGTGGCCGTATTGTACGTCGCCGCCAATGAAATACATTCGTCGATTTCAGGTCCTTGGACCACAACACAACTAGGACAGGTCAAACAACACTCAAGTTAGAAGGATGATAAATGTTGCCCGCCCTGATTCTTAGTAAATGCTACTAAAGATCGCGAACAAATATGGTCACGTCTAGTCCAAAGCCTTCTACTCAGGAATATGTCAAACGGTTTCGAGTGAGTATTACGGGAATTGAATAGATTGAACCGGCTGATTATGCCACCATCTTAGTCAAGTTCATAAAACATGATATCTATATAAAGAAGAAAATCCCTCGGCTTCTGTTATATTTGCTATAGTCATCATAGCAAATCCATTCAGCCGGTCAAACTACACGGCATGACGTCATGATTATAATGCATAACGGCGATTGGCAGTATTGATTTGTATCCCGTGTGCCTCCAAACCAGACCCAGTAACTTCGATTATCGGACAGATCATTGTTTGATTCACAAACCATGTCAACTCTTCGCGACAAGATCTTGAGGATGACGGAGGCGCGCGAATACCCTAAGACGATTTGTCCAAGCGAGGTCGCCAGAGCGTTGACTAGGGAGGAACTCAAATCTATGGAATGTGCGGATTGGCGAGCGGCAATGGGGCCTATTCGGCAGGAAGCGTGGTCTTTGAAGGAGCAGGGTCTATTGGATATTACACAAAAAGGTGATTCGATACAAGCCGGCAGTCTTGATCATGTACGAGGGCCCATCCGACTACGGAAGATAGCCATGGGCACAGACGGAGATTGAATCTGGCGTCAAGCTCACTTCTAGTGAGTTGTATTCGATCTTTGTTACTTATATGAAAAGTGCGTTGATCAATATTGAACTGATACTGACTGTTACATGGCAGACCTCCCTTCGGTTCACTATGTTGCGAAGTTTTTTTGAAAAGATATTTCCACCGCTTCGGCTGGCTTGCTAGTTTGGAAAGGCAGCACACTCCGCTACCAAACAGCCAATCTCTTGTTTCCATATCTGCAACCCATAGGCATCAAATTGCCTAGCAAACGCAACGATTATATACGAGCCCAACAACGCAACTAGACCTCGTCTATCCAATCAACTGAGCATTTTTGCCGTGTGCTCCATGCCATGGACTCCAAGTACTAAAGAAATTCCCAATACATATGCCACAGCCACAAAATAGTTCAATACCAAAAAAGAACTCATCAGTATACCTCTACGAGCCTGCCGCTCTAGCGGTTTGGCTCTCTGACTTATTGAAACGGCTCGGACAAGTCGCTAAGTAGTCGTTGAGACTCAACACCACCTCAACAATGGGGGACGTTGATTTCTTGTGCTAGTAAAAGTTCTAACACAGAGCTCTCGAGACCACCGAGTCATGTTTTAATTTGCAGGATCGCCAGAATTGGCTCATAAGGTCCCTCGTTGGTCTCATATAGTACCCGTAAAATGAGCCCAGCAGGGCTCTACTCAGAGTTTTGACTCAGGGGTACTTAAGAACGTGGTAGTATTAGACGGTTGGCGGATGTGACAGTGAACAGCGTAAGAAGTCTGTTCACGATGCGCTCCGGACGGGGGTTCCCATGTCGTCCGCAATATCATGGATGCACATACTTCTCACAATGGTTATTCAGTTTTATCTTTGCAATATGCGTCTATAATCTCATAAGGAGGGTGACACCCCATCGTAACAAAACTTTCCCCGGAAGGTCAGACTAAAGGCTGTGTGCGGCACAGCCAAGCTTAGCGAATCATGCCCCAGATATGAGAGGGAGTTGCCACCTAGAAAATGACCACAGGACACATATAGAAACAAACAACGCACCATTACATCGTAATTTTTGAAGGCTGTACACGTCAAACCTCGGTATTCGCTTCACAACCAACTTGTCCTCGAACGCCGATTACGTTGAATAGGGTGGTCGTTTAATAAGGACACCACTGTATCTAATCATGAGCGCGTTAGCTGCACCTTCGGGGGAACCCCCTTCTTATGACATTGCCAGTTCTTCCAACCCACACGCTCAATTGCGAAGCACGGACCTATTATCCCTGATCCTGGATGGACAATTCATATACTCGATACCAGCCTCGTCGGGCCGGCCATCCCTATTGCCTCCAATCCCTCTGTATGAGATCAGCAAGGCAGACGCGGCATTCCACAACGGCGACGATGAAACTTATAAATTCAGGAAGCCGAGATATCGGCTCACATCCACGGATGGCGAGGGAGAAATCCGGGAACGAGCGCGTTCGGACCCCATCTACTTTTTTCGGACGACAAGAATGATCTGGCCGATGGAGGCGGCGACTATCCTTCTAGCAAACGACGCTGGTCAACTCGGAGGTTACAAGACGACCGTCGTACTGAGCAAACAATTCCCAAAACAGTGGATGATTCCCGAGTGTTTCGTGGTCAAACAGCAATTCATGAAATGGCTTAGTCACAGTGGTGAGCTGCACTGGATGGACATGAGGGACACCGCGGTCGTAGTTGAGTCAAAATTAGATGTAGAAGCAAGCCCCAGCGGCCCATTGAGGAGACTACCGAGATTAGACTTGAAGGTTGGGTTGGATGACAGGAAGCGAGACTTTCTGGTTGTGTGTTGGATTGAAAGGATATGGAAAAGTTTAAAGCTTCACAGTAAGGATGTCCCATCTTGAAAGGCTTGATTTGAGATTCAGCGGTCGTCATACGCTCGTCCAAGACCCTTGCCAAGTCTGGTCCTTCTTTATCATTATATAAGTACGGGCGCTGGGTTTCTGCACAGAATAGTCCCTATAGACACCCAAGAGAATTGAATCCATTATCATAACACCTACAAGTCATCAGTTTCTACCCCCCAGGACCACGCAAAACAGGATTTGTGGCGTAATGATTCAAATGTAACATTTTCTCCAGGATGTAGCCAATTCTTTATCGTCAATCCACGTGAAGATGCCAAATACCACATGGAGGCCCCCTGAAAATGCCATCAAGCCGACGATCGCCAGCCGCCATGGGTCAATCGACATGGCCTCGCTCTGGCTGCTTGTTTGCCTTGTTGGCTCTTCCGAGGCGCTGATGGCGCAGGCTGAGGCGACGAGGGCAGCCGTGATTATATCGAGCACATTCAACCATGCTGGCTTCAGAGCCTTGTTCATGCCTTGTTTCGATTTTCCGTACAGGAGCGCCAGGACCTCGGCGTGGTTAAATATCATCAACCAACCGGTCTGGAACTGTCAGCAACCAATGGCCAGTGGAAGGTGGTTGGTGTCAAGGTCCATCGGCTTACAGCGACGTACGCGGCATAGAGATGCCGCCCGAGATTTCTGCTCAGGTAAATCAACAGAGACAAGGCCACTAGACTCAAGGCAAAGCCCGTAGTGTTCAGTGCTATATGCACTTCGGCCACTGCAGTCCGCGCTGTAAGGAACGTACTCAATCGCTTGGATGCTCGATTGGATGACATTATCGCGACATGATCATTGCGCAAATAGCGCGATTTGTAAACAGCTGGGAGTGTGTATCTCTGGAGTATGGACTTCACTTTCAACACGAATGAAACGTATCGAAGTTCCTTGGGCATCTGTGGCCTCCTGAGCGATCCCCTCTCCGTAACCGGCTCTGGTTGTAGCATGTACTCTATGCGTGGAACATGTTCATGTCTCGATGGAGATTGCCGGACAACGTTTGCGTTTGCGTCCCACGGAATACAACAAATTATGTCACAAGCAGAGAATGGCATCGAACTTTTCAGTTACAAAGTGGAGAAAGATATGAAGGGAAACGAACTGCTAGTAACACTATGTAAAATAATGAAGTCGTGCAAACTCGGAAAGACATCTTCTCGATCCATTTGCCGTCGGGACTTGTAAAGCAGACATTGGCTGGAGTGCAGTGCGGTGACCGGCTTGGTGACACCTTGTGCTCTGCATGATAGCCTCAGTACTGTGCCGGAACAGATATCTGGCCCCCTAAATCGGGACACCAGTCAGCATTTCCCTTCAAGTACTCACCCAGCTCATCCTTTCTCCGAGCTGTTTCGAACCTGGCGCGGTCAACCGAGTTGTACAGCAGGCTCTGTTCCACCGTCTCCCCAGTCTGGATGTCCTGCGCGATGACATGTTTGAAGGCGCACCGCTTCTTCGTGTTAGCATAGACGCCCTTTCTGATGCTACTATGCGTATTCATGATGATTGATACCAGTGTTGTGGAAAATTCGTTGATGAGGCGCCTGAATATGGAAATATCAGATGCAGATCAAGATTCCTAGAATTGGGCTCGGCAGTTCTTATGCGCCTGAGAGAACAATGCGCTGTAATTTCTTGACCTCGTGTTCAACATCGTATTTCTCTTTGTCTATCTATGATGGGACACTCGGCGATAACAACGGGTTTTGTAGAGGTAACAGGTCAAAGGGCTCCTTTTTTAAACAGAACCCCTCTTCCCACATTTTTCGAATTGTTTGTATTACTATGACAATGTGTTTACTCACCAGATATGATCATCGCAGGGCAGGCTGTCGAGAAGTACTCCATAACCACTCAAAACTGTCGATGTGCCGTATAACTGTATCGCATACCATCCAAGACCGGGTATTCGGCATATCTGACTCCGGGAACTCGCTCATATACTCCATTCTCCGAGTAAGAAACTTCTGAGAACTGGTTTGTACCTGACCGCTGGCCGTTCCGTTCAAGCGAACAATCTTTGCAGTCACGGGAGAGGTCTCCTCGAGGACGCACTTTTACAACGTCCTTATGAATGTTGAAGTTCTTGGTAAAGGTAACCTCTTGAGCACTATACTTGTGGAGACACCGACGATGCTGTAATGGCTTACGGCATTGTGGACAGCTAGGCTCACTGGCAGTTTCGATCCAAGAAGTGATGCACTGATAGCCATAGATGTGACCACAGCATGCCAATACACACCATGACTCGTGGTCGTCATCTGGCGCTTGCAGGATCGCTAGCTTAGTTGAGCAGATAGGGCAGTCGACCTTGCAAGTGATATCATCACAGAGAACGCCTCGTTCGTCAAAGTACACGAGCAGGTTACTGATGAGGTTTTCCTCCAAAAGATTCTCATTAAGTTTGAACTCCATGCGGAATGACTTCTATCTGTATTGTGATTGATGTCGGTTTTGAACTTCGTGTCTGATTGGTGGGACCCGGCCAAACGACGGTGGGTGGCGACGTGTATGTATGTATATACATGCACTGGTTGTCATCAGTGTTCACGTTGAATTATAACATAAACTGTTGACGCCGATGTAACAAAATCATTGGTCTACTCAAGTAGAGAGCATATTCATTGTCCTGAAAAAAAGTTTCGAGGCTTTGGTTCATTGTTCATGGGCTCAGCCAGTGCTGGACCAAGGCACCTATGTACACACATGCTCAGTGAAACCCATCATCTGTCATAACCTGTCTCTGTATTCTATCTGTTCCAATCTCAATATGAACATGATCGTGCGGAAGGAAATGCATAATCGCTGGCATGCACCCAAGGTATCTCTGTCTAATATACAAGGTAAATAATACACATAACACATTACTTTATAGGCCCATTGGCCATGTCCCGAATTAGTCCATCCGACTCATTCGTATATCGAGATATGCCCCTAGTACTGAGCTCTCGCTCTCTGAGCGGAGATGACGCTCTGTCGGGCTCGCATATCCTCGTCCGGGGACCCGCAGTCCTTGAGGCTTGGCGGCCGACGTAGGGTTGATCATCCTTGGGCTGGGCTTGTCAGGTTCCGATAACGAACCCTTCTCCTCCTCGATGATGATCTGCAGGCCACCGTCCGGCAGACCTAGATCCTTCGCCTTCTGGGCTTTCTTGGCCCTCTTCTTTTCGTCCTCGGCCTCCATGAGCTCTCGCATCATGTTGACGCCTTCTTCCCGATCCTCGGCTTTTTCGATACTCAGGCCCCAGGCTTTGAGGAATGTCGCCTCCCCGCGGTAGTTCCGATGTAGCCATAAACGCTCCTGGGGCGACAGCCTGGAAGTCGGTCTTTGTGGTAGGCCCTTTGCCTGTACAATTTGTTGCTCACTAGCAGTCGCGAGCTTTGGTGATCCCTTGCTGCCCTCGGAGCTGGTGGGACTGGTTGATCTTATTGCTGGTAGTGGTTTGGTGGGCGGCGGGCTTGTTAAAGGCGGTATTGGGAACCACCGCGTCACACGCTCTACTCCGCGATCTTGGGCATCCTCTCTGATCAGTTGGCCAACGTGTGTGGCGTTGGGTGATTCTTGGGTGTCAGATTCAGATTCGTCGTGGGATTCCATAGGTTTCGGCGGCAGGGCCTTGGATCTGACGCGTGCGCGCTTCTGGATGTCTGTAGCCGACTGGGTCCGACGGAGTTGCCTCGATGATTCAGACGAGGTGGATATTGGTGATGCCGAGTAATACGGCGGCGGCGAGGAGACCTTGGAGAAGGATGAGGTGGTAGCCGATGGCAGGGGCGAGGGGATCTTGCCCGAGGGAAGACTGAGGGGCGCAGGGCTCAGTTGTGAAGACATGGTCTCAAAGGACGAGGGCGTAGCCATTGGAGAAAGGTGATCATGGGGATCGGTCCTCGACCTCGCAATGCCTAGCGGCGGCTCTGGCGGCGGCGCATACGGCGAGGGAAACCACGTGGTGCAGGGCCGGTCATGTCCTTGGGCGGTGGCCGGGCGGCCGGGCGACGGCTCTGGAGTGCCTACTCGCGAGCCGCCGAGATGGATGATTTCCGAGGGGGCCGAGTTCAGGCTGACTTTGCTGGAGTTTTGGCCATAGTTCCACTTGACCCAGGCCTTGGTCCGCTGGCTCGGCTCTCTCACTATAGGCATGCTGTGTAAGACGACAAAGGCGGCGTCGAGGTTAAGGTTAAGTTGACTAGTCGGGGCGCTAGAGGCTGTTGTTGGACTGAAGGACGGGATGCAGTTGGGAGTGAAAAAAAGAAAGTAGGCAGTTGGTGAGGGGGGCAAACATCGTGGGCGGCGTCAAGTCAATCTAATAATATTGCAGCCACTCTATGTCGTTCGCATTCCCAAAACTCTGACGACCGTTTCTTGGCGGCCCATGCTGCGAGGTTGTATCGCCGGCGGACTCCCCTGCGCTGCTCAATATACACCAAACCCCCCTAGCCAATCTGGGCGCGAGCCCGCCCCAAAGCAGCCAGCGCCCCCACATGGCCCGACCCAGATGCATGGTCTTGCTAAGGGGCTGCCTGGGATTAATGACTCGGTTGACGACGCCGATTTTAGCGTCCATACATGGGACGAACACGAGCCTCACTGCGGTGCAAGCGCCCGCTGACGAACTTCTCTGGAAGCCCGTCGTATCACAATCCAGGGCGGCCAAGGCCTCTAGCGCTGCCACGCGCGTGGGACCTGCAAGCGAGCACAACCCGCTCCGGACGCCGTCAACTGCTTCAGGCTGACCGCGTATGCGAGCCCTCGGGAAGCCTCTTTTTGGCAGAGCTTTGTGACTTATCTGCATATCCATTGCGTGCCCCTCTCCCAAACCCATCGCCGCCAAGACGCTTCCTTTCCCCAAGGGGGACCACGTAGGCACTGCGTCCTCGAGGACGAGCCCTGGCAGGGGCTACAGACTTGCGCGTCTGCCCTGAGAGATGCCCTGCCCTGAGAGACGCCGAGACTACTGTGGACTGCTTCTCCTTCAGCGCCGTTGACTCATGTGGGTTTTGTGAGAGAGAGTAAAAAGAAAACCCTTGGGTATGCCAAGCCGGAGCGCCAGTGGCCCATCGAGATAGACTCGTGCCAATAACCTACTGAAAGTCAAAATGTGTCAACCTTATAATAAGCGCTCCCTTTTTTCCGAAATCCATCATACTAGTCTCTTGAGCTAGTACCCGGGCTATCAGGGCCCGATATTCCTTTTTATTTTTTTTTTTATTTCAGCAAAACTTACTCCGAGCACGCTAATCCTGCAACTCCTTCTGACACGACATCATGTACATGTTCGGACATTAGAGGTGAAAGATGTGGGTATTGCTGCTCTCAAAGCCCTGTAAACGAATTAAGGATAGCCAGTATGGATGACAGATGAACAGCACTTACAGGAGATCCTCTTTCCAGAGTCTGACAATTGAGATCAGCGACACGGATTTCTGGATTAGGTACATGACAGGTCACATCGTATGTTGGCAAGCAGCGCGGTATCAGTCCGTGCAGACTCGGAAATTACTGCAGGTGAGAGGCTGACGAGAATACCCAAACATCTGGCTACTCCTTACCACATATCCAGAGCAAGAGTTCAAGCACGGCCGTTGCAGCATTATAGACAGATAACTAAAAAAAAATTAAGCTGTATAGTTGTGGCTTGGTTGTGTTTGACGCAGCTGAATGCAACTAACGGTCGTGCGTTATGATCAATTCTAACAAGTCCATGAGATAGTCATTTATTAGTCTAATTGAGCGAGTAGTACCTTCAATTTAATTACCATCTCATGAATCTAGGCGACCATAGAGGGGCGCCTGTAGCGGTGAAAGCAAATACTCATTTTAGACTCCAGCATAGCGTGAGATATATTGCCATGCCGGTGACAGGCCCGTGCACTTATCTGATGTGCATTAGAAACAGGTTGAGATATACAACATGACGGCCTTCTAACATATCAACGTTAGCGGACCATTCTATTGTGCGGGTCAAAGTGGGGTGACAGATGGATGGCTTGGAGCAGCATTTATGCCGGTGTCTCTGTATCGACGTGCTCCACTGGATCATTTAAATGGCGACCCTGATCTGGAGACACAATTCCCAAGCGATCAGAGGTCGCCTAGCCATCGTCCTAAGGCCTCGCCCCATAGAGGAGTTCGTCGGAGGATTTCAAGCTCCTGCTTGAGCAATCCGGTATTCCTACTAGCCGCCCGGACAACAAGATTCCAGTGGTAAGGGCTCCAAAGCGATGCAATCTGTGTTCATACTCTTCCTGCGTATACGGAACACCCTACCCAGAGCATATACGCGGCTGCATGCAGGAGGGCAACTCCGATCAAAGCGTTTAGAACTCGCTGGAGTTCACCCCAGAACAATGAGGAGGCCACAAAGTATGAAGGCCTAAAGGTCTGCTCGAACACAACAGCAACAGCTCTTTGTTAAACACTATTTCATTGTCCTATTCTGTCAGTTGACAATCTATTCGTACTTGCATCTCACCGAGTAAAGAACAATTATAGCACTGTCACGTGGTGTATGGTGGGGTAAGGGGTAAAGAACTATTGTAGCACAAAGTGCTGCAAATTTTCTTTGGCCAGTTTGTTAAGTAAAACTGATCCTTTATCCAAAATACATGACAAGTATTTGAGGTTACAACTATTCTTTGTTTCTCATCCTATTGTTCAACACGCTACATTAATAAGAATTCGTACAATGCCTTTATTAATGGCCATTAATCCATACTGCCCGATATACCATGTCTTCGTTACAGAACCACATCTTATTATCACAAGCATGCTTTATAATATATAAGTGACTGTTCTTGCTCATATGAATTTAAGGTACCTTTCTACCAACAAATCTTCTGACTTGAGAACAAGATGTCTACTCCAAACACCTCCGCAGCCATTGGAACCCACCAATCACAAGAAAGCATTACTTCTTGTTTGGGACTTTCTTTCCTCCTCCTCCTCCTTCTCCTCATTGGCATCACAACAACGATTCCCGGGATGGACCTCTTCCTCGTTGCGGATATCGTTGTATTCTCTATTCTCATCCTTTTGATCCTCTACCTCTACGCTGAAGGCGTCTGTTTTATGATTCTGAAGCATCCACGAGTTTCATTGGTCATCCTTTCCGCCCAAACTTTATTGGGAGGTTCGCCCGAGGATATTCTTATTAGCGCTGCCTCTACCCTATTCCACATTTACCTTTACATCCAGTCCACTGAATTCATCCTTTGGATTGGTGGTAAACTCTCCCGACTGTTACTACTTATCGAATGAGTTATGCTGGATCGCCAAAGAGCCTTCTGGGAGTAATAATGCTAGTTAGGGATAAGCGACTATTCCCCATTGCTCTATTTTTCTGTTTACAAAAAAAAGAAAGAAAAAAGGAAAAAGTAAACCTCTATAAGACTATTGGTAAGGATAGCTCAGCACCTAATAAGGTAGAACGACCTAATATAACATAATTATCATGTAGTAGTATGTATTTTTCGAGTATATGTAATGCTTTCTTAACTATTAGATTGGTCCTTTGTTGATGAGTTAAGGTGTTCTAGTTACAGACTTGTCGATAATCGTAGCAGTGGGTTTGTGATTGGGAAGGTCGCACTACACACATTACGTCACATATTGAGTATCTGATGCAGCCATGGTATCACTTATTCTATTTTCCTGTCCCTGTCCGTGACACCTTCGCAATGCTCTTTCCGAAATATGAACGTCTCAACGAGTCATCCATATTCGCATCCTCACCTCCAAATTTTAGGACCACGGCTGTAAAGAGCCAAGTTGTTCCACGATGCAGTTGCTCCAACTTCAACAGCGGTGCTTATTCGGCATTCCATTCCTTTCAAGCCAAACTAACAGGTGCACGAGCATGTGGACGCCGTTGAAACCAGGTATCATAGTCTACCCAGATCATAAATTTGCGAGATACAGAAAATCAATTCCGTGATGCATCTTTCTGGTTCCTTGGCGCAAAGCTCATGCATCATAAGAATCCCGCCCAGATCATGCTCTTATACTGCCGTGGGCTCCAGTGTTACACCACTGTGACGTGGGTCAGTGCTGCCAGCGAGAAGTGGAAGGTTAGATTACTTACGCGTTGATGGTTGCCCATCCAATTAGACGCCAATGCTTCTCGATACGGCGTGATAGTGCAATCTTCTCGCCGAGGTTCGTGCATGCTGGAGATGTGAGTGTCAACTTGGCGGCATCTTGCTTGATTGCCGAAACCTTGGCACCCGTCGACGTTGATCCGATGTTAACCATGAGAACCTCGTTCTTCGCCAGCTTGGCAACCTTGGCTTGCTTTCCATCCGCAGTCCGGACACCCAGAAGTCTCTTGAGCAAATAGAAGTTGACCTCAATTTCGCTGTAGATGGCGGGCAGACGACCCTTGAGACCCAGCACGAAACCAACCAGACGGTCGGCTCTGCAGAGGGTAGGATCAATCCGCGTACCAACACCAATAAGACCACCAGGAACGGCGTACTTGAGCTCGTTGAGTTCAGAGTTCAGAGACACAATTCTGCTCGAGATAGGCTTGCACTGTAGGTTGCCCTTGTCGTCTCGAGTAACGATACCGGGTCTAATCTCGATCTCATCGCCCAGACGTAGCACACCGTGAAGGATACTACCACCAGCGACACCACCCTTGAGCTCATCGATTTCGGCACCCTGAAAAAACATTAGCTACTACCTCCAGGGGAGATTTTTCTTCTTCTTTCTAGTTCTGAGCTGCGTATCAAGAGTATATGCTCCCTAGGTCCCAAATCTTCCTCCCAACGGACAGAACAAGAAGTCTACAAAACGGAGGATATACTTACAGGTTTGTTGACGTCGAAACTACGAATAACCATCATGTGGGGATCCTGGGAGAAGTCACGCGGCGGGACTGGGATAGTGGTAACAAGCGCTTCGTTGATGGCGTCAATGTTGAACTTGAGCTGGGCGGATATGGGGATAATGGGAGAGTGCGCAGCCGGCGTGCCTCTGACGAACTTCAAGATGGACGAATAGTGTTGCTGAGCAGCCTCCTCACGCATCAAGTCGACCTTGTTTTGAAGGATAATGATCTTATCTAGTTTCATAATCCTGGTGAAAGAAATAGGTCAGCCTCTCATACTGCTCATGAACGACCAGACGGTTCTCGGACATGACATAGCTCGGTATCAAGTTCTGCCACTCAATATTGACTTGAATCCCCAGCACGTAGGACGAACTTTCAATTTGTTCTTTGTACTTACTCGATAGCAGCCAAGTGTTCCGAAGTCTGAGGCTGAGGCACAGTTTCGTTTCCAGCAATCAAGAGGAGAGCGGCGTCCATGACGGCGGCGCCTGACAACATAGTACTCATGAGAATATCGTGGCCCGGGCAATCGACGAATGAGACGTGGCGCAAGAGTTCATAGGTGCCACCACAACCATCACGCTCGCATGCTGGGTCAACCTCCTTGTCGCTCGAATAACTTCGATAGCAAGTAGGACGCGGGCACTCGGGGTTGTTACATTTGTATATCTTGGCATTGGCATAACCAAGCTTGATTGTGATGTTTCGAATTAATCTGTCGGTGCATCATGATCAGCATCTGGGTCCGGCGTAAGATGGGCAAGGTTTGCTCACTCATTCTTGAATCGCACAGTCTGCACGCCGGAGATGGCCTTTACGACGGTCGACTTTCCGTGCGCTACGTGTCCGATCGTGCCACTGCAAGACTTGAGGTTAGCGATCTCGTTATGCAGACGTAGTAGTTGGTGAGTCATTGTGAGTGGTAGCTCATGTCGCGAGGGTAGGTCTCTTCAACGAGAAGCCATCACTCTCGACACAGGCCAAACAGAGTAGGAGATAACCCCAGAGCTGGCTTACATGTTGATAGTGGCCTGCCGAGCGATAATTTCTGGAGTGAGCGGCGTCAACTGCGTCACGTCCAGGGCACTCGGGTCTGTCTGGGGTGGAAGCTCCGGTCGTGAAGCACTCGGACCAGCGATGATGGTATTCTTCTTCAGGGCGGACTTGATGGGCTTGTCCTGGACATCGTCGGCGCCATCGTCAATGTGCTGGTCGTCGACAGACTCGCCAGAGTCCGACTCGGAGTCGTGGATGTCGTTGCCATATTTGTCGGCAGACATTTTGAGAGATTGCGGTTCGCTGACGGGAATGAGGAAGAGTCGAATGAAGCGGTCCTTTGCGGCTCTATACTCGTCTGCTGAGAAAATTGGGTGCAAAGAGACGGGTCCGAAAGCAGTTCGTGGCCTTCAATGTGATCCCACCTTGGCTCAGTTATTTGCGAATTTGTGGCGTAGGTGCTGAGAAGAGTCATAATTAGTTGTGACTTGCAGCTGCCAAAGTGGGAGAGAGCTCTGACCTTGGGCGTTCACAGCTGGCAGGTCTGATAAGATAAGCTGTTGCGCGGGGCAAAGAAACCCCACCAAAGGGAACCCCACTGAACAGGTAGAATTGGGCCTGAGGCGGCTCCGTCAGCGAGTCCCTAGTGTAGACACGGAAGCCGAAACTCATGATCAGGATCGTGATTCACTCAAAGATTTCTCTCGAAACCTAAGGGAGAATAGGTATGGTGAGTGAGCATCTTTCGAAAAACACACCAACGTCTGAGCATGAAGTCGAACTTGCTACCCGAGTCGATCGTATAATCAGGACTTGACTAGATCATTGCCGTCCAAGTTTGAGCCTCATCATGGCCCAGGCCTTTGATTCTTGCAGGACATGTAGTGTATGAGAGCAGCTTGGCACATGATGATTTCAGTGGCCCTTCTCGTTTCCAATGAGCAAGCTGTCTACATTGCTAGAAGGGGACTTGCGAATGAAACAATCAGAATTGTTGAGAGAGCACCACATGATCAAAACATCTGACATGTGCCATCCCTTGTGCTCAAGGCAAATAACGACAGTTGAGCAATGAGTGTTCTGTAAGCATGTATATACCGCGACTCTTTCGACGCTCCTGAGACAGACTCTCAATCATCCGTATTTGCTGACGCCATTGTCCAATAATATGTTTGCTACCAGTAGCTCAGTAGCCGTCGCTTTATTATGCAAAGGACTTCATCGAGCCTTGTCTCATGCTAGGTGCTTGGCCATGCCAGACACTTGGATATGATTGCAGTGCTCGTGGCTAAAAATACCATCTGTAAAAACACCACGGTTGTCCTACCCAGAAGTCGAGAACATAGATATTGATACTGGCGCATGCTTAGAGTGTGACTACAGAGGATGATAGAGGGTTCGGCTTCCCGATTGAGATGCAGTGGTAAAAATATACTTTGCACAACCCATAGATCATGGTTGGGTGGCGAATAAGGCTGGGATTGAAGGTGAGATTCAAGACACCATAAAACATACTCTTACAGCCAGAAGCTTGGAGGCATGCAGCACGACACACCACCGGAAAAGCTGACCGTTGTTCTGGGTGTAAGGTGTCGCTACAGCCAAAAGAGGTGGAATTTCGTTGGCTGGACTATCAGGCTAAGGCAACCCTTTCAGGGTTAAAAATATCCATTCGGGTTCTGCAACGTGGGAAAATCCAGGTCCTACATTCTGTGTGTTCTCGTGGCACCACCACCGTCATGTCATGTTCGGCAAGTTGAAAAGACCATGCAGACAGAGAACTCGACGAGTGGATTGTTCGGACGCTGATGCACCCAAGAGCTCCAAAGCGAGAGCAGTACCGACGGCGTGGCCTGTGCTCAGCGATCCTTGGGCTGCCCCAGCCAGCGCAAAGTGTGCGGGAAGAAGACCCGCTTGCGGTCCCACCTCCTCCGGTGGCTTCACATCTCGACCTTTTCTTGTGACTCGGGGCAGGGCTGAGAAAGTCCCCCCCGTCAAATCGTCGTGAGCTATTAATTCTCACCTCGGCTGACTGCAGTATGCAATACCACATGACCGCGAGTCCATGAAGCATGATGTGCCATGATTATTGACCGACAAAGTCGGTAACCCTGTATCGATATCCAACGCTTGCTGTCGATTGTGAGCGTTATTGAATGCCTATGCCACTTGGACACTACGGCCTACCTAGTCGACATGCTGCAAAGTCTTTGCCCGTCCCTTCGTAGAGTCTGGGGCAAGTTGGACGACAATGCGTGTTGCGGTATGCCTTTACCGCCCACCCAAGGGGCCCATGCAATATGATCGCTGGGCATCACGCATCCCCGACCTCTGATTGGGCAGGTGTTCATACGCTTGCGCACGGCACGAAACTCGCCTGCCAATCAGGCGGCGGAGCTAGCAACCGGGGGCAGATGAAAGCGCTGGCCATGGTCGCGGCGGTTGGTCCCTTGCGTCCAACCAGACACGATTCCCGCCCTCCTCTCTGCACAAGCCGGCTGGTCCCTGGTGCTGGTTCTTCAAGCTCGCGAGTAAATTTGGCATACCGGATGCACCCAATCGTCGCCAGGGTCTCCTTCGAGTGGTTGTTGGCTGCAACGACCGGGGCGGCAATGCCAGAGTGGGCAACCAATATTCGATCCATGCAGCCCCCAGTGTACTAACTGCTGGTAGTTGCTTGACCATGGCTGGCCGGTGATGCCTGCGGAAGATGGCTTTTGGTCTATCTCTGATGTTGTACTATGCCGGGCACACGATCTCCTTCACGTCCGGTTGCTCTGAGGACCCCCTCTCCTCAAATATACCCAGCCTCTCTCTGCCGGTCGACAGAGGCTGTCGCCGTGTTCTCTTCCTCTGCTCTGAAGTCAGATTCCGAGGTCGAGCTCTACGCCGTGACTTGAGCCGCCAGTCTCCAGCGTGGCCGAAGCAAGAGACCATCAGTTGTCTTGAGCTAGGGACTTGTTACTCAGATCAGACAGAGTCGAGGCCCGGCGCCACTGCATCAGCTCGTCGGCGTCTATTCTGTTCAATCTGCCCACTTAGAGATTGGAGCTCCCTCCAGCCGCCCTATCAGAGAGTAGACTACCAACAGCTCACACCCCCGGTCCATGGTGAGCAACCCTATTGCCTCTTGCATATCCGCCTCCACTAACGGCCCCATGCAGCGGCTGCCGTGGACCATCGAATGAGAACGTGGTTGTCCTGGTACGGCGCCTACTCAAAACCACCGACTCTCCCAGCTACCCAACCTTGGGAGTTCCCTTTTCTCGATAGCTGGTCTCATCCAATATCTTTCGCAAATTGCTTCACTGCTCTCCTGGACTGCGTGCACATGAGTTCTATTTCCTGAACCATATATACATCTTCCTGTTATCCACCCATTCAGAGCATTCCCTTTTCTTCCGTCCTACTCTTGGGCAAATATTACAACACAATGAATCCTTCGGACGATAGAAGGCGGCCTGCCGCCCTGAACCTGACCCCGTCACGGTCATCGTCTGCCGGATCTTCCACCACCACATCGTCACTCAAGCCGCCGAGGACGCCAAGATTTGCAGAGGCGACCGCAGTCCACTCGCCCATCGATGGAAGGGGACCATTCTCGGAAAGATCAGAGTTCGCCCAGGCGCAACCGGCAGATGTTGGCTTTGGATATATCAGCAATGGTGGGGAAAATCGGGAATCGGTCAACGTTCCCATGACGCCAAAGTCGCCGCTCAAGAGTGCTATGAGGGTACCAGGAACACCAGCAAGGAAGTTCGACAATCCCTTGAGCCCGACCTTCAGGGAGGAAGAGATACTAGACAAGCGTGAGAAGGACACAGAAAAGGAGCAGGCCAAAGATTTGGTATGTCCCCTGAGAATGACTGAAGTCGCTGAAATAGACTAATATCCACTAGACCATCAAGACCAGAGTGAGGATGGCCAAGTTTGCTCTCCGTGGTGTCAACTTCAGCTGCAGTTTGATCGTACTATCCATGCTCTCATCTTCCTTCGCCATCTTCAACGCGACGAGGTCCCTGCCCGCACAGAACGGACTGCCCGCATGGGCTTCAAACACGAACTCCTGGCCTCAAAAGGTTGTGCTGGCCGCCTCCTGTGTCTCCTTGGCTATCTGCGTCCTGGTCTTCATTGGTTACTGCCGTGGTGGCCACCACCGAGCCGAGAAAGTTGGCGTCTACTACACTCTCTTCGCTGTCGGTTGGTTCATCTTCAGTATGGTCATGTGGCTCATTGCTGCGGGTGTCTTGCAATACAGCAAGAGCAACAGCAACAACCAGGACATGTGGGGATGGGCCTGTGTTCAAAACCACCGGTCCGACCTGTTCTCAGACAAGGTTGACTATGCCCTCGTCTGCAGGCTTCAGGTATGTCGATCGCTCCCATTCTCGCGGGTCGTGTCCTAAATACTAACGATTCGCTAGAACTGGTCTCTTATCTGCATCATCATTGAAATCGTGGTCGAGGTCATCAGCATCACGCTTTACAGCGTCGTCTTCTACCGCTACTACACGAAGCGTCGCTTGACCAAGTCCATGGATATGCGTGATCGCGCTCGCTCTGATCTCTACCTCGCCCAGCTCCGCACTCAATCGGCACCCAACACCCCTGGGTTTGGTCCCAAGTCGCCCGCCTTCTCCCAGTATGCCATGTCCCCCCGCTTCCCACCATCAGCGTACAAGTCTCTGGACGACATCTCGGAGGCGCCGACGTTCACTCCTGCTGCACAAGTTGTCGAGCCGGCTTCTGCCTTTGCAAGCGCCTCACCAAAGTCCCCAGACAAGCCTTTCAGTCTTCAGGCTCCTCCCAAGAAGGCCAGGGGCGCAACACCCAAGCTGGGATCTTCAGCTTTCAGAACACCAGATACCCCGACCGCACCGCAACCAAACTTTACCGTCAGCGAGCACGGCCCGGTCGCGCCTGGCGAGGTGCAATACGCCGCTGTGCCCATCCCTGGGGCATATGCCGATGCGGCGGTGAAGAGCCCGCCAGCCGGACAAGTCAACTTCCGGTGAGCAGAGAAGACGTAACATGTGATGATGATTAGACGAGGATGGAAATCCAGGCTTTTTTTCCTTTGTTCAGCTGGTATGGATGATGGAATTGGCTTGGAAACGTGTGTTCATACTGCGACAGACAACTTTTGCACACTGGCGTTCAACGGAATGGAAACTGCCGATATACCTCTTGTGGATAGCGAAGCGAATCTTCGAAACTTTCTTCTACCAACTGCAAATTTGCAAAGTCACTCGTTGGCTCAAAACGGCAAATTTCTTTTTTATATAAATGTAATTACCTGTACAATTCAAATAAGATATCACAACGGTCTTGGATCATTCGCTCATACTCAAGTGATGCCTGTGGTAGTTGGAATGGGCTATATACTTGCCCAAAATCAAGGATATCTTTTGCATACATTATAGGGGGTGGATTGAAACACTGACGTCTAAAAGCGTGGACAAAACAGTTCCATGGTCTTATGTTCATTATCGCACGTGAAAGCTATCTCGCCTCGCCCTTTAACATTTCAACCGACTCCAGCTTTTAACAACGGGATCGACGATGGGGCCAAATGAGAGGATCTGGCTGTACCGGATTTGAGGCAATGCCATGTCGAACCACTACCACCACCAGATAATCCTACGGCTGCTTCTGATACCGGAGGTCCAGCGAAACGCCCCTGTTGTGATCTACAGCGAAACACTCATCATGGTACGGATCTCTGTCTTGTTAGGATGGTTTGTGTGCCCGGCCAAGTATAGCTAGCACTGGTGCTTCGCTCGGCTAAAGACCACACAAGATTGAAGCGGCCTCGTTTTTGAGGGCACACTAGGTTTCACGGGTCTGATGCAGAGTAACGGAGCATGTATTCGACCGAGACAGCGGCGAAACTCGGACTGCTTCGAGAAGGGCCATCTAAGAGGACCATGCCAAGCGAGAGACATTGTACAAGGAATGGGCAGATGTAGTCATGGCTCCCAATATTGCCCGGACTCAAGAGGTCATTCAATCGCAGCTGTCCACCAGACGCCCTGGCAGGCTGCCAACTGCACGCAGCAGGGCAGCTCAAAGTACATTGAGTAGAACTCGATCGCTGCATCGGCTCCACTGACGTGCACCACCCGGCGCGTATGTTACTTAGCTCTGATCCACGTCGTCACTTGCATCTCGGAGCTCCCCCCTAAGAACAAGAAAAAACAGGGTTTCACCTGCCACTCTGTACCGACCTCACCGACCAGCCATCCAATCCAGTCACTCCTTTACACCACAATGGCAGCGTCCATGCAGCGTCTACTCTGGCGGCAAGCCAGCAGAGCGTCACCCTCGTCATTTTCCTCTCTCGCCGGCCGATTTCAAGCCCGCGCATTCACTTCTCCGGCATTGAGCAGAGCTCCCGCCGCCCCTTTACCAAGAATCAACACCACTGCTGCACGCAGGGCTTACAGCACAGAACCACCCAAGGGCTCGAGTAACAGCATCAAGTTCTGGCCATTCTTGGTTATCATTGCTCTTGGAACTGGAGGTTATGCTATGATAGTGAACAGGAGAGCCGGTAAGTGCCCCTATAATCCGGAACTGGGTCCACACATGTTTCGGGGTTTCGAAGGCTGGGAGGCGCTCATGTGAGCACTTGGCGCGCGGGTTCGTAGGAACTTGTGATCAGACCGTCAAATCTGCTATCCAGCCGCCCACCCAGCAAACCTATACAGTTCCTGTAACCGCATTTAACCCAGTTTTGACCCATCAATCACGAGTTTCACCAACGATACCGGTTTGTCAATAGCGGCTAACACATTTCGATTTCATTAGAAATGCCACCAACAGAGAAGAAGGCCGGCGAGCTCCCGGCTCCAGCCAAATCGACCCCTACCTTCTCCGAGAAGGATGTGACCGTCGTTTTCGTCCTCGGCGGGCCCGGCGCTGGCAAGGGTACGCAATGCGCACATCTCGTGAACGATTACGGCTTCACGCACCTGTCCGCCGGTGATCTCCTGCGTGCTGAGCAAGAGCGCCCAGGCTCGCAGTTCGGCGACATGATCAAGGACTACATCAAGAACGGCCTGATTGTCCCCATGGAGGTGACGGTGCAGCTGCTCGAGAACGCCATGGTGGCCGACCTCGACAAAAGCGGCAAGGGCGAGATCAGCGGCAAGAAGGGCAAGTTCCTGATCGACGGCTTCCCCCGCAAGCTCGACCAGGCCTACAAGTTCGAGGACTCGGTGTGCCCGGCCAAGATGGTGCTCTTTTACGACTGCTCCGAGACCGAGATGGAGAAGCGTCTGCTGAACCGTGGAAAGACAAGTGGCCGAAGTGACGATAACGCCGAGAGTATCAGGAAGCGCTTCCGCACTTTCATCGAGACCAGCATGCCTGTCGTTGATTACTTTGAGACCCAGAACAAGGTCGTCAAGATCAACGCTGAGCGGTCGCCGGATGAGGTCCACAAGGATACGCAGAAGCGGATTGAAAGCCAACTTGGAAAGGGCTTTTAGACTGGGAGTCAGGTACGACACGTCGGCATGTTTCAACAAAGGTGCAGAGATAAATACGAGGCCAGACAGGCGACATATCAGGCATCGAAATTCGGCCTATACGATCGCCGAAATCGATTCCTTCTCTGCAGTCATACTATTGGGTTCGTTATACAAGGAACATCACCACTTGTGACACCTATTATCCGACATCTGCACTTTTGGGACAGTGAGCTACAGGACCGGGGTGCCGTTTGGAATATTGACGGAGTGGAATCGGTTATAGAGAAAAGAAACCCGTGGGGGTATCCCAGTAGAGGCGTAGTTGTGGATTGCTGAGCCTTGAGCTGCTATCCCCCCCTTTTTTGGTTTCGCGAAGCAAGAGCTTGTACTATCACCCTACAGGAGACACACGCCACAAGACATACATGCATAAATTTCCTTTTATCATTTTCCCTCTGGAATTTTACCGTATATACTAGTTTGTATACAAATAAGTTCACCCAATGACTTTTCTGGCCAAGGTGTTAATGCTCGACTGGACGGTGCAATCGACGAAGCCCTGTTACAGTTGGGGATCATGTATAATTATTGTGAGGGCCAATTCTGTTTGCTCACCTTTTGGGCTTTGCTCTGGAGACACGGACACGAGGTGTTTCCCTTGTAGTGCTACTGATGGAAGCGGATAGTCGAAGCAAGATGCTGTTTCCCCCTTCCCATTCAACACGGCCACTGGGGAGACCTAAGATGGTCGCTACTGGTCCGGCATTAAGCAACATGCCCGAGGTCATCTGGACTTCGGGCAATGAGCACCGTGCAAACCCGACACATGATTCATGAACGCAGGTTTGGTCTATGGCAGGTTTTACATTATGATGGGTTTATGGCATGCATTCTCTCCCGGCTCTTGGCCCTAATCATGCAGGGCTCCGCTCTATGTACGAGTCCGCACCATTGATCTAAAGCTCTAAAGCTTCCTCTAGCTGTGATGGCGACTCCCGCCTAGGTAGCGGAGGAAGCAAATACACCGTTGTTTGCCTCAACCGCCAGAGTCCTCAAAGGTGCCTCGTTCTTCTTGTTCTTCTCTTCTCTCCTCGAGAATCTCATATGCTCGGGATAATATAATGCATTATCATGATCGCCATGCCATGCATTCATATCATATTTTCACCGTCCATTACGCCTCGAAAGACCCGTGACAACCTCTGTTTTCCATCCCCTAGAGCTCAAATCCTCGAAAACATAAATCAAGTGTCGATAGGGCATCTAGTCGTCATCATCCGTGCGCGGCTTAGGCGGCGGTCGGTCACCACCAGCGTTCCCCCTTCGTCCGCCCCGCTGCGGCTTGTCGTCAAGACCAGCGCCGGCGAGCTTTCTCTCGATTTCCTCTTGCTCACGTTTCCTTGCAGCATCCACATTGGTCTGTTCGCGTCTGAGAGCCTGGGCCACGTCCTTGAGGGTTGAGGTCCAGCCGTCAACACGGTCACTCAACTCGCGCCACTGCTTTTCACCAAAGACACGATACCAGGCACGGTGGACCAAGAAGACTTTCTGGCGCTGCGAAAGCTTACCCTCAACCAGGCCGGCGCGGATCACGTCGATCGTCCACATCTCAATCTCCTCCTCGGGAATCGACAGGGATTCGGCAATCTTGGCGTAGGGAATCTCCCGGCTCTTAGACTCGGCAGCGGCCAGGGAAGCAAAGGTCAGCAGGCGCATCTTGCGGTACAACTTGTCTGTGTCGAGCTTCTCCTTCTCGATGAAGCCCGGATGATCCTCGTCGAACTGCTTGTAGTCCTCCAGGTCCTTCTCGGCAAAGATCATCAAGAGGTCGTACCAGACTGATTGTGATTCTTGCAGAGCCGAGATGGCCGAGATGCCGAGCAGATCTGAGAAGTCAAAGTGTGCGGGAGAGACAAGCGCGGTCTTGAGGGCGCGGAGGGTCAGCTGTTGGGCTTCATCGGTCTTGTTGTCTTCGTCGTCAAGCGTGCGGACGGCCTTCAGCAAGTACTCGTAGGAAACTCTAGACAGATGATATGTTAGCATGCGTTGATAGATGGGTAACATGTGGAAGTCATGGGGGGTAAACGCACTGCTCTTCGCCAGATTGTGTGGCAGCCGACGAGATCAACTCATAGAGCTTCCGCTCGTCCTCCTCATCAATGTCCCACTCCTGTACCCAATTCTCCAGTTTCGGCAGGTACTTCTTGAGCTGCTCAAACATGCCGTTGTTGGTCGTGAACTTGACAATAGCCAAGAAGACATGGTACCGGGTTTGGTCATCGGGCTTGGTCATGTTGAAAATGTTGGTGAGGGCACCCAGGGCCAGGCCCGGGCCATTCTGGGGCGACGAGGTGATGGGCTTCGTGAGGTTATCGCAGACCCTCGACAGGAACATGTTGGGGTTCTTTGACTGCAGCACGAGGTAGACGAGCAGGTTGTAGGCAGCGCTGAACTCGCGCTCGGGCACCGAGTTGAGGGCGGTCGAGGCGATGATGATCTTCTTAAGCACCTCATCCTGCTGGTCCTTCTCGATGAGGGGCTTGACGTCGGCGCCGACGTTGACGTAGTCAGCCATCTCCTGGGCCAGCTCGTTAAACGAGCCGTCCACGAAGACAAGCTGGGGCTGGATGCTGCTGTCCATGGTAGCGGCGGAGCTGCTCTTCGACGCGCTGGAGGGCCTGATCGACGAAGTCTGAGTAGCGCAGATAGCGGTCGTGGGGATGGGGCTCGCAAGAGGCGACGTCCTGAAGTCGGATCTCGTAGTTGTGCTTGGCGTGGAATGCGGCTTCCTCTCGTTGACGCTGCTTCTTCTGGCGGTACAAGGGCAACCAGTTCTCCAGTCGACTCACACGGTTCCTCGTCTCTCCTCCGCCCCCGAGTGCCATCTTAGGGTTTATTCGGATTTGCGAGGTTTGTGGACGCTAGCGGCTCGCTTAGTTGCATGTGGCTACGGCTTCGACTTGGGCGGACTAATCTTGCACGCCTGGTCGCGGCTCTCTACATGCACAATACGCATAGTTGGCTATCGCTGCCCCACCACTGACGATAAGAAATTCATTTTTGACCCCTCCATAGGCCCAAAAACTAGTGGTTGAGAACTAATAGGTAGGTTACCTAGGTACATAACCGTATATTTCTACACCTAGTTTGGCCAGAGGGCTGTTAAAGTCATGGAGTCACAGCCATACTGGCAGGACACTCATTCAACCCAGATGTCAGGGATCCCCAGGCGTTCCGCAGTGGACCATGGCAAGATTGAACAGTACAAGAAACACTGGAGCCAGGAAAATAGTCTCATTTGACTGTCTCGTTTATCAGTGCTGTTCAGTGGCTATACCTAGGTATGCTCGCATGGTCGCTAATGTCAAACTACTTTACGGGCCACTCATCCCGACTTGAATGTTGTTCCTGGCCTCGACGCCACATTACACACAGAGAAGCGATTGTTTGTACCTCTTGACAGACCAGCAATGCAAATCGCACAAATTGCAAGCAGTGTGGCGCAAGGGTGGTTTCGATTGGTAAATGTTGGTAAATGCAAACGACGGCATATTCGTTCTTGCTTCATGTCTTCAAGGCCTCATCCTCACTTAGGGCTACCGCTGGCCCGCTTAGTTGGCGGGATAAGAGCAGGAATCTCCTCGTCGGAATCCGAATCTGATGAGGAATTAGAGTCGTCATCAAGGACAACAGGTTCGGCCGCTGACGCGCCACGTTTTTGTTTTTGAACTGGGGGTGATTGTGTCTTGGCCTGCGCTTCGACAGATGCTCTCCATCCGACGGAAACGGGTTCCTGCTCTTCTAGTGCAGGTGATTGCTCGGCCGAGGCCGAATGTCGAGAAGCATGAGCGCTAATCCTGTAGCCGCTCCTTTGCATTGATGAGAGACTGCGACCCGCCACCAATGGGGCAGCAGGCGGAGGTGAAGGCACCGTGTTCTGTGACTGCGCCGTGGTGGGATCTGTTGTAGCTGCCGTTGCGCTCGCTCCTCCGAGTCCAGAGGTGCTCAAGCTGGCTACTGACAAGTGATTGTTGGATACGGGTTCTGAGGCAGCGGGTGCTGAACTCTCTGGGGTTGTTGCACTTGCCGGCTGCTGAACACTGCTCCACGCAGGAGTAGAGTTTTCTGTTCCAGCGTCGGTACGTCGACGCTTCACGGGTGTGCTGATCATGCCATGAACGCGGGCTCGTTCTGCGTCGATCTCTGCCTTCGTACGGCGTTGACGCAGACGGACTCCATACTTCTTTCGAATATTGCTTTGTTTGGTACTGAAACCGTTTAGTAGGTTTTCTAGCTTGAGTTTGCGATCAAGTGGATCTTCAATTTTCTCTGCTTCTTTGAACCGGGGGGCGTATGATAACTCCGCTCGTCGAAGCTCCGCGTCCATGTTGTCACGATTCTCAGGTGTCAAATGTGCATATGGATCAGTCGCGGTAGGACTAGACGAAGGCGGAGCGTTAGATGTGTTCGACGGCGTAAAATTGTACTGCAATGGTGCTTGGGCAACTGTCGATGTCGACATAGCCGGCTGTGTAGTCGAGGTTGTCGATGAATTCGGTACGGGCAAGGGAGTATGGTATGCAGGATGAAAAGGGCCGGGTTGAGTTTGCGGCGCTGGGGCGGCTGGAACCGCAGGACTACCATGGCCTGATGGTGCATTCGAGGTGTTTGTCATGGCCGTGTCACCCTTCGGCGTCGCAGAGGCCATCTCGTGGGCTCCACACACCTTGTTTGCATGATGCTGCTCTTATATCAGCATGGCCTCGACCTAACCAGGAAAGCCAGGATACTCACATACTGCTGGCCTACGCCCGTGATGAAACCGGCACCGCAATGCTCACACGAATAATCGAAGCCTGCAGGCGACGGGGGCTGTTTCGTGCAAAGTTGTTTCTTCACGTGCTAAGGCCGTATTAGTTTGTGTGGTCTGGATGGTGGAATTCGTACTTGCATATTGGTAGGGCGCTGGGGTGGTAAATTTGCGCCAGCACAAGGGGCATTGCAGACTCGGCACCACTGGTCGAAGGGCCTGCCGAGTTGCAGATTGATCTCTCGGGCTAGGTTGTTGGAATGACGCGACCGGTGGCTGGGGCTGACTTTGGTAATGACTGTGCTGTACCACTGGAGCTATCGATGGGGATGGGACGGGTCCAGCGCTCATTGGCGTTGGATCAGGCCTCTCATCCATGGCATCGTTGTTCTCGTAACCCAATCTTTCGGCACGAGCAAGCGCATTGATTAAGGAACGAGCGTCGATGGTCCCCAAGCGCCTCTCCAAAGCCTTGTCTAGGAACGCATCACTCGCTCTTTCAAAAATGAGGTCAGCGACATCATCTAGGTCCTTGGCCGTGAATTGACCGATGATTTCTTCCTTGGACTCAGATATCATTTTCTGTCCGAAATCCTTAATGGCGTGTTTGACGACGTGGCTGCTAGCATGATGAATAGCAGCATTCATCTGGACCGAAGTCAGTCTTGGAGAGTTACCACGGAGGCGGGGCTGGTATTTTGAGAAGAAGAAAAGCTTTTGCGTGGATAGAGCATACGGCAGTAGATGTGATGGGAGGAAGGTGCGCCCAAGATGATGTGATGAGTATTGGTGAGGGCGCGTTCTGAGATTGGAAATGGGGGCAAGTGGCACGGGCTGGAGACTCGTAACTTTATGCATAAAACCCCAAGTCAGGCTCAACCACGATCGGATTTTTCTGTAAGAGGGAGTAAAAAAAAGAAAGAAAGAAAAAACTGGAGGCGGGTATCCCATTTCGTTGTGGTCGGGAACGTGGATGCAGGCACTCGAGGACGTGACTAAGACAACTAAAGAGAATCAAACTCACCACGAAGGCCTGGTGAAACTCGGTCCCAAGCAATGCTTTCTGCCAATTATCTCGAATTACATGTCGGACAGCCTCCGGAATGGATTGCTGGATAGCGTGTGTGAGCCTGGAGATATCCTCATTAATCTTGGGGGCGGAAGATTGAGAATCACGCGTCGGCGATGTAAAGGCGGGAGCTGGGCCATTGCTGCGACGCCCACCTTGGCCCGGCGGTTCCACTATAGTCACCCTCCCATTCTGTGTCGTCGGCAAACGATTGCCCAGTGCGGTCTGAAGCGGAGGGAGCTGATGAGGGTCATGGGATCTTAACTGCGATTGTGTGGAGGAAGGCGGCGTCCCTGTGGATAGCGGCGTTGCCGGAGATGCGGATCCTATTGCTGGCGCCGGGGGTGCGGGCGGTGGCGGCTGAGAAAATGGATATGGTCCGGACGCAGTATTTATGCCACTACCGTCGGACCTATTGGCGTTGCCATCCGCCACATGATTCGCTGCTGGCGGGTTTATCGCTTGAAGAGGTGTGCTAGGTAACCCCGGAGCCTGCGCAGCCATTGCAGCCATTGCCAATTCTTCCACTACTATGCTTATCCCGGGCTAATATCGCCGCCCTGTTTATATTATTGATTTGTGCTGTACCAAGTATGGGAGCCTGTAACATGAGCAACCAATGCGGGCGTAGCGCAGATGGATCCTAAACAGATCCTTGCCCAGGTGTTGGACGAGGCAAATCGGAACCTGGGGATTTGTGCAAGCTCGAGTGCTTAGGAAGACCGAAACAGAGATCCGACCAAGGTCTTGCGGTCAGATGGTCAAACGACGAGCTCCGGTGTGCTAGCTCGAGACGCAGAAAGGCCTGCAATCAAGTTTCAACATCTAACTTACAAAAGAAAACTAACGGGGGGCCAAGCTCATTTTAATAGTTTCCGTTTACAAGCAAGTGGCTTTTTAAAACGCAGAAGGGGTGGTCCGACCACTTATAAATACCCCACTACTTCATCAAAATATCCAATGTGATTGGCCCCCTTGGCATTACAAACATATTTAGCGCGACACATTGCAAATTATCGCAAAAAGCAAAGTAAAAAACCACTCTTAACCGGCTTGCAGATTTGTCCATGCGGTTGGCCTGTGCGCCTTCGCTCGAGATTACCGTGCCACCATCTTCGGCTATTTAGACAATGGCAGTTATGGACGCCCTAAACGTTAATTACTTTGAGACTAATATAATACAATAAACGAGTCATCCTTTCCATACTCTTATTACCTCCCGCCCGACCGAATCGACCATGCCTAATGTACTCTTTTCCAAATCAATTCGCTAAATTAGTCAGGCTTTTCTCGCCATGTCTCAAGATTCTTCTTGTCGTTCGTTCAACAAGAGTAATTGGGAATAGTATGCATATGATGGAACTACAGCAGATGAAGCACTCAAAATGAACTGTTCCACATACATTACACATCGATGCAGTGCCTCAGATAACACAAACTTCGAAGCCCAGAATAACAAACAGAAGACCACACCACTCATATACGCTGCAGCTAAGGAAGTTGCATGTTCATCATCATCAACAGTACTCCTGCGGCCTCTTATACCTCTCTCACCTTGAATCGGTAGAGTTCACCCCTATCCAAATACACCACCCTGTCCTCCCATCCTTCTTGCTTTACTTTTTCCTTGAAATCACTCAAAGGTGAGAGGAAAACCGAATAGTCATCATAGTGGATCGGAATCGTCAGGTCCGGATTCATGAGCTTCATTAGCTCCAGCCCCTGTGCTGCGTCCATGGTGACCATGAGCAGCGGCACCGACGGGCCCGGGATCGTGGTTCCGCCTAGATGAACCAGCATGAGATCGATCTTTTCGTCCTTCAGCCACCTGGGTATCTCCTTGAGCTCGTCGACCAGGAGTGTGTCCCCTGAAATATAGATCCTGTAGCCGGTCTGCACCGCATCCGCTGGTGCAGCAGCATTGGCGCTGGACGCATCATAACCCAACTCTAGAAGCCATCCATTTGTTGGTGGCACGGCCGAGAGAAAATCGTTGGCGATAGACAGAGGCCCTGGCGGAACATGTTTCCCTGGCATGCCAGTGATTTTGACCACTGGCTTCTCTCCGCCATTCCCCCTTAACTTCCCATCCTCATCATCTACATGTATCGTCAGGCTCTCCCAGAAATCCAGCGCGTGCACATTGTTGAATGTATCATCCTTCTTCCTCTTACTATCCGCTAGACAACCCTTCGCATGGGGCGTGGTTATAATCGGAAACGTCCTATTCAGCCTCCCTTCGACCTCCTGATCGAAATGGTCCTCATGATAATGACTCAAAAGGACCAGGTCCATAGGTGGCAGCTCATCAATCTCTACCGCTGGATTGGTCTTTCTCTCGGCGTTCACTCCGGGGCCCAAGTGTACGTGGTCGCCTGCATGCAAGAAATTGGGATCTGTGAGGATCTTCAGGCCTCCCCATTGGATAATGGTCGTTGCGGTGCCAATGAAGTAGATACTGCCGTCCTCTTTATCGTTCTCGGAAGCACTGCGATGCGGGTCCATATGCGTTTCCTTGATGAGAAGAGTGTTGTGGGCTGTGTCGCTGGCGTGTTTGTGTTCCCGTAAAAGAGGCTGCCGGGCTGCCGGGTTTACGTAGAGGTGATCCGATAGCACCATCTTTATAATTGATTTAATTCTGGCACGTTTGTAATGTCCAATTCTATTACCTTAGTGGTCAAAGTTGATGTTTAGGTGCTTCACGGTTTCGCCGAGGGCGCGCAGTATGGTGAGGTGCAGTATTATAGTCATTATTAGCTCATCGAGTCGTCTGTATGATGTAATCACCTGCACACCTACACAAAGATTAACCACAATCATAGAGCTCAGAAACTCCATTAGTATGCCATATAACGCCCTAAACCTGGGATATAATCGTTTCGACGAAATTCGTCAACTTTACGTTCAACAACAGGCACCAGAGATTGTTACAAAGGCTCGTTGGTGGGAGCGATGGGTACATATGCTTGTAGTAGAAGGTTTCCTAGGGACAAAGCGCTAAGGAGAATCGAAGGATATAAGACGCGCCGGTCAAATACAAGTCCACCAACTCCATGCTAACAAAGCAAACATAGGACTCCTTCCACGTCTGATAGGGTATTGCAGGAGACCAGCCAGGTATTCCCAACAACTGCATTGATTTTCCGGTTCATCTAGCGAAATGTGTCACTTCCCCTTAACCAGCATTTGTCATGTCTTTTGACAAGTGAGCTCATCGAGCCCGACGGATGACTTCCACCAGTGTAGAAATAATAAAACTCCGCTTACTCGCGTCTTGTGTCGGGTCAGTATAGATATCCCGATGGGAAATATGTGTCCGCATCAGGTTTGGCTCACCCAGTAACCCGCCTCACCCATAATGTCGTTGGCTCATATTCTGCTTCACGATCTATGCGCTTGTAGGCGCGGTGAAGCTTCAGTCCCAACTCATACTCCTCACGCTGTACATCTGCCAGCTCTGCCTTGAGTGTTTCAACCTTTCGCTTCTCGTTCTCTCGCTTCCGGATCACGGCGTCAGATGCAAGAACATTATCTGTGGGCATCAATTCCGTCATCTGCTTGATCGCATGATTTATGTTGATCCTGCGATTCCCGAGCGACTCAATCTGAGCGTTGAGCATCGTAACACGGTCACGGGCACTCTGTTCCGGGGGCGCCAGTGGAAGAGACTTGTCTGCTGATGATACCGAGACCACAGATAGTGTGCTATAATTATCGTAGGGAACAGGTCGTGGACCAGACGGACGGCTCTTCGGTGCTGCGGTTGTATAATACGAGTCCATATTGATCTTGATGGGCTCTGGAGAGGTTTGGCTGCGGATGGACCCTTCGTAGCCACTCACGACAGGACGCTTACGATCCAGAATGGAGCTGGCTGGGATTGGCTTGGGCGACTCGGTGAACTGGCGTGGAGGGGTTGGTAGAGGAGGCGCCTCGTCAACTGACGGTCTCGGGCTACTGGTATGTGCTGAAGTTGCATAAGTGGTCACACTAAAACGTGAAGGAGGTTGCACCCAATCATCGACGGGAGGTGCTGAAGGCCGTGGGGCTTCTTGTTGCGAGTAGAGGGAAGAAGACGTTGATATGTGTGGGTTATGCCCGGCGCCACCGGCGGGTTTCCTTCGGATTGCCTTGTCGTTCGGCGGGAAGAGTGTGTTGGGCGTTTGTGGAAGATTAGAAGGTGTCGAGACTTGTCGTTGCGCACGACGTTGCTGTTGTGACACTGGAACAGAGTGCTCGTCTGAGAGGGGAGGACTCGGGTACGATTGTGCATCGATTCGAGACTCTGTTCTTGCAGCACCTTGTTCCGATGATGGAGCCGTGTTACGAGTGATGCTTAGCTGCGGTCTACTATCATCTGTCTTCACAGGTGCAGCTCGCACGGGCGGTGGAGATGCTGTTTCAGAGTCCAAAGAGCTGACAGGGGACAACACACCGGGACCGCGAGTGGCCCGCTTACTGCTCTTGCGAGGGATGTTCAAAGGTGCCGCACTTTTGTTGTCGGAGACCGGCTCAACTAAAGCGGTTCGGCCACTCCCACCGCGCCATTCGGGCCTTGGGAGCGGTTCTGCGTTTGAGCCGCTACTAGTCTTCCGAGGAGCAGGCTTGAGGCGTACCCCAAATGGGCTGATAGGTTGCTGGCCAGCTTGCTGCGGTGCACCTGTTGGAGCTCTGGCATTTGATAGCCTTTGGACGTAATGGTGAGGATCGATCTGCGAGGGCCGGCCTTTCTCGCCGACTGTAGGCTCTCCAGTACGGGGATCCCACCGGATGTCGTTGCCATGAGGCCGAGCCTGCTTAGGCCGCTCTTGGGATTTTATGTCCCGGGATGCTTGGATAGCAGCCGCGGAGTTCTTGCGGCGCTCCCGACGCATCATGGGGATGTTGCTGCGGCCCTGGTCTGATGGTCGCTCAGACGTTGGCTGATTCATGATGAAGAGATGGTTGTCTGCTTCCTCGATAGGTGATACGTCGGCACCGTCATGTGAATGCGGACTAAGACGCAGGTATTTTGTTAGCTTTTTTCGACCGAAAGCCAAGGTGTCGACGCCAATCGTGAGCCTATTTGCGAGCTTGTGGCTCAGGGTCGCCGTGGTTTCCTTGTCTTTGAAATGCATTTCAGAAGACGAGGACTTGCTACACAGCCTTTTTTGAATGATGTCCCAAGACTGTTACCAAATTGGCAAACGCGCAACAAAGGCATTCTATATCCGAACAGTGTCGGCAAGAGGTCAAGCCCAATCGAGTCTTTAGGCTCGGTGTTGCGGTTCCATAGCGTTCGCTCAAGACCACCCATTGTCGTAACTGTACCCCACGAGGCTCACAAGGAAAGCACTTACACATTTCTCGGTATCAGCAGGTCCGGTGAGCTTGGCGGGGAAATATCATTCGGATCGTTGTAGACGTCTTTTCTCAATTGCTGTGCTGCAAAGGTAGCCGCGGCTGGGGATGGTTGCGAGTATACTGATGACGCTGGTCGGCCGTACTCCGAGTTGCGATAGGAATCGCGACCTGCTTGAGATTGATGTCGAGGGGCTTGAACTGGCGGCGCTAACTTTTGGCTGCTTGAATAATGCGGTGTCAGCATCTTGATATCTCCAGAGTTGCGACAAAGCTACAAGTCAGTTTGGCCAAGAGCCGATAAATGACTAAATCCCTCGGTCGTGCGCGTTCTCAATGTGCGAGATTTGGAGGATGCTGCGATCCAGGGGCATGATAGTTTAATCCTGATGTGCACGTTGACGCTGCAGGAAACCCGTTGCGCCGGTCGTTGTTCCAGTGTGGCTGAATTTCTTGGATCGCGTCACTTGCAAGGCACTTTCTACCATAAATAGACTGGTCATGCGCACGGCAACGAACAAAAGCGATAGCGACAATGGGCGTAGCTGAGCCTTTCTTTGGACCATCCAATTGACTTTGTCATTGTAGAGCAGAGAGAGTCGCCAGTTACGCCACTCTTCCCGCAAGATGAAAGAGACTCGAGGAATGGTATCGCATCCACCGTTGTCGTCGCAGGTTCCCTTTTGCGCATGAAAAGATGCTGAAAATCCAGTTCGAGATGCGCAATTGTCTGCTTCCACCCCATAGTCGGCCCTGGCCTATAGGCTTGTTCGTCGGTGCGCTGGTCGTGCACTGTTTCGAAGTTCCACCATCACGGCCGTGCAATGCAAGTATAAGGAGATGGCAAAAACTTACGGGTGCTCGGACGGACTAGTTGGATAATCAAATTCTCTCGGAGGTCGCGGAGGTGCTGGGCCGCCCTTGATGCTGAAAGAGTATCCGTAGGGTGAATTTGCACGCGGCGGGTTTTGCCAGTTCTGGTGTGAGTTTGGTTTCCTGCGATCTGCGTGCGAGGCAGAACCTCCATCCTTATGTGTGCGCAGACGGTCCCACATTGCGGGCATGAGAGATGGCGGCGGTAGAGGGGTCCTTTGGGGTTTCTCGTTACTGAGTGTCCCAGTTGAGCGTTGGGTTGTGTCAGATCGTCGCGGGGTTCTCGCTGAATAGTACAAGTGAGTTTGCTATTAATTGCGCTGCTGCTAAACCTTGATGTGCAGAAATGACTAGGGTCTTCGTTATGTGAGGAATTGTTGGTGGCCGTTCAGTGGTTGGAGCGGAAGCGACAGTGAAGGGAGTTTGTGCATTTGCAATTGAGAAAATAGAGAGTAGAGTGTTAAGCCAGTAGTGATTTGTGGTTTGTGATGAAGAATCAGAATCGGAATCGAGAATTGTGTTCGTTCGTCGGGACGGACATAGACTGGGCCTTGTGATATTGCGTTGACCAGATGGGCCAATTCATTTGTTGCTGGCGTCCTGTAATTTTGCTACCGAGCGTCTGAATCACGCCAGTCCAGAATTCGGAGCCGGCGATTGGAAGTCTGACCTCACCTTCCCCTTTAACAAGCGAATCGTGAGGCCTGCTGCTCGCAATAACCAACAAACAGCTCGTAGGTCGCAGCCAAATCAACAGACTGGGCAGTGACTGGTTTGTGAAGGCCGCGATCTCGCGACTAGGTCGCGTTGGGTGGTCGCTTTTCGAGCCAGTTGTTTGGTTCCGGATGATCCACGTCGGACTCTGGGCTTTCCTTGGTGGTTTGCACAGCGCTCCAACCGGGACAGATGATGCAACAGATAGAGAGCAGGAAGAATTACTCTCTTCCAAGAAATACGAGCGACAACTCTCCGGTCTTCTCAGGGTCTCCATTTCAATCAATTGACCCAATCCGCTATTATCCCTTCAATTCATCCCGCCTCCACCACCTAACGGTCAATGGGCCACAACGGTGTGTCAGGGGTCTCGATCAAGGATCGAAAGGCTATGGGTTCGTGATCGTTAATCAGTCTTCTCGGTTGGGCTAATCCCTGACCGGTATCACATTTCTTCATTCAACGGGGTCCGAGGCAGGTAGCTGGTAGCTATTTGGCTTTAGAAAAGCCCCCAAGTCACCATTGAGCGTTCATGGCCAACTACCAAGGCAACCGTGACAAGCTAAATTAGCGGCATCAAGCTTAAATTCTAGTCAGTCCTTGTTTACCAACGTTGGTGTTGGGAAAACGTTTCGACTGATCCAAAGTTTCATGCATCTCAAGTCTCGTCAGGCACAGACGGTAGCGCAGGGCTAGTTAAAATTATGGATCTCGGCCACTGGTTTCATCGCCAATGGGTTCAGAACCGGATGTAGGGCGCTGCCAGGGGTCCAAGTTATGAAAGCGGGGCCCTGTTCTCCGCGATTAGCAGTTCCCCTGCAGGAAAATCTGCGAGACTGCAAGGGGCCTGATGCTCCTGCATCTCGAGAACCAGGACGCTTTTGGTAAGCCGTCTTTGCACCCAATGCGACTCGATCGATGGCTCTGTCATTTTTCGAGTGAGATCCCAGGCCCAAAGATGAGCTACAAGGAGGGTGACATAGACTCGGCCCGCTATAGGGCTGTGTTTCTGGAAACTTCAGATGCACCGTCAATATTCAAACCGACGAATTCCATGCCCGGTGTTTGTTCACGCTCCTCTAGTAACCACCCGTGACGTGGTTGTATGGTCCAAATCGGCCTGAATCTTTGCCATGTGCGCGCGCGCAGACAGTAAAGGTTTCCTGGTACGAGTAGGGGCAACATTGTGTACATATTGTGTCCAAACATCTTACCTAGCCGTGGTTTTCATCCTCGTTCTTTGAGCACCAGTGCCTATCTCCATCATCGATTGCGATGTAGTTGGCCATGACCATTTAGCGGAGCCGTATACCAGTGATTCTCATGGTGAGGAGTTCGCGAGAGTGAGAGCGGCGTTCCTAATGATATAAGTATGATGTGTTATGTCAACAGAACATGAAAGCACGAACGTGTTGTTTGAGCCACCCACGAGAGAAGTTTTCCCATTGCATCCCGTATCAATCAATAGGCTGAAAATCTCTTACGAGGTATCGTGCACAGGCTTCAAATGATCCCTGACGAGCTGGAATTCCCCATTAGTTTAATGATTAGACATTCGCGACGTGATATACTGATCAATCCTTGATCGGCACGTTATTTAATAGGCATGCTTGCTTTTTTCACATACCAGGTCTGCCAGGACCAATGATATAGACCCATAAAGTTTAAGACTGAATCATAAGCCTATAAGCCCGAAAAACAAACTCTAAAAACTCATGTCTTTGGGCAATGATACTACGCATTCATATGTCTGGACTCAATAAATCCGGCTTCTGCTTGCCCTCAACTCATTCCAAGACTTATAAACAAATATCAGCGCACATGGGAACGTATGCGATTTGCGCATCTTCATGCAGACAATCCTCGTAGTGCGCTTATAACGACTGGATGAGGCAGTTTAGGAATCACACGCATTGAACAGAACAACGCTCTGTATGACCTATTAGGACTTAATCTGGGATTTTGATATCATGGAACAACATTTATTATAGTTGAGCTGTTAAGTTTTATTATATATATCGGTCTGCAAATATTACCTACCTATACAGCGATCGAAGATCGTCTTCGTAATCTATTTTGGTGCGCTAGGTAGAATAGTTGATAACATAGTATAAGCTGCTTATAGAGAGCTAATTGCCTGGCCTGATTGTTGGCGGAATCCTTACATATGCCTTGCATACTGGATCGAGCTGAAGGCACTTATTTAGGTAGCTATGGTTGAAAAAGTGGCACGTATTGGACACTGAGGCTAGTCAACTGAGGTGGATATCCATATTACAGGACTCGACGCGATAACCCATGAAGAAAGGAAAGGAAAAAAAAGAAAAAAAAAAAAAAAAAAAAAAAAAGGGGGGAAAAGTCAAATCTTTTTAACACAAAACGCAAAACGCTATATGACCAATTATAGGTATATATCTTATTTTTATATCTGTTAATTGTTTATATTGGGTATAATTCATGATCCCCTTTAATTCCAGCCAGTCTTGGTACCGAACCCAGTAGGGCCTGAGTGTTCGTTCACAGTTTTCCTTACTTTGTTAGATTTCTGTTGTGCGGCCTCATGTCTCCTGAGTTCTTCAGGAACACGGCTAATACTGCTTTTACTAAGCATCTGCTTCAGGTCATACATCACGTCAGCATCTTCGCTGCCAAGGAAGGTGATGGCAACACCACTCTTGCCAGCACGACCTGTACGACCGACTCTGTGCGTATAGGCTTCGATGGATGTGGCCATGTTGAAGTTCACGACCAGACTGACGTCGGGGACATCAATACCACGGCCGGCAAGATCGGTGGCGACCAAGACCTCGGTGTTTCCAGCGCGAACCGAGTTTAGTGCCTGTTCACGTTGATCCTGAGTCTTGGAACCATGTAGTGTGACAACACTGAGGCCCATACGGCTGATCTCTTTTGCGATGGCGTCGCAATTGCGTTTGATGTTGACGAAAACAATGATAGGAGCCTTGAAACCGCCATCAAGCAGGATCTCACGCAGACGCTTCTTACGACGGTCCTCTCCCGCAACAAACTCCACGCGTTGCTCAACAGTGTCAACGGCCTCTCCAGCATTACCAATGGCCACAATTGCCGGGCGACGCATGTACTTCTTAGCGATCCTCTCAACAATTGGAGGCATTGTTGCCGTGTACATCATGGTTTGTCTGTATCGATCTTTACCTCCAATATGCCGCGACATAAGCTGAGCGTCTTCCGCCTCTTGTGTATCTGGCTTCTCGTTGGTGACAGGTAGAGCATCCAGGATCTTGTTGACAGGCTCCTCAAAACCCATGTCAATCATTCGGTCTGCTTCGTCCATGATGATATAACAACATTGCGACAAGACAAGTAACCGCCTTTCGATACAGTCTACAAGTCGACCAGGGGTAGCGACGATGATCTCAGCACCATTGCGGAGGGCATAGGCCTGTTCTTCGAGAGCGTGACCACCCACGAGACTGACAACGGTGAAGCCAAGAGGCGTAGAAAACTTCCTCGCTTCTGCCTCGATTTGCTGTACCAACTCTCGAGTGGGAGCTATGATGAGCGCGTATGGACCGTCGTTCTTGTTGATTTCTGTGAGCGGGGGCAATTCGGAGATGTAGACCAACAATGGCAATAGGAACGCAGCGGTTTTTCCGGAACCAGTGACGGCTACACCGATCAGATCCCGAGATTGGAGCGCAATGGGGATGGCTGCACGCTGAATAGGCGAAGGCTCGTCGTAGCCAACCTGTGCAACAATATCCAGGAGTCTCCGTGGAAGTCCGGACTCATCCCAGCTTCGCATGGGGTTTGGAATAAAGCCACCTTTGGTAGCGATACCAAAATCTTCCTTGAAAATACGCCAATCTCGTTCTTTCATTTCCTCCAATTTCTTCTCTGACCAATGCTTTCCCAAAGCGTTGCGGTTCCTCTTCTCTTTTACCCTCTCCCTCATTTCGAGCATCTCCTTGGCTCGAGCAGCTCCATTCTCAGGATCACGTTCGATAAGGAGCTGGGCCTGTCTTTGAGCGATTTCGTCGTCCATTTCGTCTCCGAAGCCAGCCAATCTGAAGGTCGGTGCTAGGCGTGCAGCGTAGATGGGGTCATGATCTTGACTTGTGTCCTCAGAAGGATCCCAGTCGAAATTGAACTTCTTATCTGTGGTCCGCTTGCGTTTTTTCATGGCTGAGAATTTCGATACGTTCGTCTCAGGGCCCATGTAGCGCTCTCTGATCGCAGCGGCCTCGGCTTCTTCTGGTCGTGGTCGTTTCTTGTTATCGTGGTCCTTGTTTCCACCCTTCGACCTTCCATCTTGCTGATTCTCGGCCCGGTTCTGGTTCTGATTGTGGCGCATGGCCTTTGGGCCCGTGGGCACCGCCGGGCCATCTCTAGAATAACGATCATCTGCTCGGTAGTCTCGCCGGTTGTCGTGTTGACCTCTGTTGTTGCTCTGATGAATGGTTCCAGTATTCCATCCATTGTTGCGCAACGCATTATCTTTGCGATTCCGTTCTTCCTCCTCCTCTTTCTTCGCCTTCTCAGCCGCGAGCCTCTCTCTCTCTGCCTTCGGGATGAACCTGGGTTTCGAAGAAGCTTCGTCGGCTGCCTTTTTCTCGGCCAGCAGTTGCTTGAGATCTACCGGGACCTTCTTGCCATCGGGCGCGCGTTTGGCCTTGATCGTGGCCAGGGCTTTCTCGATTTCAACCGGTGGCATCTTCACATCTGTCATGCGGTTAGCAGGCAGCGCGCGTAGCTTGACAATCATAGTGGCTGAGATATTACCAAAGTGTGAGTGCAGGAAAAATGGTGAAAACGTGAGCGATGTTGAAAGTGATTCTTTGGGTGATGGAGTAGAAGAGACGTTTAGTGCAGCAGCTGCGGTTCTTACAGAATGTGGTGATGCTATCTCTGCAAGCTGTGGTGTACTGCGGGCATGCTGAAGGTGCGAAGGAATTATGAACTTGTAAACGACTGACGGCCAATCGGGAATTAAGCTTCGTGAGTGGGGCCGCTAGCCTGGGCGCGCCTGCCAAAAATTCCGTGAAGCTCCTGGATTCAATGCACTACTCCAGGAACTCGCTGGAGACGAAGCTTCACGTCGAATTCCCCAACCGCTGTCGCCAATCACCGCCGCGCGACGACTCAGACGTGACTCGATAAGATGGCAGCGGCCATGACCAACCGCTATATAGAGCTTGCCAAGGCTTTGCACCCTCGCCTGCAGCGCTTCCTGGCCAAGTATCCTCCTTCACAGATCCTGCCAGCCTCAACCAGAACGAACAACGAGGCGATCACGACTGGCGCCACTCCAAACCCGTTCCTCCCCCACAAACACCCTGCCACCGGGAAATGGCAGGAACCAGAGTATTCGCTGCGAAGGCAAGCAGAGCTGGTGAAGCTGGCACGAGAGGCGGGCATTGAGGAGCTGCTACCCTTCACCAACAAGGGCACGGAGGAGCGGATACGGAAGAGAGTCGAGGAGGGTCTCAGGGTCAAGGGTACGGGTGTGGGACAAAAGGTCAAGGGCCACTTGCACGAAAGAATGCTGGCCGCCAAGTATGTTCCCCTTTGGGCTCTTTTCTGGCCTTACAGCCGGGGCTGGGAGTTCTTTGAAGTCATGGACTTGTGCTAACGATTCTTCAGGATGGAGAAGAGACGTACAGCCGTGCTGGGCATGCCGAGATTGGTCAGGGAATGGCGGAAAGTATGTTGGACTCTCCATCACCCTGAGCACGGAACACTAACTTGCTGCAGACGGGTACTCGCAAATGGTCCAAATTCCCCAGGTGAGAGGGAAAATGCCGGATCCACCATATCATCGACATATGTACAAAGAGTGTATCATTATGTACAAGAATCAAATACCAAGTTCAGACAATTTGTATGGTCTTTTATATTGGTTTCCGCGAGGCCCACGCCCCAGCTACTTCGCGGTGATCGCTGCATGTGGGACCACAACGACCATGTTTTCCTCCCCTCGGACATTTTTTTCGTTGTGCAGAACTGGCATGGCATGCGATCATATCTTTCCAGTTGGTTCATGGGGTCTGTTTTTATTCTTGTCTTCTTTCATCTGTCTGTCAGTTGTCGTTGTCGTCGACACCTACATCTGCTGCATTTCATTGTGCGGGATTGAATCCGCGGACATCACGTGATTCGGCTTATTGAAACATCTTGCAGAGTCGCGCATCCTAGCAAGTGTAGGTATCCAAAAATCCGGTTTCGAGGAAAAACTTACATCAACGCCCACTTACACAACCCGAGGCTCCCTCTGCCGGTCGTCCCATGATATGAGATACAAATACTAATTGCCACACGTCCTGACATTTCGTCACTTTCCACGATTCGTAAAGGAAAAGGAAAAAAGCAGAAGAACCACACTAGGACTGGGAACTCACTTCACACCATGGCCCCTCCAACACTAAAAAAGGAACCCTCCCACTTTGACGTCCTCTCTCTCACCCCCACCTCTTTGGACGGCCAGGACCCCCCCACGCAGACCAAGACGGTCAAGCAGGCATACCGGCGCGCCCTGCTCAAGCACCATCCAGACAAGAACCAGCAGGCCAAGGCACAGAATGCGCCGTCCGACCCCTCTGCCTCCCAGAAAGACGGGAAGAAAAAAGATGAGCAGCACTTCACCGTAGACCAGATAACAGAAGCCTTCACGGTGCTGAGCGACACGCGGCAGCGGCGAGAGTATGTGAGATCGCTGCAAACTCAGTCCCACACATCGGGGACGTTCTCTTCCTCGTCCTCTTCAAACCAAAAGAATGGCAATGTAAATGCGAATGGCAACGCAAGCCAGAACTACAACTACCACAAGACCTTCAACTTCAAATCCACCCCACAGCAGCAGCAAGCCCAGCCACAGTCCTCAGGCGGCGTAGAGACTGTAGATCTAGATGACCTGGCTTGGGACGGCCGGAAGCAGGTCTACCATCAGACTTGTGGCCGCTGCGGCACCGAGCGCGGCTACTGCTTCCGCGAGCTGGACCTTGATGAAGTCGGCGAGGACGGGGAGCTGATGGTCCAGTGCAATGGGTGTTCGCTGTGGCTGCGGGTCCTGTTTGACGAGGCCGAGGATGATGAAGACGAGGGCGACGACGATGGAGGACGCGAAGTCAGGCAGAGAACCAATAGTCAGGGAGAGGAACTGAGAAACGTAAGAAGTGGCAGCGCATCCGGCAAGAGTGGTGGGTGGAGTTGGAAGTTCAACTTTGGTATCTCCATTGGAGGTGGTGCTAGCGCCAGTGCAAGTGCTGGGCGCAAGTAACAGTGGCCAAATAATCCTGGCTTGCGGCGTTCTCTGGAGTTCAAGAGTCCTGATCTAAGGTAGATCTCGTGTGGACTCTGTCGTTCGTCGTATTCTTAGTGCAGTTGGAAGAATGGTCATGATCAGCGACTTCTGTGTACAATATGCAATTTCATGAAATACGATTCTAGGGTCGAGCAGTCTGTTTCGTCCATCGATGAGCTCCGGTATGCAAGAGAACCTGGTCAACACGTCTATATATGACTATTTGCACCTAATTCGACATGGACATCACAATCAATGTATTGAACATAGACGCCGGGGTCATGATCACATGTCAGAAACAACGGTTTATTTTGTCCAGACGGGTTCGCATCAGAGTCTAAAAGCCAGGCAAGGTAACAAAGACCTCCAAAAGCTTCCCCTATAACTCATCGCTCCTCCCTAAAGGAAATGTGAGAGAGAATAGTTTCCCTCCAAAAGTCTTTGTGTATTTGCCGGGTGAAAAAGCATGCAGAGTTCTCAACAGAAGAGTTTCACAAAGCCGCACTCCATAGACACCAGATCCCATCCTGGTCCACTCCTACAATGGCCATTTCCTCAAGATATCATAACGTCAATACATCTACTCGGCAGCCTTGGGCTCCTCGGAAGCAGCAGGTGCCTCAGCAGCCTTCTCGGCTTCTGGGGCAGCGGCACCAGCCTCAGCAGGGGCCTCGGCCTCAGACGAGGTCCAGAGGGTCTGGAATCGATCTGTTAGCATGATGCCATTGCGGTCTATTTGTTATATGGCTTACCAAATTGTCGCGGAGGAGTTGCATGATGAGGGTGGAGTCCTTGTAGCTCTCCTCGCTGAGAGTGTCGAGTTCTGCAGAGCAATTAGTGTGTCTTGTCATACAAACATGCAAAATCAGGAGTGCTCACCGGCAATGGCATCATCGAAGGCTTGCTTGGCAAGGTGGCAAGCCTGGTCAGGTGCATTCAGGATCTCGTAATAGAAGACGGAGAAGTTGAGGGCAAGACCGAGGCGGATAGGGTGGGTGGGAGGAAGCTCGGTCTGAGCAACCTCTGTGGCAGCCTTGTAAGCCTCGAGAGACTTGTCGGCAGACTCCTTGCGACGGTCGCCAATGGCGAACTCGGCGAGGTATCGGTGGTAGTCACCCTTCATCTTGTGGTAAAACACCTTGGACTCTCCCGACTTAGCGGAGGGAATGAGGTGCTGGTCCAAGACCTCGAGGATATCATCGCAGATGCGGGCAAGCTCGGCCTCGATCTTCTGTCGGTACTCCTTGATGAGGCCAACCTGAGATGAGTTGCCCTTGCTCTCCTCCTTCTGCTCAATAGAAGTGACGATTCTCCACGATGCACGGCGGGCGCCGATCACGTTCTTGTAAGCAACGGAGAGAAGGTTGCGCTCCTCGACAGTCAGATCGCGATCCTCAGAAGCAACAATCTTCATGTTCTCCACCATCTCTGCATGGAATCGTCAACCACTGGCCTGACATACCTCGAAGGCGATGCAGGATTCAACTAAACATACCCTCGTAACGCTCGGCCTGCTCAGCGAGCTTGGCGAGATAGACTGCGTCCTCGTGACCCATGGTGACGGTCTTGACAGTGATGTACTAGAACTGTGCAGAGAATCTGTGTCAGCAGATGTAGTATTCCTCGGCAGTGCAGCTGTGATTTCGCAGTGATGTGTCGGTGTCCAGTCCAGTGCAGGAAGTGGTGGATCCAGATGGGTGCAAGGTCGGCAAGTTCTAGACCAGTGCCAATGAAGGCATGGTATGCCTGGCAACAGCTCCCCTGGCAATTGCAATTTGTGGTTCCTCAGGCTCTCATGGAGCGCGCCTCGACAACAATCGAAAGCGTGGCCCGAACGTCACGTTGAATGCGATTGTAGCCTCCCCGCATCGGCTCTGGTGGGGTTTGCGCCTACCGCTCAAGCTGGTGCACGCATGAATCGGAGGGGGCAATGGCACGATGGCGCTGGTGAAGGAGTCGCAACGGGCTTCTGAGAGTGTCGATGTACCGGATGTCGCAAGGTGGTGACTGCTCGTCGTTGGAGATGAGGCGGACGTGGTAGCCAATGGCAGCGATGACGACACGCTCTTCAGGGTTTCCCGGGATGCAAGCACAGGGCGACGGATTGTTGGGATGGGGGGAGAGGGAGACGGGTCAAGGGGCGGGCCGTGGACAGCAAATGGACGTACCTTGGGGTTCGTTGATGTGAGAAAAAGTGAGGTTGTGCAGGTGTGAATGCACAAGAGGTGTGAAGCGCGAAAGGGTCGTATCGTTGCTTTGGTTTTGAGTTTGGGTTGTTTGGGAAAGCAAGCCAGAGATTTTGGGACTGGTCTGGGAGTGTTTTGTGTCGAAATTGGGGGAAGTCGAGAAGCGGGCGGAGGTGGAATCACTGTGCGCTGGTTGACTGGTTGACTGGTTGACTGCTGCAGGCGGTCACGGTCTTTGCCAGCGCCCGCTAAGCCAGTCGGCGCCGTACTGTGTACCTTTGGTACACATTACATTACAACAAGGCACCCAGAGCCTCGTAAGGGACCAGCAGAAACAATGGGCACGCGCACGCGCACGCCATGCATCACATCAATCCGAACTCCAAAACACAGCCACCTTGCATATGCCATCGCAACAACGCCATATGTATATATGTATCTATGCTTGTGTGTTTTGCACTTTTCCCTGGGCGCCATCGAAAGGCTATTACTTTTGTCCACGCCTTTACTTGTTGCCGCCCGTCTTTTAACTGTATTCCCCTTTGACAAAGTATAATACACGTCTTGCTCTGTTGTCCCATGAACATCATGTTTCCCCTTGTGGTCTGGTAGCTTGGTACCCGATTTCTTTTATGCACTGGACTGTGGCTGTCCGGTTCAATGCTCCAAAGCCAGCTGGCCGGTCATCACTATGTTGCCGGTGAACATTCCGTCTTGATCTGCTACTCCATAAGACAGCCTCCCCGCGGGGGACAAAAAAGACACGATCAAGGGCATCCCCAAACCTGTTCCGCATTGCGGACAAATCCTCCTTAGGTACGCATCTTTAAACCTCAAACTGCCATCTCGTGGATGCAGTCTAAGGCACGCAGATGTCGCCCTACGGAGGCCCAGGGGACCAATCACCTCTCAGACTCCCAACCAAGGAGCAAAACCCTTGGATAAGCGCACGAGCCTTTCAGACGATGACTATGATTACAGGGGCCATTGACTGTTGAAAAGAGGGGATTCAAAGATTGCAGCATACCATACGTCAAGCTCTGCAGGCCATGCCACCGGAATGCACATATTGCACACCACATACTAGTTCACCCATATCGCGTGATGCCCTTGTAGTTCTTGAAATCGGGCCATTCGCAGAGAGCATAGGCTGCACTCCAAGGTGATCACCCGACGTCATTGCACTCTAGGAGCGGGAGTCGGAGTCGGGGCGGAATTATCTGCTGCGTAACGCCAAGATATCATGCACAACCCAATACCTCTCATTATACCCAACGCACCCCCATGGATACATAGCCTCATCCACACGCACATAAACTCTGGCGATTATGTTATTATGTGGTATTCTCACTGGACTGCTTATGGAGCTCAGGCCCATATAGAAGCGACAATCCAAGCAGCGTGGCGCTCTCACCTATTCCACGCTTCAAGGCTGAGAAATGCGCCGACACTATTTCAGAGCTCAGCCAGGTGTAGCATGGCGCTGTAGTTGAAAGAATGCCCAAAGCCTCTATAGCTCTCGGGCGTGCTGTCCGCAAGTTCACAAGTATACATACCATTACATAAACTGTCGATACTGTTCTATCTGTGTTGGGTACTTTGCGTGCCTAGTTACGCCCGGTCTGTACTTGCGCCTGTGCATAGCCTTGTCAGCCAGCTGCTCGGATCCAGCCGGCCCGTCTCGTTGTATGGCCTGACGTCTTTGGCAGATGGCTCCACTCTCCGCCCGCTAGCTCCGTCATCCGCCGAAGCTCCCCAGAAATGCGGACAAAAGCTCTAGTTGCTTCTCGTCAAGTGCCTCAACTACCATTTACAAATCCAATTGAACCACATCAAGGTAAGTCAAGTCCTGCACACAGAGTAAGCCAACTCGTCCCTGAGCCAAATAAGAGGCTTCATATCCTGTACAGCTTCCTTGCTGAGAGAAAGAACAGACGACTAAACAATCCTGTTTCCAGCTTCAACCATCACAATGTACCGTCAGGCCCTCGCAAAGGCCCCCCTACGCAGCATTGCTGCCGCTCCTTCTCGCAGGGCATTCTCCATCACCTCCCGTGCTCTGGCTGCGGGTGACACTGGCTCCCCGCCCAAGGTTGGTGGCCAAGGGTAAGCCTGCTGCCTCCTACGACAACTAAACAGCTGTCGGGTCCGGAACAACAGAAGCTAACGTCGATGGGTGGAAAACAGTGATGCTTTCCAGAAGCGCGAGAAGGCCAACGAGGATTACGCCATCCGCCAGCGCGAGAAGGAGAAGCTCCTCGAACTCAAGAAGAAACTGGTTGAGCAGCAGGCTCACTTGACTAAGCTCAGCGAACACATGTACGTCTGGGCCTTCCACGAGACGATCCTTTGATTCCACTGTGCCCCATATCTTGGCTTCGAAGAAGCAAAATGCGAAGACTTTGCTGATATTTTTACTTCATAGTGATGAGTTGACCAAGGAGCAAGGCGGCGAGCACAACTAAGCTGCTGCTGTCGGACGAGAAGTGTCTAAGCGAAGCACGTGGGCAATTGAAGGAGCAGCAAGGAATCCGAAGGCTGGACCAACCCGGCTTCGAGACCAAGTCAAAGTAACGTGGTGGCTCCGTGTACATATATAACTATACGTGGGAGGCTTGCGCAATAGCACGTCTGAATTGAGATCCATTCCGCACATCTGCAGCTGCTCAAACAGCACCATTGGCCTGTGTTATTACTATTAGTAAATGCCTCCATCCCCCAAATCTTCTTCAGCGTCATGCAGAGGCCGGGACAAGCTTGTAGCGGCTAGGACGTTACATCCCGACTTGAACATGTATATGCGAAGATGATTTCTCACATGTCAGCGCGGCTTTTAAGACATGCCTTGATGAGCCGCAAGGCTATTATGCCAGATAGACCATGCAAGGGGAAAAAGCTAAAGCTGAAACGGCCTTGAATATAGCGGAAACGCAGGACATGCAAAAGGTCACGTCGCGATTGAGGAAATGAATTGATTTTGTACTTCCAGCTAAGCACACAAACATTTAGAGCCATGCTTAAAGTGACTGGTCCTTTTATATCCTGCACCCTCTCCCCTTATGTGCCCAATTACTCTATTCAATGGATTTTCTCTCACGAACAACCGAATGTGCCAATTTCCCGGTTGACTAGTGCTTGTGAAATGGATTGGATCTAGGCCGATTCTATGATCTGTTACTCATAAGCAATATGTCCTCTCGGTAATCACGAATCGGTTCTTGTTGCGGGCTGATCTGTTCCGAATAAGTCTCACTATATTAAATCTAGTCTTCAAGCAGTATGGAAATATTCCTTGCCCATGAAGAGCTTGGTAGGGTTCACATTAATGCCTATTCGTTATTCAGGTGTAATCTTATTGACTAATCCGCGAATGTCTTCATGTCTATTATTTCCTGTCGCCACGGAAAGAATATGGCGGTCACTCCTGCGTATGTATAGTTATACATAGTACGTCCAAGCCGAAACGCCTAACGCGACAGCCGATTTTAGGAACAGCATGCTTATCCCAACTATTCATTGTGTTTCTCCTCATCACATAGCCCCTGGTTTGTTTTGTTGATTGACTCATCTCCGACCACCCAAGTACGACCGATAGAAACTCTCGGCGGCGTCCTGCTCCACGCCACCATAATGATTGCCAACAGTTGCGCCTGCCTTTTGGGCTGCGTTGACCTTGGCTTGCAAAGCAGCAGCATTTGTATCGATCCATTGAAGCTGCGTGAGGTGGTTGTTGAGGACACGGACGATCTGACTCAACTAGACGGTACATGTTAGTAATCTTATAATACTAGAAAAACATCGGGTAAACACCTACCGGGTCATCAGGCTTGTTGCCCTTGCTAAGTGTACCAGAGATGTCGTTGATCTCCTTAATCATCTTCGAAAGATCCCTGCCCATCTCATCAAGGCGATCTGTGAGCTTCTCGGCCAATTTATAGGTTTTCTCACGTTCCTGGTCGGGGCCAGTCAATGTATCCGTGCGTCCTATGTCACGAGAAAACATCTGGTCGACTTCTGCTTCGTACTTATCCAGCCACCCCTCAAGCTCGCCTTGAGAGCCCTCGAGATTAGACAGGACTCTCTCCACGTCGCGGCTGGCCTTTTCGGCCTCGAACGTGTTCAGATACAGCTCCTGGATCTTGGCCCCATTCTCCACAAGCAAGCGATCCCAAGCTGCGACTTGAGCGGCCTGTTCCTTGAACTCTTTTTGATATTTGGAAAGATCGGTAGCCCAGCGGGTAATGATCTCGTCCATTGTCTTGTTCTTCAGGCGAGCAAGTTGCGAAGTAGGGCCGGTAGTGGAGGCGGCCAAGTTAGTGGCTGCGCTGCTTGTGCCAAGAGTGTTCGTAGGCTTAGCACCTCCTAGAAGAGAGCCGGTTGTCGGCGCCGCTGCGTCATTTGTGGTGTTTGCCGCAGGCTTGGCGCTGCTGAACAAGGACGGTTTCTCGGGTGCAGAAGTTGTAGTAGGCGTTGAAGCACTGGATGGTGGTTGAGCACCGAAAAGGCTGCTTGCTGGTTTTGGTGCCTCGGCCGTGGTTGTGGTGGCGGGTTTATTTGAGAAGAGCCCGCCGGTGGAAGCACCAGTACTTGCAGGAGTTGAGGAAATACCACCGCTTGTGTTTGCAAAGAGGCTTGGAGTTCCTCCGGCAGTGGTTGCTGCGGGCTGGGCCGTGGCAGACTCTGCTCCTTTGCCAAACAAGGAGTTTGCCGCTGGTGCTGATGGCGTGGCAGACTGTGTCGTAGCAGATTTTGTAGTTTCCGACAGTACGTCCGGAGCGGCTGTGGTAGGGGTGGTGTTCGACGTAGATGAACTTCCGGCATTGTTGAACAAGCTCGATCCGGTTTTCGGTGCTGTTGAGTTCATATTGCCGAACAAGCCACCGCCTGCCGCCTTTGGTTCGTCCTTTTTCTGAGCTCCCATAGGAGGGAGCCCAGCCGGGGTGGTAGAATTCATACCAAACAAGGGCTTAGCAGGAGTTGCGGTTGGAGCAGATCCCGCCGTATTAGCTGAGCCAAACAAGGACACGGAAGAGGCACTGGTAGTGGTGGTGGCAGGAGCCGGTCCGCTAGAGGTCGTAGCTGTATTCGGGGTGCCGAAGAGTGATCCTGACGAATTGCTTCCTGCCGCTCCAGCAGGCGCAGTCGCGTTGCTAGCGGCGCCAAACAGCGAAGAAGACGTTCCACTTTTGGGAGCTGCGCCGAAGAGACTGCTTGGTTGCGAGGTTGGCGTACCAGCCTCTGGGGCCTTGTTGCCAAACAACCCTGCCGAGGGAAAAGCGCTCGTAGTCGTAGATGTGTTGTTTGTAGCACTGGACGCTGGAGTTGATTCGGTATTTCCTACCAGGACACCTGAGGATGCCGGTTTGCTGTTGCCGAAGAGGCCAGCAGCAGCTGGTTGTGTGCTTCCACCTCCAAACAGTCCACCACTCGAGGCAGGCTGCGAGCCACTGCCGCCTCCAAACAATCCAGTACCTCCTGCTGATGTGGTGGGTGTGCTCGAGGCCGGCGCTGGTGTGGTCGATGCTGCGCCGAACAAGGGTTTCTGTTCTGCAGGCTTAGAAGCTGGATTGCCGAACAAACCTCCGCCAGACGCAGGCGTCGTGCTGCCACTGGTATTGCCGAAGGAGAAGGTTGGTGTACCTGTCGCCTGTCCGAACAGACTGGTGGTAGGAGCAGCGGGTGTTGACGACGACCCAAACAGAGAACCACTCGCTGGCGCCGTCGATGTGGTGGCATTGTTGTTGGTCTGTCCAGCGGAGCTGGCTGGAGTGCCGAAAGTGAAAGACATGTTGTGCTGTAGGCTTGCAGCTCGGGAATGCAGATTGATCTCAAGTGGCGTGAAAACAAGTTGGTTGTTGGTCAAGTCTCACTGCCCTTTCATCCTTACGTCGCTAGCTTCAGATGGGAACCAGGGATGGCGGGTGGCTCATAGCATTGGTGGTGGTCTGGGTTGGTACTTTTTGTCGATGAGCTCCCAAAGAAAAAGCACGCCGGGGGCAAGCACAGCTAGCTCTAAGTCAGACGCGCTTAGGCGGGACCAGCACCAACAGCCTTGTGTAGCTGCTTGGCCCCACTTCTCGCAAGGCTGCCACAGCTGGGTGCCGCGCGATGCCGAATAAGGCCTAGACCCCTACAATATGGGGTGTCGTCCTTACTTAACCCTTGGCTGCGTGATCATGGTCTAGATTCCCGATTCACACGCAACTTCGACTACTACCCTAGACCACGAACATTAAACGGCGACAAAGGGCAATTTCTTCGACCCCAGAACTCGTCGATCTCACAGTATCTCTTTCCTGGGCCCTATCTATATCTATACCTTACCGGCTATCCTGAAGATCCTGACAAGGCAACATCAGTTCCACAAAGCGGAGCACTTGAGCTTCCATTCAGTAGCTTAAAGACCACCTAGCAAACCGATCCCACCCCGTTTCTTCCCAGCGACTTCCATAGCTAGAACTCTAACCAACATCCGAATCGCATCACCTGCTTGTAATCCACATCATGGCCGAGGATAGACGGAGATCGGTGAGCCTTGAGACTCCTGAGCGCCGAGGCATCCAAGATCCTGGTGCTCATGAATTGAGTATGTCCTAGCTCAGGCCAACGCAGCCTCGCATCCATTGGAACATTCTTGTCTAATTCGAAGCATCTTGCACAGCATCCGATTCCGATGACCACTTCTCTGATGCCCAATCAGTCCCTGGCGAAACCGCCACACCAGTCTCGCCCGTACCCAAGACAAGAGTGGAAAAGGTGGACGACGAACCGTCATACGGCGAGGTGCCTGGAACAGAGGCCTACCAGAAGCGGACTGGCGACGCTGCCCCAGATGAGATTGCGATCATTCCGGAATTGAAGATAGATACAGACTCGGTGGCGTCAGGAGAACCAGATACGCCTGGAGGACAGCCCATCCCAAAGACAGTAGTCGACGAGTCTGCCGATGTGGTTGGTTCAAAGACGCATCATTACCATGAAGACACCCACAAAGCGGACGCTGCTCCGGACTATGTGAGAAAAGCAGACGGAACCGGCGAGGCCAACACAATGCCCGCCTCGTTAGAAATCACTGGACAATCACCCGGTACGGCAGCCAAGTCCTCCTGAGCCTCTCTCATCGATTGACCCTGTCCGTAGATGCAGCACCTCTGTCTCCTGCTCTCAAGTCACCAAGGAAACACCGGAGGAAGTCATCAGCCGCAAAGTCAGTAGGAGGCATGGATGAGCTCGGGAGCGATGGCGATGATCAAGATGATGGTTTTGGTGACGATTTCGACGAGTTTGAGGAAGGCGATGAAGATGCAGATTTTGGTGATTTTGACGACGGATTTCAGGAGGCCGAGGCGGACGCGCCAGCACCCGTGCCGGTGGCTGCTCCGCCTCAGGTCTCTACACCCTCATTTGTATGTCGAGCACTCAACACGACACTCCACCCAAGCTGACAAGAAGTTCTATAGCCTATATTGGACCTGGATGGTCTCGACTCGGAAGACATAATAGCGGCTACGGAGCCGTACCTGGATGCGCTGTTTCCCCCTGATCTTGCGGACCTACCGATTTTACCCTCACCCCCCAAGGAAAACCCTATATTCTTTAACCCACGAAGTGCCTCCTTATGGTCACAGCTCGCAGCACCACCGCCTCTACAGCCTCCAGATTGGATTCGGTCACGTATACGACGACTGTTCTTGGTGTCTTTAGGTGTACCAGTGGATCTCGACGAAATCTTACCAGCTTCTAAGCAGAAGAAACTAATACTCCCTTCTCTCCACCGGGTCAACTCCAATGGCTCCTTCCGAAACTCCACTGACTCCCGCTCCGTTTCCCGGTTGCGGAAAACAGGTGCAAATGACTCGACGGTCTCATTAGACTCGCAAGGCAAGGAGAAAGCTCGATCTTCCTCGAAACGGCGGAAGGGTCCAGCGCCCGAGCCAGCTCTTGACCTTGTAACGGCGAAGCAGCTTTGCACCACAACGGATGAGGCTCTTGGTGGAATGACGGACGAGGAACTCAAGGGCCATGTAAAAAGGCTCGAGGAAATGGAGGGGCTGGCTAAGGATCTGCTAGAATATTGGAAGAAGAGAACGGACGAAAAGATTGGGGACAGAGAAGCGTTCGAGGGTGTCATAGAGAACCTAGTCAAACATGCTCGCAAAACAAGGAAGTAGGTCTAATAGTTAATGAGGATCATCTGTATCTCGGCGGGTCAAAGGTCACTGCCACAATCCATCTCTTTCCTAATGTGTCGCGGGTCAGGTCGCCATGGTCGGAGGGAGAGTCGAAGATTCCCAGGACCTTTAAGCAGGGTTTAGCTTCGGCGGATGACGAGCTAGGTTCATGAACACATCGCAATTTTATATGACTGCACTGTAGCTTATATCGGCCGTACATATCTAGCACAGGCAACGATCTCTACACCACATGTAGCATGCCGAAGTTGCAAGGACATGACGGTCCCATACTGCCCCAGTGCTAGTGTTTCGCTTGAGTCGTTATGAGAATGCCTCTTACGGCCAACAGGTCGGTTCCCTGGGCGACATACGAGGTAGTAGCCAGTCAGGGTTGGAGCACTAGTGATGCTCACGAGGCCCCAGTATGCTTAGGGTAGGATCGTAAAAGAAGCTTAAAAATATTTGACAATTTAATGGATTCTGCATAGGCAAAATGATTCTGGGGCGCCTAGCTTCTTGGTGCTGTTCCTCACTTCCTTGCTGTAAGTACATTATGTACATTAGCTGGGCAGACGCGCCGCCTGCTCAAGAAGGAAGGAGGGGTAAACGTTCCCCGTTTCGGCTGCACAGCATTGGCGGACCCCGCGATGAGATGTACTTTGGATCAGGTCACAGTGGGCCTAGGGCTGCCGAATTAGCATTAGCTACACCGCCTGGCCCGAGTTCTTGGTGCCATTGTCGCGCGGCTCGGCAGCCAGGTAGGGGGCAGGGGGGTGGGTGCATGGGTCCCGTGCCCGGAATAGGGATGGAGACATTTTTTTTCTCTGTTGGGCTTTGATTTGACCTCCGGCTCGTACATTGAGACAGGCAGTACCAAATAGGACTTGTATGCAGTTGTAAAAGATTTTGCATGGACCGGGACTCCCTTCGCTAGCCCCTCCTTCCTTCTTTCGACCCCTCTGTATTATTATATGTATAGTGCTGCACCTTCCTTGCCTGTCCCATGACGCTCCGTCAACTCAGCCGCCTGGAGTCTATTTCCAGAGTCTCCCTGCCAGCCTCCTCTCTGCAATATACAAAGAGATTCCCGTCCAAAGCACTGCTAGGTGCCACAAGGCTGCTCAGGAATTTCCAGACCAATTCCTCCTCAGCTGTGCTCTCGTAAGCTCCCTCTCAACCTGGGCCTTCCCGCATTGGCAGGCAAAGGGACTAACTGGAGAGCTTATGTAGCCCGACTCCACGCCCCCTCAGTGCGACTGCGGCGCATCCTTCAGCTGCTTTACAACGACCGTTACTGTACCGCACAGATCGCCTGCAAACCAAATTTCTCCGAACCTCTCCTGTCAGACACTGTTCCTACCGGCGGCAAACCAATATGTGTAGACTTGCGGGCGGCGACATCGAGCACACGGGCGGCGCGAACCCGGATCCTACCCAGGGCCGCGAGCTGCTGCCGACCAACGTGCTCCCGAGGCACTATGATGTTACCTTGGAACCAGACTTTGAGAAGTTCTCCTTCAAGGGAACCGTCCTCATCGAGTTTGATGTGAAGGAGGAAACCAAGTCGATTGCACTACACTCGCTCGAGATCGACATCCACAGTGCACACATCAAAGATGGGGACAAGATCGTCACGTAAGTTGTGCCGTTTCCAGTCCGTTTGTGTCTTGCTTTGTGTTGATGGGAATGTCTAGCTCCTCGTCAGCCATCACATACGACGAGTCGAAGCAGGTCTCCAACATCGAACTCAAGGATGCGGTGCCGGCTGGCGGCAAGGCCACTCTAGAGGTCAAGTTCACCGGACAACTGAACGATCAGATGGCCGGCTTCTACCGTTCGACATACAAGAAGCCAGACGGGACCGAGGGTATCTTGGCGACCACCCAGATGGAGGCCAACGACTGCCGAAGGGCATTTCCTTGCTTCGATGAGCCTCTCCACAAGGCCAAGTTCACCGTGACCCTCGTTGCAGACAAGCACCTGACATGTTTGAGCAACATGGATGTCGCGTCCGAATCCGAGGTCACTTCGGAGATCAATGGCACAACCAAGAAGGCTGTCAGGTTCAATCCTACTCCTCTCATGTCTACTTATCTAGTTGCCTTCATCATTGGGGACCTGAACTACATCGAGACGACCAACTTCCGAGTACCAATTCGAGTGTATGCGCCTCCAAGCTCAGACATTGAGCATGGCCGCTTCTCCCTGGAGCTTGCTGCGCGAACTCTCGAATACTACGAGAAGATTTTCGGTGCAGAATTTCCACTGCCAAAGATGGACATGGTCGCTATCCCTGATTTTGCAGCCGGTGCTATGGAGAACTGGGGTCTCATCACCTACCGTGTCGTCGATCTTCTCTTCGACGAGAAGACGAGTGGTGCCGCTACCAAGGAACGGGTCGCCGAGGTTGTGCAGCACGAGTTGGCTCACCAATGGTTTGGCAACCTGGTCACTATGGACTGGTGGGAGGGTCTCTGGCTCAACGAAGGTTTCGCCACCTTGATGAGCTGGCTGAGTTGCAACCATTTCTACCCCGAGTGGAAGGTCTGGGAAAACTACGTCACAGACAATCTCCAAAGCGCCCTCGGTCTCGATTCTCTTCGGAGCAGTCATCCCATCGAGGTGCCGGTCAAGCGCGCAAGCGAAGTTGACCAAATCTTTGATGCCATTTCATATTCCAAAGGATCCTGTGTTCTACGCATGATTTCGACTTACCTGGGAGAGGACGTTTTCCTCGAGGGTGTAAGACGGTACATCAAGAAGCATGCCTACGGTAACACTCAGACGGAAGATCTATGGGCGGCTCTTGAGGATGCCAGTGGCAAGCCAGTTAAGGACATTATGTCTACCTGGACCAAGAACGTGGGGTACCCTGTCGTTCAGGTTACTGAGAACAACGATAATTCGATTCATGTCAAGCAAAACCGCTTCCTGAGAACCGGGGATGTCAAGCCAGAAGAAGACCAGGTTCTGTATCCCGTCTTTCTAGGCCTGCGGACCAAGGATGGTGTCGATGAACGATTGACCCTTTCGAAGAGGGAGGACAATTTCCAGCTAAAGAATACCGACTTCTTCAAGCTTAATGCAAACCACACCAGCATCTATCGGACCTCGTACACCCCTGAACGTCTCGAGAAACTGGGCCAGGCGGCCAAAGAAGGCCTCCTGAGCGTGGAGGATCGTGCGGGTATGATTGCTGATGCAGGTGCCTTGGCCGTGTCGGGCTATCAAAAGACCTCGGGAGTGCTTAACCTGCTGAAAGGATTCAACACTGAGGACTCCTTCGTGGTCTGGAGTGAGATTATTGCCCGGGTTGCAACCGTGCAATCGGCCTGGGTCTTCGAGGACAAGTCGGTCAAGGACGGTCTGGAAGCCTTTGTTAAAGACCTTGTAAGCGAGAGGGCTCACAAGCTTGGCTGGACCTTCAGTGACAAGGATGGCCACATCGAGCAACAGTTCAAGGCCATGGTCTTTGGTGCTGCCGGTATGGCGGGCGATAAGGAAGTTGTCGCTGCTGCAAAAGAAATGTTCAGCAAGTACGCAGCGGGTGACAAGTCAGCTGTCCACCCGAACATTCGGGGGAGCGTCTTCAGCATGGCCTTGAAGTATGGAGGCAAGGAGGAGTATGACGCCATCCTGGGCCTGTTCCGAAGCTCGACCAACGGTGACGAGCGCAACACAGCGCTGCGAGTCTTGGGCCGAGCCAAAGACCCGGAACTGATTCAGCGTACCCTCGACTTCATCTTGTCCGACGAGGTCAAGAGCCAAGATTTGTACCTTCCTGCTAGCGGGCTCCGCAGCCATGCGGAGGGCATTGAGGCTCTGTTCAAGTGGTTGACGGAGAAGTGGCCTGAGATCTCCAAGCGCTTGAGCGGCAATGCCAACATCTTGGGCAGCATGGTCACGATCTGTACGAGTAGCTTTGCAAAGCAAGAGCAGCTGGACAAGGTCGACGCATTCTTCAAGGATGTCGACACCAAGCTGTTTTTGCAGCCACTATCTCAGAGCAAAGACGCGATCAGGAGTAAGATCGCGTGGGTAGGCCGCGACCGAGACAATATTGCCTCGTGGGTGAAGGACAATGGGTACTGACTCAGCAAGGCTCAGTTGTGAGGGCCCAACTGCTAGAGACCAGTGACCACATGATGGCCGCCCGGATCTCTATGAAGACGTTCGGCATTGAGGACAGATCTAATTAAGACATTCTCTGCGACAGTGGTTAAAAGAGACGAAATGGCTAGCAGCTAATACCATATCCCCCAGTTGTCTTGAAGCCAAATGTCTCGACTCACCATGGTAGAGCTACACTGTGGCAGAATCAGATAAACAAATAAATTTTGAAGCGACTTTGGTCGAGATCATTGCCATGCTACAAACTGCAATTTGATGGTCGCGTGTTTGGCCACGCTCGTGTTGATCCTACTCGCGGACCGGAACTCTGCGGTCGCAGTCGCAAGGGCTCATCTCCACTACAACACCCAACAGTATTCAGGCTCATACAGGCATAAACGATGACACGAAAACTAAAACAGTTTAATCCGTGCAAAGACCGATACAAGATGCCACGGCCGGGTAAGTTTGGACAACCGTATTTCTCAGATAATTGACTTGGCCTGAGTCACATGAGGGCGCGCTTTCACTCGCAATGCGTGAGGGGCACAGCATCACGCTCACGGCGCGTGCTCAGGTGAAGGCGCGGTAAGCACTAATTTTCTAGGGAGTACAGATTCTCATTATCACTTTCGGTGTCTTTCGCAGGTAACTTGACAGTAACACATAGCAAAACAGCTCATCGTCATTTTAATCTTCGAAAACATCATTCCCGGCCGCAATTCTTTTTTAGCTTGAACCAGCGCCCAGTCATTATATATTATACACGATACCGAAACATCAACACAAAATATCATCAAGAAGACCGCACTAGACACGTTCAGCATGGCAGAGATAACAGCTTCCCTACTCCCTCTCATCCCGCGGATATTCTTCCTCTACCTCGAACCAGTTCTCATCACATTCGGCATGCTCATGACCTACGCCAATCGAACTCCCCTACTCTCCTCTCTGCCCAAAACATCGTTCGATATCCCAACCATGTCGGCCCCTGCCATCTCCTGCACGTATCTTCTAAGCATGATGCTGTACGGCTTGATTATACTGCTGTCGTCACCGCCAAACAAGCGGCTCTTGAAACTGCATATTGGCGTTCTGATGCTGGCGGATCTCACCCATTGGTATGCTCTCTTCAGCACCGTGGCCGAGGCGAACGGCGGTGACTGGGGCAAAGTACTGGATACAGCGAGCTGGGATCCTAAAATGTGGGATTTGGCAATTTACCCATTCGGGACATTCTTGGTCAAGTTCGCGACGCTGAGGGAGTGGTTTGGCCCTATCAGAGGCTAGGTCATCGACGGTAGACAACACGAGAAAGGAGATCTGACGGTCCACATGACCCCATTGAGGTCTGAAGATCGGGATGAAAGGCTTGGAAGTATTCCTGATGTTTGCACATGAGGAGGTTTGCTGATATACTGTACCGGGAGTCATCGAATGAGCCAAAGGTGTGACCTGCGACTTTCCCCCCAGAGACGGACCAGTCTAACCGTCTTTTGTTTGGTGCAGTCGTACGATATCATATATGATCGTAGAGCAACTGTTTGATTATATCACATCTTCCAAGCATTTCTCTTACTCACGGGCCAATCATTCGTCAATGAAGTCCGAGTCTTCCTTTTTGACTATCTGCTACCTTTCAACTGTAACCTTTCACTTCTTCTCGTTATGTTTATGCCTCGATGGCTAATGCTCACAAATTTCTGAAGTTTGCCAATACAGAGAAAATGTCTCTTCTTATTTCCTTCCTTCTATCTTATCTTTTATCTTGGCTTTGAATATTCCCTGCCCGCCATTTGACGCAGACCTTCGGAGCTTGAGTCCATGACTCTATTCGGGGATATCAATAGCTGGTACCATGCATATATTTGAGTGGCCAACTAGTGACTTACGGAGAGCTCTGATGACTCTGTTTCCCTTTCAACGAACAAGAAAAAATCACCTATGGAAGATCTACGAATGACCAAGGAAATTCGGTCTGCAGTAGAGAACATTGCCGTTGAGAGGCTCGCAGTCCTACATGATGATTTTGGCGAACGCACATTCGCAACCTCCGGGTGTGTATCCTGCTGGGTGCCGCATTGTGCACAAGCCATCTCAGCACCCGTATCGTCTGTCCCATTTCCGCGCAATGGCGATACGTACGGCGTGCACAGCGGATCAGGTTGTTGTCCTGTGCCAATCTCCTTACGCGTAGCACGATCGAGCAGGAAGCTACCGTCCGCCCGCGCGACGCCGAGCTTCTGGAGGCCCCGGGGCATAGCCCCCTTGATCTCGAGCGAGTCGACACCGACGTTTAAAATGCCCCGGATGATCTTGTGGTGACAGCGAGTACAGCACGGCCCGGTCGGTAGTATCGACAAGACTATGCGCTTCAGCGACCCTTGAGATACGAGGCGTTGTAGATGGAGCGAGCCCGTCTGACTGATCCTGCTGTCGATGTGAATCTCGGCGATTCGAAGCTGTGCCCGCTGTGGTGTTTTGCGCCAGAAGAGCCTCTGAGCGTCTAGATCAGTCCGGAGCTGTATCCATCGGGGACTGGTGTCCGCAGCGGCCTCGGAGTATGCTTTTCTGCACGAGAGTAGAAAACACAGGCGGCCGCCGTAGACGATCCTTGAGCCCTGGCTCGTCTTGTTCTGCTCTTCCTCCGCAGTGGCGAGACACCGCACTTTGTTGGCCCAGGAATCATTGAGGATACACATTGGAAGCCAGGATATGAGGCAGTAAACTTCTAGTCGCGTCTCGGCCGGAAGTTGACTGAAGAATGCCGCTTGAGATTGCTGGTTAATCAAACCTAGCTCAACAGTCGAAACACATCTTGTTGAAGGCATTTTCTTCTCTCTCTACTTCATACTCCTAAGCCTGTAATGATACACGAAGCGTCTGATGGATGACTGACCAGAGTCGCTCTTCCAGATTTCAATGGTCCGAAAGTATGAGTGTTCATTGAGTTGTGGCTTACTTGCAGACCGAAGAACTGGGCGATATATAAAAGAAATACTAGGGGGCTTCATCACTTCTGATGGCTAAACGGTACTTTCCTCCATCTCTGTCGTGACCGGTGCGTGGCGCATGCGCCCAAGCACAAAACCTAAGAATACGTTGCATGACAGAGCCATGCCAGTATTAATAAACAAGTCTAGGACAAGGATCACTTGGTATAATAGCAGTAGAAATGCACTATAACAGTGGTGGAACGTTGTAGGGACACAGCTGAAGGAGAAACCCCCCACCCCCGGAAAAAGAAGCAACTTAGTAACCTCGAACCCTGGAGACCCCAGGAAGGACTGTATAGCTTGGTCGTCTAGAAACCGGAGGTAAATGCCGCCGCACATGTCAATCCATGTTTAGTTGCAAGCCACGCAGGATATCACGAGCCAAGAGATCATAGAAATGACAAAACCAAGAAGAAGAAGAAAGGCCCTTTTTTCATGACACTGCGTACTGCCTGCGTGTCTCACATGGAGGCGACTCGTCTAGTTACGCTTATCTACAAACCAAGTGAGACCAATGAATGGAGGGCTACAAATGTGTTGCGAGCGGGCTGCCTCGGATTGAATCCAAAGGAACTACTTTGTACAAATCAACGGCGCCTCATGTATGATACTCGAAGTACGGTCTCGGGACAGCAGCTCACGTATTGATATGACTAGAGTTACGCGGGCGATAGGCAACAGAGCAGGAATTTCAAATTTAACTTGTTGGACTATGGGACATAATTTAGACACGTTTACTGCCGACGGATCATGTTTCTCATGCATAAGACTGTTCTTGGTGCGCAGGAAATTGCTTTTTCGGAGAACATGCAGTGCCAAGTCACGCCACCCCAGATCATACACGTATTATCATGTTGTACACTCTGCCGGGGGTATGAATTGCTAGCTCGGTAATGTTGCAACCACATCGGTAATAGAGTATTTAAGTTTCTGGCTGATTTTGATTTTGGAATTATAAGTAATCTATCCGTGTGTTTAATACAACTCATAATCCACATCCTAACAACACATACCCCGGAAGAGTGTATACAAACTAAAAAGATGCAGGGGGCGTTCTGTTGGGCTAGTTTGCTAACAGACGAGTACCACGTATGTATTGTAACCGAGAGGTTCAGGTTTAGACTACAAGCCTTCGAAATCTTTGCAGCCTTGCCAGAGCCGTACTCCTTCTAGACAATCTTGTATTCTAAGCGGAGCACCTGTGGCCTTCAAATCGTGCGATGCTTCTTGAGTTGACACATAAAGTGGTATTTCTCCGGTGATGCGACCTCTGGGAACTGTGTCCAAGTTGGCCGAAGAAGTCTTGGTTGGAAATCTAATCTGTTATAGCACTTCCATCCCTGGCGACCATTTCTTCTGCTGCAACTTCACCTTGAGAAGGAGGGAACAGTCTAACTAATCTGCGTTTGGCTCCACAAGGTTGAGGCAGTCTTCTGCATAGTGGGCGGAAAATGCGTGAGTTCGGCAAGAAGGATAGAAACTAGGCACATGTCGGTCAAAGCTCGGGCTTGTATATAATGTGAACAAGAATCACGAGTGTAGTCTTAACAATTCTTGTTTCTTTTTTTTCTTTTTTCTTTTCAGATTCATCTGATGAATGCCCTCTATACAATTCACATAATGTTATTCCTGTCCTAAACGCCGATGCCTCTTTTGAGGGGTACCACCAACACCTGAACTCCAGTGCCGGCTTGTCATGCTTTCGTGGAATATCCCTTGATCCAATCATCCCTTCTTACGCTTAATAAATCAAAATCGATAGATAGAAGATCATTCGGTAGATATTTATCCAATGCCAAAGCTTCTACAGGCCCAGCCTAAGAAACCGATGAAGCTCCAGAGTCAGCAGTCTTCTCTGTGATCTCATCTCCCTCATCTACTGTTGTCCGTTCGTTGCCCTTGGACAAATCCTTTGTCGACTTCTCTTTGTGGTTCTTGATGCCCCGATCAGCTGGCGGTGTAACGCCACGGAAATAGCTGTGAATCTCGTCGGTGAAGTCTTCGTCATCGTCATCGACAACATGAGCTTGCTCGGGATCTTGCTTGGCAACTTGCTTTTCTTCCCAGTCTGCCTTGATGTCGCGGATCTTGGCCTTCAGGTCGGTATCGGGGTGGTAGGCCTTACCGACGCCCAACCAGCGCTCCCACATGGACAAGTGCTGGGGGTGGATGGCGATACCGTGGTATTCGTCCGAGCGACCGTTCAAAATGTACTGCCAGCGGCGCTCCTGCTCCTTGAGATCAAGACCAGTGGTATCCGGCAACCAGATCCACGTCAAGATCATGCCGGCAAGACCAAACCAGGGTACGACGTAGAACTTTGTCTGATTGCCGATGTAGTTGTAGAGGACAGATGCGAGCAGGGCCCCGGACTTTCCGATACAAGCGGAGAAGCCGTGGGCACTGGCACGAATCTGCGTCGGGAAAACTTCACCAGCCACGAGGAAAGTGACGGCGTTGGGGCCGAATTGGTTGAAGAAGGAGGACAGGAAGTACATGGCCTGGAAGGCGTGGACACCTGCCGGACTGGTGTAGTAGCTGTAGTTGAAAGCCGGGATCACAAACATGAGGAAGCACATGGCGAAACCAACCTGCTGCATCATCTTGCGGCCGTACATCTTGTTGTCGATCATGAGCGATGCAGCGTAGTAACCGAGGAGCGACACAACCACGTTGACGAGGTTCCAAGTCCAGGTAGTCATGACCGATGAAGGGTTGTCCGAGACGATGTTGATGAACTGGCCCTGGAAAAGTTTGTTGCCGTAGAAGAATACGTCGTTGCAGAACCAGCCGCCGGCAGTCGCGAAGATGCGGCCGCCAAAGTTCTTGAACGTCATCTTCATGGACTTCACGTCGTAGCCGGTAACGTTGGCCTTCTTCTTGGCCTGGTCGAGCTTCTTGCTGGCAGCGGGCATCTTCCAGGTACGGTAGTAGACGAGCCACAGCGTTCCAAGGGCCGGGATAGCGAAAGAGAGACGGAAGACCCATTGTGTGGCCGTCTCGCTGTAGGGTGGATTGCCATAGCCGCGGTTGAAGATGAACATGAGTACAATTAGGAGGACCTGGTTGACGAACTGGCCCCAGCCTTGCATCATGAAAGCCATGGTGACCTTGCGTCCACGGTGCAGACGGTCGTCGCGTGTGGAAAGCTTTCCAGCGGAAACGGCATTCTCCATGGAAGAAGTGGCAGTGATGGGGTATTCTCCACCGACACCGAAGCCATAGAAGAACAAGGCCCATGCATAGCAGATGATCCAGCCGTTAAGCGTGACACCCCACGAGCCAGTGAGAATACACAGTCCCAGAAACATGATCAGGGCGTCCTGAATGAGACCCCATCGCCGTCCAACCCAGTCGCCAATAATCTACAACAGGGAAAACCAGTCAGTTTCAATGTTCTTTTTCAAAGGAAAGAACGAACCGAGAACACGGAGGCAACTTACACCGACACCGACCTGTCCAACCATGATGCCAATAACCTCAAGGTAAGTGATGGAGGCGACCCAGTTATGGCTGCATACTGTTGGCGAGCTGCCCCAGCACTGAGGCCAAACCGCCTTGAACAAAGGCTCAAGGTTGCCGATGGAGAATAGGACGTATCCTTCCAAACCGAGTCCAGCACCAGGAAGGATAGCATGTCGCCAGTACCAGCTTAGAGGACTGAGGGGATCCTTCTTCATCATGGACCAGATGGTGCCGAGCTCAGAGGCGGCTTCGGCTCTGTCGACCTGGCCGACGAAGCTCCATCGCTTCCAGAAGGGCAAGTCGGCCCAGTAGACACCTTCCGGCGTGTAGGAGTCATCTGGCTGTGTGATGTGCTTGAAGATCTCCTTCTCGTATTCCGTGGCGGGAGGCACCTGCTGGGGGTAGTCTTCGTACTCGTTGCCGAAAGCTGGGCCATGGGGAACAGGAAGCTCCCCAATGGGCGGTTCGCGCTCCGCGTGACGACGAAGCATGCCTGCCATGATAACCGGATCTCGGGTTTCCTGGTTCAACAAAGTTTTGGGGGGCGAAAGACCCAGCGCGCGCCACTGATCCCAAGACCGGGCGTAGGACTGTACGATGAACCCGTGCAAGTCGTCTGGGTCTGTGGTGCTTCAGAAGATTGGGTATAAGCTCTGTGTGGCGTGAGTGAAACTCGACGGGAAGCACCAACACAGCGCGGGAAGCTCGAACGACTTTGAAGTGAACTCAAGAAAGGAGCTACTTGAGAGATCAATGTGGGAGGAAAAGTCAATGGTTAATAACTTGGGAAGGCGCGACTGCGTTGTTTAAGGGCGGATCCGCAAGTATGGCGCGGCCAGCGGCGACTATTATTAAAATCTTTGCGATACTATCCGCTATCACCATGGAGCAGGGATTAGGCTGCATATCACTTCTCTCTCCGTACCTTCGCAACTGAACAGTTTCCCCCCACAGGGAACGGTCAATACCGAGTGGACCCTGAGCAGCTTTTGGCGGATGGGGCAACATCGTGCCGGCATGCTCAACACTTCCCGGTCCTGACGGACAATAGCCATTACCATGGCCTTGTGTTACCGTTCGTAGCGGCATCGACGGCAGAATTTGCAGTGGCATTCTGTAACTATTCTCTATGTGATTAGTCTAAAGTCTAATAGGGGCGAGCACAGTATCTATCTGGCCGGCAGTAGAGGGAGGAAAACTCTACCGAAAAAAAGTATAGAAAAACCACGAGCTCTCGTGCTCATGCCGGGAGTGGGTCGAATCTGCGGGCGTACAATCAAGGGTTTGTTAGATGCTCTGAAAAGCTTAAGAAGCTCGCGACCAATCAGACACACGGAAAGTACCACGTGTAGTTGACAATTGGTTTTCAGCAGGGGAGGAAGAACCACGGTAGAGGAAAAGGCTAGTGCGGCGCCAGTGGTCAAACCCTGCCTCGAGCATCGAGCCAACGGGGGTTCGAGGGCAATACATACATTAATGTAGTCGGAACCCCTGCGGAACCCGGGCAGGGCGTCTGGCTGAGTTACATCATGGCCGCACCCCGCCGATGGACGTGCCGGAGCCAGCTTGGCTGCATTTCCTTGGGAGCTTGTTTATTAAGCCCACTCACACCTAACGGCTGTCCTTGCATCGATTTGGAAAGTGGTCGTGTGAGCATTTGGCCATGTCCTTTGTGCTGGCCGTGGGCATTGATTTGTTCACTCGTCCAATTGACCTGCATTGGGTGTGTTATTGTACGTCGATACAACCTCACCCGCAACTTCTTTAGAGCAGCGGAGCTCGCGGAGGCGGGGCCCACGCGATTCGGCCAATTAGTGGAGGTCATTCTGTGGCCAAACATGTCGGTCCCTGTAGAGACTTGGGGTCTTTCGAACTCTGGACCTTGTGAGACCCGTTCGTCGACTGATGCGGCGCGGCTGGGATACGATTTTAGACACCGAGCATACCCCACATCACCTTCGTGATTATGCCCGTGTCTTGAGGAAGCAATGGCATGGCCTACGCACTCCTGATTCCCATCGCTGCGTACCACAGTCCCTCGACTAGCCGAGGTCGTTCGAATAGTGGGAATCTTGCTCCTGCGGGATCAGAGTACGTAGCGTCGCCGGCCGTCCAGGCCGATCACCCACAGGAGGCTGGATTCGCGGGCTGAGGGCAGAGGGGTATCGGTCGCCGGAAGTGTTCTGATCATCCCTCGTGTCGCGCAATCTGAATCTGGTACAGTCGTCCACTTGACCCCGTATGGCTTACAAACGTTATTCTATTGGAGCGGATGTGTACCATTCATTCATGTTACGTATTGCACTAGTTAAGATGTGTTTGGTACAAATGCCTTTGAACTGCCAGTGCACCCAACGACCAGCTGTAAGCTGGGTCATCTCCTGCACTTGCTCGTACCATTCGCGGGCCATATATCTCATGACAGGTCTTCTCATTGCAGCTAAGATATCGAGATGGCGAGGAAGGGATGGCGATACTGGCTAATTGGTGAAGGACTGACTAGCAATCCCTCTAATCTTGTTCTTGCTCATGAACTATTCCATTGAACGAAACAATGTGCAAGCAAAGAAAAAAAAAAGAAGAAGAAAAAAAGAGTCGGAGAATCAATCAGATCCTAGGTCAAGACACTCAGTCCGATACACTGCTACATGGATACAATAGGCGTATAATGAATTACATGTAGGCAGTAACACGAAACGTGGCGCAATCGCAACAAGCCAAAGAGGCTTCACGAAATAAAACATGATAACATGAGATCATGCGAGATAGTATTTGACATTCATGCTTAACGAATAGAATAACACGGAACATTCCTGCTTGCGAGGATTCTCATATGGTGTCTCCCCAAAGTCAATTCAATTAATTAAGGTAGGTTAGAGTGGTTATCCGAATGCAGCCACTTTAACGCGTATCTTGCGCACGTGATGGCGCGCCCCCTCCAGGAATCCTTAGACAACGCGTCGACTTACATGGCGCATCTCAATGGACGGACATCTCGACATCGTCACCTAGAAAACCCCCCAACGCCCACAACTCACCCCACCACCGCTCAAGTAAGGCCGATGACATTCTGAGGGCAGTTAGGGCCTCACAATGCCTCGCCAATCTCCGCGCAAGCGTAGCACGGTGGTGACGAAGACTGAGATCAAGACCGAAGCGCCCGCTTCTTCAAAGGGCGTAACAGCACCCGCAAAGACCACAAAGAAGACAACCTCCAAGCGCAAGATAGAAGCCGCCGTGGACGACGAGGGCGAATTGGACGTCAAGGCGGAACAAGAAATCAAGACAGAAATCACCGAGACGAAGCCGGCCAAGAAGCGCAGGACTGCCAAGCAAAAACCCGAAGACATGCCCCCCCTCGCCCAACGCTCCGCCGTCGCCTCCCTGAAGAAGGCCATGTACATAGGCGCACACGTCTCTGCGGCCGGCGGCGTACAGAACTCGCTTCACAACGCCGTGCACATCGGCGCAAACGCCTTCGCCCTGTTCCTCAAGTCACAACGGAAGTGGGAGAACCCCCCGCTCGCGACCGACGCGATTGCCAGCTTCCACGCCTGCAGCAAGCAGCACAGCTGGGATGTGAACAAACACTGCGTGCCGCACGGGTCATACCTCGTCAATCTCGCGGCTGCCGAGAAGGCCAAGGCCGATCAGGCGTACAACGCTTTCCTGGACGATCTCAAGAGGTGTGAGCAGCTAGGCATCAGACTGTATAACTTCCACCCCGGCAACACAAATGGCGAGCCGCGCGAAGAGGCCGTAGCCCGGATTGCCGGCCAATTGAACAAGGCACACAAGGCTACCAAGGGGGTCGTTACACTACTCGAGAACATGGCCGGCCAGGGAAATGTGGTTGGCACCACATTTGAGGACCTCAGAGATATCATTGCCCTGGTCGAAGACAAGAGCCGCGTGGGCGTCTGCATCGACACATGCCACGCATTTGCCGCCGGCTACGATATCAGGACCGCCGACGCGTTCACCGAGACAATCGGAAAGTTCAACGAGATTGTGGGGAAGGAGTATCTCAAGGCTTTCCATCTAAACGACAGCAAGGCGCCCTTCAACTCACATCGTGATCTGCATGCGAACATCGGCACCGGCTTCCTCGGCCTGCGCGCTTTTCACAATTTCATGAATCATGATGACTTCGCAGGATTGCCCATGGTCCTCGAGACCCCGATAGACAAGAAGGGGCCAGATGGAAAGACGATAGAGGACAAGCAGGTTTGGGCAGACGAGATCAAGCTTCTAGAGTCCCTGATTGGTATGGATCCCGAGACCGAGGATTTTCAGGCTCTGGACAAAAAATTGCAGAAGCAAGGGGAGAGTGAAAGAAACAAGATCCAAGACCAAGTCGATCGTAAGACAGAGAAGGACGCAAAGAAGGGGACAAAAGGCAAGCGGGGCAAGAAGAAGAAGGCCGCCGAGTCGGAGGAGGAAAGCGAGTCAGACTAAGTCAGGATTATGGGTTTGAGCGATAGCTGGCCACGGAAATGAAGCTCAAAATTGGATTGTATTGTTGCTGCAAATGGGTATGTAAAAAGGAGAATCGTCAACCACCAACGCCGACTGTACTATACTATAGGGAAAGGATGGCTTCCCCAGAGAGCACGCCTATCAACAAATGTTTGTAAAAGTAGCCTTGGAAGTCTAATATGAAAACAAGTTCAGGCGGTATCATCAACGCCGCATATGCAATAACCTTCTTCTCCGTCTGCGTCATCTGTCCTCTCCCCATCGTCAGATCAGTGTCGTTATTCATTAGACATGTGACGAGTGGTGTTGATATTTTCGTCTCATACCGTCGCCACCACAAACTGAAAGCAGTCTCCGATTTTGTGAGAGTGATGAAAGTGGACGATGGCCATCCGTTGTTGAGGAGGAACTGGCGTTTCAGTAGCCCTTGGAGCGGCGCGGCCATCGGACATCCTACTTCCTCGATCGCGCGCTCGCAAAGCCCTCAACACGTCCCATGAGGGCCTTCAAACCCAATCCCTTCTCGCAGTTCGCCGCGAGCCAGCCTTCCATCTGCTCTCTGGCAGTCTTCAGGCCCCTCATCACGGGCATCTTCGCACCGTCCTCGTTCTCAACGAAACTGCCTGGGTTCAGCAGCAGGTCGAAACAGCCAGCCCAGATATCCGTCTGCCAGTACCTCTTCAAACTCTCTCTGATCTTATATCTCCTGCCTGCTGTAGTGCCGAGGCCGCCCTGGTCGCAGCGGACGGTTTCGATGTAACGACCGAAGAGCAAGCAGTGAATGATGCCCGCAAGGCCGTGATAGTCGATCTGCCAGGTCCAGGGTCGTCCCTCGCGCATCTCGGCACAGTCGGCTGCCGTTGTCTTCCAGTCGGCGATGAATTGCACGTCAGGGTTGAAGGCGCGCATGTCAATACCGCGGCCGAAGTCGATCAGCACAATGCCGCGAGAGCTCCAGCCGCCGCTACCATCTGGATGCCATTGGCTGCTCAGAGTCTGCTCGCCAGCCAAGGTATCGAGACGCAGCAGGCAATTGTCGGCTTTGAGGTCACCGTGAAGGATTTGTTTGGAGTGCATCGCCTCGACCGTGCGCAGAAGCTCGACTGTGAAGAACATGGCCAACGGCTCGTCCATAGCACCGGAGGGCTGCTCGCGGAAGAAGTTCACCACGTCTAGCAATGTGCCGTGTGGGTGGTATTGTAAGAATAGGAAGCCCTCGTCTTGATACAAGTGTAACTCGTGTGCGGCACTGATACTGGCTGTGGCCCGGTGCTGAGGACCAAGCCTTGTGGCAGCAAGACGCATCATGTAGAATTCCCAAGCCGTGGGAGGAAGCTCCATCTTCAAGGCCTCTTGAGCTGAGCGCCGTGAAGTAGCAAATATGCCCTTGCCCATCTCAACGAGGGGCTCCTCGTTGTCAGGCTCCTGGTCGGGGCAGGAATTCTCCACAAGATAAACCGGTGCAAAAGCGCCAGCACCGAGCTCTCGCTTAAGGGTGTAGGTCGAGCTGACTTCGGGAAACTCCAGGACAATCGGGTTGCTGATACTGCTTCGGTCACTGTTGCCCGTCTTGCTAGCTTTGGAATTGGATTTGGCGAACTTGCGAATCTCACCGCCACGATTGCAGCGACTGTCTCGATGATCGAAAAACCCCGTGTAGGAGGTCAACGGCGGGTGCATTTCGCGCATGATTTCCTCCCGGACCGCCTCCTCTACCGGGTTGCATTGCAGGTCGGCAATTATCGGGCCTTTCGGGATACTCTTGACAGGAGCTGCTGGTTTGACAATCGATTTTTGGAGCACGGGCTGGGCAATCTTCACAGGAGAGCGGTCGTTACCCAGTATCTCACGCAACGGACTGCTGAGCGGTCCGAAATCTTCGTCGTCTTCCTCATCATCTTCGTCATCTTCAAGAATGCGCTGAGATGAGACAGGCGTAGTGGCGTATCTGGCTTTGGCGCCAGTAACGACGCCAAGAGAAGATTCAGTACGTTCCGTGATAGGAGTCATGAACGGTAAGCGGTTGTTAGCCACCTCGGTCGGGTCCCTAAACGGCCGAGAATTGGGCACATAGTCCTCCGGCGGAATGGGTACGAATCTGGTCATCGTCCTGGGGTCATCGTCATCACCCATCGAGGCGTTCATGTCGTGATTTTGCGTGTGGTCGAAGACTTCGCCAGTGACTTGGCCATAATGTTCGTCGTTTGTGTTGACGAGATCTGACACGTGAGTATCATCCATGCCCGCGTCCTCCCCATCGACGTGGGGTAGGTGTTTCCGGGCAGTGAATTCTGACCATTCGCTCACGCTCTTGACGTCCGAGGTCTCCTCATCACCGGCCTCACTTAGCGAGATTCGGCGAGTGGTACATGTGCTTTCTCCACCACTAGTGTAGTCACCATCGGTCATGTATTCGTCCTCGTCACTGTCGTTTTGCTCTTGGGAGGACTCGAGCGGGGCGTTGAAGAGATCATAAATTTCATCTGTAGCTGCTCTGGTATGAAGTGTCATGGTGGGCTCAGAAGATTTATTCTTCCGCATTTTGGGTTTCGACGGCGAGTCCAGCTTGGCCTTGACTGTGAACAGAATGTGAGCGGTTGCAGCAAGAGCAGCGGGAAGATACAGCCGAAAACCTACTTATTTGTGTCTCATTGAGTTCCATCAATTTCTTCTTCTTTGGCTTGCTAGGCTTTTGCTGCTGTTTGATGGCGCCGTTCTCGTCGAGCTCTACCACGTCGTGGTGGACCACCAATTTCCTAGAAACCTTCTGGCTAAGCATGTCAATCTGAGCATTTTCGTCATTCGGCTCTTCTTCATTTTCGTATTCGTTTTCTTCACTCTCGTATTCCTCCCAGGAACAATCCAGCCAGCCCCGGCTGGCAGCCCAAAGCTCTTCAAAGCTGAGTTCCGTACCTGGTTCTTCAGGTGTCGGGTATATTGCTTCAAGGTTAACAAAAACACGCTCGCGCCTTCCGTTGGCAGGATTTATAATCACTTGGTGTTTTGATGGTGCAATGACAATATGAGACTCTGCTATTCTGGCTAGGGACTGAATTACACAAACGCGAAAACCGCCAACAATTAGTCCTATGATCATCAACAATTGGCTTGAGCTGGGAAAGTAAAAAGCCCACGACTTACCTGATCCCTGAAGATAGCCATCTTGGGGGCGCTGCTCTTCTTTCCTCCTGCTTTCAAGGTCTCTCCTGCCCATGGTTTGGGTGCTACTGTGTTCTCCTTCTTGCGGTCTGCTAGCGATCCAATGGTATCCCAGCCCTTGGCGCCTCCGCTCGTCGATGAGACAGCTGGTGGCGCTGCATCAGCGTCTGAGAAGATGGCCAGCTTGGACTTGGCGGGCTTCGAAGACGTTCCGCTGGTCCCTGGAGTTGGCCGCGGTGCTTGAGGATCCGCAGAGCGCGCTGCTGCAAACGGGTCAACCTTGGCAGCAAGTGCTGGCCGAACCGCCGGGAGCGCTGGCGAGGTGGGTGCATCACCAGCATCCGGTTGGGCAGCCAGTCGTTGTTCGAACTCGTTGAATTTGCGCAACAGCCGTGACGTTGGCCGGGCCTCGCGCTCAATACCCAGTTTATAGACTTCCTCAGCTTGGTTCCAGCGGCCGGCGCCCTCGAGCCAAGTCGCGTACTCCTCGTAGAAGAGAGCAAGACCCTCGCCAATGTTGTGGCGAGACAAGAAGACAAATGTCTCGCGGGGCGCATCGGAGAAGAAGCGGATGTAGTGCAGCCACAGTTTCAAGTATCTAGGATCGTTCCGGTATTGTGCTGAGCCGATGAAGGCCTTTGTAGCGCGCTCGAGCAGCGTGTGCAGTTGCGACTGAGGGGTGGCTTGCGCTGAGGGGTATGCATCGAAAGTCCATTTGACGTATCTGTCGAAGGTGTCTAGGGGATCGTCCGAGTCGGAAAGGGTGGCTACCTCAGCCTCGTATTGCGCTCTTGTGCGCTCGTTGGCATCTCTGACATCCGAGGGGGTCGGGATCTGTTGAAGAGGCGTTGGAGAGTATAGTTGTGCAAGCTTCTTTGCTGATCGGCCTCCTGGAAGTGCCTGGATGTTCTCTTTCTGACTCTCAATCACATCAAAATTGATGAGATCCTCTGACGGCGCCATCGTAGACTGTTTGTGTGCAAAACTGCAGAGGGCAACACCAGAGTTGCTTCCAAAGACAATTTATCTATTCGTTAGCAGCGGAATCTAGGTATTGCAGCAGGGTCGTCCTGTGGAGCATGTCGATAGATATCACAATCGAAACCTTGTTGACTATTTTGGCGCAAGTGCCGAATTAGTCAGTTGGGCCCCTGGATCGTTGCCGTGACAACTACGGGTCTCTAGCCACCAGCCACCAGCCACGAGTCGGCCTCAGCCAGGGTCAAGCCACTAGCGAGGCCAAAGGTATTACCTATGCCGGGGTTCCATCGCTCTAGTTCATACCGAGCTGCCGGGAGTTCTCGGTTGAGCCATTCCTTCTCCTCTTTACTTTTACTCGACTTCTATTTCTGCTCTACCATCAGAGGAAAGACAACTCGGGACCGTCTCGCAGTAGTCGCCCGTTCATCACACTGTCACACGGTCATACGGCATTCTGCACCTATCACATGCCGGGAAATGGTCTCCGCTTGGAACATGGCACTCAAGAATTTGCATTTTGTCTATGACACTATTTCCCATCGCTCAACCGGATGAGCCCGACGCATTCCTTGCATTTCCGATCATAACCCATTTCACTCATTCTTTATCCGAGGTTGATCTGGACCGTTTACAAGTTCACAGCTCCACGGAAGTTCTCACCGGCGTAGACGGCGTTGTCGCCCAGCTCCTCCTCAATACGCAGGATCTGGTTGAGCTTGGCAAGACGCTCGGAACGGGCCGGAGCACCAGTCTTGATCTGGCCAGCCCGGATACCAACCACGATGTCGGCAATGGTGACATCCTCGGTCTCGCCAGATCGGTGAGACACCATGACACCCCAGCCACCAGCATACGAGTCCTTGGCGGCCTGGATCGACTCGGTCAACGTACCAATCTGGTTGACCTTGAGCAGGAGAGCATTGGCGGCCTTCTGCTCGATGGCACGCTTGATGCGGATGGGGTTCGTGACAGTCAGGTCATCACCGACGATTTGGAAGTCAGAGGTCTTGTAGAAGTAGCTCCAGGCCTCCCAGTCATCCTCAGCAAAGGGGTCCTCAATGGAGACGATGGGGTACTTGGAAGCGAGCTCCTTGTACTGGTCCGCGAGCTGCTCATAAGTGAGCCACTTGGTAGGGTCGCTGTCGGGGTTCTTGAAGTCCAGGTCGTACTTCTTCTCCTCCACCTTGTAGAACTCGCTGGATGCAACATCCATGGCGATCTTGATCTTGCCAGTGTAGCCGGCCTTCTCAATAGCCTCGGTGATAAGCTCGAGAGCCTCGTGGGCAGTCTGGATATCGGGAGCAACACCACCCTCGTCGCCAACGTTGCCAGCAGACTGGCCATACTTCTTCTTGGCGAGAGACTTGAGCGTCTGGTAGACCTCAGCACCTTGGCGCATAGCCTCGGTGAAGGTAGGGGCGGCCGAAGGGACGATCATGAACTCCTGGAAGGCCAAACGACCACCGGCGTGAGAGCCGCCGTTCAGCACGTTCATGAAAGGAACGGGCAGGACGTAGGGCTTCTTGGTACCAGCAAGATCGGAGATGTGAGCGTACAGAGGGACACCCTAATCGTGAAATTAGTCATTTGTTTTCTCAGGTAAGGGTTCGGGACAGCTCTCACCTTCTCGGCAGCACCAGCCTTGGCAATGGCCAGGGAGACACCCAAAATGGCGTTGGCACCGAGCTTGGTCTTGTTGGGGGTTCCATCAAGGTCAATGAGGAACTTGTCAACCTTGCTCTGGTCCTTGACATCGATGCTCTCCTTGATGATGGCGGGAGCGATGACCGAGTTAACATTGTCAACGGCCTTGGTGACACCCTTGCCGGCCCACTTGGACTTGTCACCGTCACGGAGCTCGCAAGCCTCGTGCTGACCTTTCGACCGTGTTAGAGCTCATGTCCATGTAGAACGCTCGGGAAAGTGGCTACGACGTACCGGTGGAAGCACCCGAGGGGACAATAGCACGGTGGAGGCCAGTGTCAGTGACAACGTCGACCTCGACGGTGGGGTTGCCACGAGAATCGTAGACGGAACGAGCGTGGATCTTCTTGATCGCCATCGTGTCTATCGTAGGCTAATGCTCTGTGTGTCTGATGTGATGGCAAGGTTAGCCGAAGATGTTTGTCGAGGTGAGGTGAATTGGAAGAAGTGAAATGATGGGAGAAGTTGTCGTAACAAGGTGCGAAGGAGAAGTGTCCAGATATATCCAGCTCGTTGCTTCCTCGAACGTTTATGACTGTACGTGTTTGGAAACCGCGCCCAGAAATATGCCTCAGCAACGGACAAAGGCGCTTGCGAAATTTGAAGCACCGGGGAGACCGTCAGGGAGAGGGAGGTGGGGTAGCTGTGACGAAACTGGTGATTCTCGACGGTGCAGTATATACTTGAGAGCTCCCCAGCAGTGCGTGATTGCAAGAGAACGGGGCACTTACGGGTTTGTTGTTGTGACTTTGGATGGAACCTCGCAAGAGAAGGTAAAGTTGTGGGTTGTCAATGGTGTAGATGCGAAGCTGCCGAGATGGATGGGCAGATGGCGGACTTGGAACGGTCAGGTATCGAAAAGCTCACGCCGCATAATGTAAATGTTGGCGGGGTCTTGGTCAACAGTAGAACGAACCCGGCAAGATTTGACCTGGCTGTGGGAGGGGTCGGGTACATCGGACGTCCACCAAATTCTGCACTGCAGTCCAAGTCGCTTTGGGGCCCGGGCTGGAGCTGGAGCTCTCGTCTCCCCCACCAGAAAGCTCCGCGCTCGGGCCACGGCCGCCGGCGACTGCCAACAAACAGGCCAAGACGAGACCCTATTTTCTCCCAGACGCCAATGTAAACGCCTGGGCAAGCAGCAGACGACCCTTCCAAAGCGCCTGCTCCGTCCAGGCTCCAGACCCAGAATCCAGACGGAGGCAGAAACGTGATCCTGCCTCGCTCTCCATGCGCCTGATCTGGACCCGCTGATTGGCCCCTTCCTCGTTGCTGATTTGTATTTCCTGTCTTGTCATCGGACCGTTTCTGTCGTCAAGCTGTCTCTAGGCTGTGTGCATGTCCGATCCACGGATGGGTCTGACCAGGGCGCTCGCTATGGAATTGACTTTTGTCACTTGAACCCAAACATCAAACGTTCAAACCGCCGTTGCAAGCAACAATGGCTTGGCCCGGCTGCTCCGTATCGTGTCTCCGGCCCCTTCCAGACCGAACCATATCACCACATCACCACAAGCACGATTTAAAAACAGAAAGACAACCCAGTATTTATCGGTGCATATTCGGGCTAATACTGTTGCTTCCCTATCAGTTCCACGCCACTATCTAAAATCTCCTGAAGATGGCGTGTTCGTGAGAAAGACCACATTGACTGCAGCAAATCTACGCACAGATCAGCAAACGTATTTCGTAAAGACCCGGCCCCTTCACCCACGCTGCTGTGGCGGCAAAGACCTCGATCGCCCGCGCATTGGTCATCGTTGCCAGTGCAAGCGAGAAACAAGCCGAGAACACGACAACAAGCCCAAGCCTCACATCGCTCGATGGTATCATGTATAATGCGACCACCGAACATAGTGGCAATAGAGATGCCGTGACAGTCGTCACCACCCGGAGAGCTACAGAGAGGTGACAGTCTGAGTAGTTGTATATCCCACTGCCAATCTTCCCCGCTGAGATGGGCTCCTGCTGTAACTTAGCGACGAAACCTCACCACAGTTGGTCGCGGGCTGCTATACCCTAAATCTCGCTCCTACAAAGTGGTGGAAAACGGGCACGAACTTCTCAACGAACCAGGTCGACAGAGGATCAGGCGCGATCCGGGCTTTGATCCCTATGAGATCCTCGCCGTGTTGAACGTTCCACGACTTTCTGTCCGCACCAAGTAAGGGGAATGCACCCATTCCGGGCCGTTCGAACCAGCTTCGAAGAAAGTCCAGGTCGTATGCCCGTGGTCTTGGAAGTTGCGCCAGCTGGCTCTGCTTGAGCAAGGCATCGTCTGGTCGTAGGTGTAAGTCAAATGCATCACGTATGTGCCTCACCACGGACTCACTATAGGCATTTAACTTCTCACGCAGCTCTTCGAATTTCTGCCACTGTTCCCGGTCTTCACCAGAGCTTCCCTGGCTTAGAGAATACCAGTCCTTGGCAAAATACTCTCGATCAAAGTGCCGCGAATCTCTGTGTGCCAGTTCGGTCAGTTCAGACTCCAAGTGCGTGATCTCAGCTTGGCGGTATAGCAGGTCCTGCATATTGAGAGCCTTGAAGCGTCGCACTATAGCGAACTCATCCTGACTTGCCATCAAATGCGCGACTCTAGCATAACCTTCCCTGTTTAAGAAGTCCATTTCTCTTATTCCAACTATGTTTTTCTTTGGTTTCCCGCAAAGCTACAATCCTCGCAATGGCGAGAGCAGGGGTTCGACAGAGACATGGTTTCGGTCGTCTTGGTGTGTTTGATTCGAGCGTCGCCACAATTAAGGCAAACTCGCATATGCAGCCTGTATGCATTACATTCTGACACAGCCTTACGCAGACAACGCACGGAGACACCTTGAAGACCTGCAACCACAGCCTCTTACGAATCCATTTGATTCGACTTGGCCACTGCAGAAAGATGGCACACCCTTTTTGAACTGACAAATCAACCTGCAGTTTCAGTGTGACAGACGCCAGTCATAGTCGACTACCACTATAATTAAGGGTTTTCTGCTGCTCCAAGCGCACAATTTATTGCGCCGCACTGCCATCTCATTCCACCCGTCCTGATGGTGGCAGCATTTCCATGTCTAGTCCGCATGCAGTTTGCAATTCTCTCAACGGCTGGAGGTATACGGAGCTACCGAATCCGGAAAATAAGAGATCATATAACTATGCATCGGTGAAGCTAGACAGGGATATCCTGCATCTGGACTTTGCTCCCCAGGGCCATGGGTCGCCAGGCACCCACTCTGGCGATATCGAAAATGCGCATTTGCAACAAGTTAAGGATATTTGCGAGGCCATCTAGACGTTGTGGCTCTCACACTAGAGAAACAAAAGCATGGCAACACGTATAATAGTTGTGACCTTTGCCACCAACAGCGCTCTTTGTGTGACCACCGTGACACATGGTTGCATAATAATTTTTCGCGTTGCTTGGTTAACGCCCTTCGTGCGTTGCCATATCGCCAGCCATGAGTACCAACAAAAGAAGCTTTACCCCTGAGCAAAGCAGAGAGTACAAGAATAGGCGGCTTAACAAAAAGAGAGCCAGAGCATTTCTAGACATACTGGTTGATATTCCCCAGGATGTTGACCAAGAGGAGTGGGAAGAGTCACAGCAACCTGTTATTGAAAGCAGAGGTGAGAACTGTGACCCGGGCGGATGTCCGTATGAGGTGAGCGAGGAGCCCAAGGTTGGACTATATGTACCTAGGTATCCACTAATGTCACTTCCAGTCATCGATATACACAAGCACTTCAGAGGGGCAGAAAATCGCGGTCCATGAGCAGCTTTCCCATCAAGCATGGGCTCAAATTCACAGTCCGAGCACTTCTCTTGTCTACGATGTTCAGGTCATAGAAGACTCTGGCACCGGCGTGAACTTTATCCACCCATCGTGGGTAGAAAATTGTGATCTTCAAGTCTATCCTACAGCCCCAACAGTTCATAGAGTCATGACCGGCCACCAGTTCAGATCAGACAAGTGGGTTCAGGTAGACTGGCTGGGCAAGCCCGGACGCGTTGGATCAGATTGGTTCTACGTGGCGCCCGAAGGAGCTCCCATCGACCTTCTGGTCGGGAGAAGATTCTTGAAGGAGAACCAGAGCGCTTTTCCGCCTGAGAAGCTCACTCCTGACTCTGTTTTGCTGAACGTTGAGAGCAAGAAGACTGTGAGTAAATTGTATGTCTCGCTGTATCAATTCTTCCGGCTAAATTCCGGACAGGACATGGAGAAAGCCCAGATCCAGGCCAATCGACAGGCGGCAGAAGCTCAGGCGGCAGCTTTGGAGAAGAAGAGGAGAGAGAAACTACAGCAGAGAAATGCCAACGCCAAACGAGGGAGCTCCTCTAGAGCAAGTAATGGTTCAGTGCCGTCGAGAGGTTCTTGAAATATCATGTGTTGTTCCTCCGACTTACAGCACGGGATGCCATATTTGGAAACCAGGAACGGGCGAGTTTATCCCTATCCACATACAGTCAACTGTTCTACTCCTGCAAGATCCAGATGCCATCTGGAATTTGACGAACCCTTGAAGCCATGTACACATCTCAGAAAAACAAGGGGAGTATTGTCATAACAATCTCTGTTGGATCGTGCCTTTTTTCTTTTCTTCTTCCCTTTTTTTTCTTTTTTCTTTTCGTTAACGTTGCTGTTATGAGAGTTTTGGATATATGGGCTATAGTTTTTAGTAGGCAATATAGCTGGCGTGGGCTGTCTGATAGGAAAGGACTGTACTACGAGAAAATTGGCGGCATCGTTGGTGTCAGACGTACTTGATGTGGTGCATCCTCGATAATCGCCCCCCTGCTAAGCCAACTCTGGCATGCCGGGGTTCAGCTATATCATGCAAAAGATAACCCCGCAACACTTCTAACGGCTCCCAGGTCGGTGCGACGCAGGCCTGTCGCAACTCGTCGCAATCAATCTTGGGTACAGCACTTTTGGGCTTGAACTCGCAGCTAGGTGTTATCCATTGGCACCGAAGAACGAAGGGTTTGAATCACTTGTTCCTCCCCAGCCGGAGTCTCACGGCCACCAGCAAACGAGCATATCGACGTAATTACGCGCCGATTGATGAACAACCCACCTATGTACCGAGACACAAACGATGCGATAGTACCAATTGGCCCAACACCGGGGTGACCTGCTTTCGCGGCACATGAACAAGTATCAACAGACCTTCGTCGAAGCCGTGCTCCACCAAGCTTTCGTAGACGGCAAGCAATTTGACGATATTGACCAGGTCGAGGCATTTTTCAAGGAGAACGGAGTCCATGCGGACTTCCACAGCCACTCCCGAGACATCTTCAATATATTTCTTAGGGTCAAGGCCAGAAGCCGGCAGACGCTGACCCCTGACGGATCGCATTTGGAATCGGCCGCAGGCACTGACTGCGGCCCAGATGTATCTCCTGCCTTCACTGACGAGGTAAGCTGCTGCGCGATAGACGTCTTGTTCGATCTTCTCGGTCGTAGGCTAACCTCTAGCGCAAGGACCCATTCACTATCAGTCTTTACGTGCCTCGATATGATGGATTCAGGGTAGCAAGTGCACGAAGATGCCGCGGCAAAGAGTGTTTTATATCCAAGGTGACGGTCGAGCTGTACAATCTAGAAGTCAGGAACCAACGCACGCTGCTCAAGTGGCACCGCACAGGCAGAAGCCTTGTCCCCTTCTCGCAGACCTGGTACCAAGTGGCCGAACCAGAGATAGTTGACGGCTGTGAGGTCGCCATTGGCGAGGATTGCGCTACACAGGATCGCGAGCACAGCGAGTCCGAGGCCGATAGCGAGGATGCTGTCACGGACGAGCTCGTAGCCTCCCGCTCTGGGGATGTTGGTAAGGACAATGTCCCTGAAAGTTACCATGGATACATGCAGCACGCTAATCATGGTTGCAATAGTCCGTGGGATAGGGGCCAACGGCCCGTTACCGCTATCACCAATAGCCGAGCAGGCAGACTTCGAGCAGACTTTAGCACGGCTGAACATGTACTCAGCCATAGAGCTGGCCAACGCGAAGAGAAAGGTCGAGACGCCAGGCTATGGCCAGGCATCGTCATCGGGTTCCAAAAGAGCCAGAACCAGCTCCCACGGGTCAAGTGCACCGGGGAGCAGCGGCAATTTCTCAAGATGACAGAATGCGTCGCATGAGGCGAAACCTCGATCTGGCCAGCACTCAACATCATGATGCGAGATCGTGTTTGTTCCTCTTCGTGGCGCTGTTTTCGTAGGGAGCGTTGGCCAAAACTTAACTTGGGGTTTCATGAGTAGCGCGAGATACCAGCAGCTTGAGGCGCTGAAAACCGGGAGCGTTGATGGTACCATGCCAGATGAACACATTCAAATCGAGCACTTGAATTCTTGTAGCAGCAAATAACGTTGCGAGTCGGCACTCTTCAGAAAGTCCCTTCGTTGCAGCTTTCTCTGAAACAAACACGGCAATTGGTGGCCCTATTGTCATCGGACAGTGCTATACCCAAGCCTCTATGCGTGACTGAATCTCATATGGATATGATTTGACAGGAATCTCTCAAAGCTGATCCGCGATGTCTCTGGGTGAACAGTCGTGGTCATACCTAGATCCCTCAAGTATAGCGAAACCGAGGTTAGTTTGGCCCCGCCGGGTTGTAAGCGCACTCTTCGTGATGGAAGTAGGACTCGACGGATTGACAAGCGTTTGCCGAAGGCTATAGGTCACCATTACCTATCGACTCGATCAACGAATGGGTGGAGTTGAATGTGCAAGGGTTAGTTACCATGTAAATTAGATTACCACGAGTTAAACGCGAGACAACGTGACCTCGTGTAGGGCGCAGGCCACTATTCCTAGCGCGTTCAAGGGCCCGAAGTCCAGACGTCACTGATTGGCGGGGAGGCAAAAGCTCTTTGGCTCCCATTCCGACAATATCCGCCATTGTGTAGATATCTAATACCTCCCGTCATTGTAAGCTCTTCGTCTTGTTTGCCGTCGAGGGCCCAGAGGAACAGGGAAGTCATGCTGTGATCCCTGCACTGCACCAGACATCCAGTCCCCTTCGACCCTCGCAACAAGATGCCTCCCAAGGCCCCAAAGCCCAAAACTCCGCGACAGACAAAGCTGAACTTTGGCGCTGCAACAAATGGACCGAACTCGAAATCGGCATCGAAAAAGAGCCAGAAGAGCAACGGGAACATTCTCAATTTCTTCAAAAAGGTCGAGATCGAAGAGCAACTGTTCATTGAACAAGGAGGTCCTGGCGTCTCGAGCCACCTTTCAACCATCGAGTCCGAAGGCAAAAACAAAAGCAAACTAGAAGACCAGGATGATCTGGATGCTCTCTTCGGGGTCGGAGGAGATGAGGACGTAGAGCCAAGATTTAACGAGAACTTGGGATCATCCAAAAAGCAGAAGCTTAGCCACGATAGAATAGATAGGCCTGCGGCCGTCCAGGATGGGAACTCGCAAGCGAAAATAAACCCTGAGGGCACGATACCCCCCTCGAAGCTGTCCCGGCCAAAGAAGCTCAAGAAGGCACGGAAAGGCCCCTTCCTGGACGATTCCGATAGCGAACTTGATACGCCGGCGTCGAGCTCTCCAACAAGGCAAGAATCGAAAGGAGAAACCCCCGATGACGTTATACTAAATGGAGCCACGAAAACAGAAACCCCGCCAGCACGACCTGAATTGCTCAGAGATGAGAGTTGTTCAGCAGCGCTCGCCATTCCTGGACTGAAACAGGAAAACTCCGTATATGATGACTTCCAAGCAATGGGGGTAGTAGATGAGGCCTTTGACGAGGACCTCGACAATGTGGAGGACGGAGAAGAGTTTCGATATATGCGCTTCATGCAAGAACAGGCCCGGCTCGAAGCTGAGGAAGCAGGAGTTGCCCCCGAGGATGATCACGTCGACGAGATATTCGCCAACGATAGCATGGTAGAGAGTTGTCCGATATGTAGCGCCAGCCTAGCCGGAATCACACCAGATCAAGCAACGACGCATGTCAACGCCTGCCTGGACGGCAACCCTATACCAGTGCCCGTGCCCGTGCCTCTAGAGAAGCCCCCTGAGAATACCGTGGACGCTCCCGAAGTGGGCAAACGTTTTGTCAAAGCCGCAGTGCCGAGACCAGGGCAAGCCAACCCAATCAGCCTAGGGGGGGAAAGCTCGACTACTGTGAAGACTGGATCTGCTTTCAGCAAGTTGATGTCCAGCCACGCTGAGGACTCGGCGTGGGCGTCTGCAGCAGCTGCTGAACACGCCTCTCGCGGAAAGCCTGCGTATGAACGGACCTGCCCCTTCTACAAGATCATGCCTGGATTCTTTATATGCGTCGACGCCTTTCGATACGGCGCCGTCAAGGGCTGTAACGCCTACTTTCTTAGTCACTTCCATAGTGACCATTATGTCGGTCTCACAGCCAACTGGACACATGGGCCGATATACTGCAGCAAGGTCACCGGAAGTCTGGTCAAATCGCAACTCAGAACAGGCGTGCACTGGGTCAAAGAGATTGAGTTCGAGGAGACGATAGAAATACCGGGAACAGAAGGTGTGACAGTCACGATGCTTCCCGCCAACCACTGTCCGGGAAGTTCACTGTTCCTCTTCGAGAAAAGCATGGGCAAAGGGCCTGCTCCTAGGAAACAGCGTATACTTCATTGCGGTGATTTTCGAGCATGTCCGGCCCAAGTCAAGCATCCGCTGCTGAGGCCAGACATCATTGACTCTGTCTCAGGGAGGACAAAACAGCAGAAGATAGACATCTGCTATCTCGACACCACGTATATGAACCCGCGTTACTCATTTCCTCCGCAGGAAGATGTCATCAATGCGTGTGCCGAGTTCTGCAAGTCCATCTCCGGCGATCCAACCGCCACCGACGATGCTTTCGATGCTCTGAAACGGGAAAAGGGCACCGATTCAGTGAGCAAGTTTTTCGCCAAAGAGCCTTCCAAGGACGAATCTGAGCAAAACGTGCCCAAGACTTGCAAAGAGCAGCACCGCCTGCTGATCATCTGTGGCACCTATTCCATTGGCAAGGAGCGCATCTGCAAGGCCATCGCACAAGCACTTAACACCAAAATTTACGCCTCGGCGGCCAAGATCCGCCTGTGCAAGCAGCTCGGCGACCCGGAACTCTCGGCGCTCATGACGAGCGACCCGCGCGAGGGTCAAGTACATATGCAGATGCTCATGGAGATTCGTGCCGAGACACTACAGGAATACTTGAATAGCTACAAGCCGCACTTCAGCCGCATTGTCGGGTTCCGTCCCTCGGGCTGGAATTTCAGAAATCCCACGAGCACTGCTAAGAGCGTCAATGTCAACTTGAGCCCAAGCTCGGTTCCGACGACGCAGATCCTGCATGGGCCGGCGTGGAAGACGAGGTTTGGGCCAAGGGACTTTGTAGCACAGAGAGGTAGCACGAGGGAGGCAATGTGCTTTGGTGTGCCTTATTCAGAGCACAGCAGCTTCCGCGAGCTGGCGCTGTTCACCATGTCGCTACGGATCGAGAAGATTGTTCCAACCGTCAACGTGGGAAGTGAGCAGAGTCGGAAGAGGATGAAGGGTTGGCTGGACCGGTGGGTAAGTGAAAGAAGACGAGGCGGTGTTGTGGGAGTGCTGGACGGAGACGAGGGGCAGGAAGAGGATGGTGCAAACACCGTGACGAGGAAGAAGGACAGCAAAGAAAGCGCACTCTGGGAAGGCAAGGATGGCCGGGGTGGTGGCGTCTACTGGTAAATTCGAGATGATCAAAGATAGGCCAGAATAGGATAAAGACCCCTCCATAATGAAATGGCATCACGCTGCCTTGATCTGGGTATAATTATCGCAGTTCAGTTCCTCTTGTGCGTCTTCGAGGCCACTTTTGGCAGGATTGTGGGTGTGCGGCCTTTTTGCCTGTTGCTTTATGCGTCACCAGCACATCCATCCCAATCATCAAGCATTGCTTTGTCGCATCTTTCGTGGGACAGGCGTTATGGCCGAGCCCTTGATATTAGGAGCGAAAGACGCGGTTTGCTTTCTTATCCTCTAAACCACTACGTCCAAAGTCCTCCCTACTCTCATTTTGCCTTTTGAGCCTGGCTCGCTGCTTCTACTCCCGCATTAGTACGACACTCATCGAAAAAAAACTACTACTACAAATCAAAAATGCGCAGACTTACCTCTCCGCGTGGCGTCTTCTAATAACGTCACATCGACCTGGTTGTGGGGTAGGTGCACATATCTGACGACGGAGCCACGAATGAAGACATTCTTGACGGAGCTCTATATAGATACGCACAACATCAGTATCAGACCCGTATAGAGAGAAACAAACAAGACCCGGAAGCACGGGGGCAAGAGGTTGGGGGGAGAGGAGGGCATGGGAACCGTGGTCGGTTCGCGCAGAGAAGAGTGGCCACTTACTAGATGCGGATACTTAATTTCATCAACGACCCTGATGTCGTCGAGTTTGATGTTGAGGTACTGATCGACGCTCTTGAGGGTGCCACGGATCTGGATGTCGTTCTTGAGCTCGACGGTTACCTCGTTGTCGATGAGGGTCTTGAAGAAGCTGGTCAAGCACCCATCGCGTTAGCTGCTTGCTGCCTCGTCTCCCTTTGATTAAGCCCTTCTCTTTCACGCGGATCACTCAGTGGGAATGGAAAGATGGAGATGACCAGCTGCCCGTGGTGTGGTGAGACAGTGAACGTTGAACCTCAAAGTCGGATTTGTGTGGCGTGCACCCGAAGAGCGTAGCAAAAATCGGTCCATCTTCTCTACACATAGTCGGCATCACCATCTTTCCACTTCTCAATGCTGAGCTTGCGCGGTCCAACCATGGTGTGACCAGACTTTGCATCGCTTATTTGTCTCCAGTCTTCCTGCCACCTTCTCCAGGAACCAACCAAGCTGAGCGGCGACTCCCAAGTCAAGATTTTTGGCGGGGTTCCCAATAGCACCCTCGAAGCGTAAGGAGAATGGAAAACACATACCTGAAGAAAAGCATAATGTCATTTGTTGGCTTAAAGAAACTGGCGGGCGCGGGCTTTTGTGAGTTTAGATGAGGTTGTGCAGTGACATATTCATGGACCAGTGAGAAACGATGCGAGGCGTGATGCGTTGGAAGCGCCTAATCACGTGATCAGTGCCTCTTTGCCCCAAGATCCTCAAGCTCTAGCACTAATACGCTGTCGCAGCTTCCACCTAGTCTGGTTGGTTTCACTAACAACGGTTACAGAAAGAATCCCTTGGCGGGCGAGATTGCGACTACGGTAAAACCATCGCGTTTAATCACATCATGTGTATTTATTGCGCCCTCGGTTGTACCTCCCTTGCAAATCCCAGTTGTGCAGTTCTTAGTATGACACGCACTACGCAGGTCATCAAAGCACGTCTGCCAATGGGACAAGCAGTTAGTTGAGGTGTATATATTCCGATATGTATTTGCCCAATTCATCCGGCGACGGATAACAATGGAAGCATCTATGGTTTTCCTACATAAAATCCAACCAGGCAAGCCGAGCGGCTTCATGCCACTCGTCCACTCTGAATCGAACTGTTTCACTGTACTGTTTTTTGGGGGGGTTTGATATCATCGAATCTTTCCTCCAGCCAATTTCTGGCGCAACGTGGGTAACCGGACCCATGCGCAACCTACAACCACAACAAAAAGCTTCTGTCTCAACGTAGTGAACACGAATAGAAAAGTAAACAAATCGCCTGAGACAAATGGCAAAGTAGGGGGGGTATCCTTCCATTATCTCGTTCATTCCATGCAGTCTTTCCCATCCGATATTTCCCTGGCCTGTTCCTTCCTGTCAAACTTATGCCGAAAATGCAGTCGCAATTAGAAAGAACGAGAAAATATCGCGTGGGCGATGTCGCAAACTTTAGGGAAGCCGTTGAGAGCGAGTGACCTGGTGCCCCATGATATGATGCAATAAATACGAGAACCTAGAGTGGTCCGAGGGGTGATCTGCTCTCTCCACGCAGCCGAGGGAGAGCGAGAAAAGTAACAAAAAACAACGCTTCGCTCCATGCCATCATTGCCCGTACGTCAAGGCCTGCGAAAGGAAAAAGTGGTGCAAGGCCCAGCGCGAAATAGGTATAGTAATGAATCGTCGTAACTCGTTAGCATCGGACAAATGAGAAAGATGGGCATGGCCACGCCAGGAGCGTTTAGCTGTCGCCTTCAGCATCCTCATCGTCGTCATCCTCGGGCGTCTCCGCCAGCCTTGCTTTCTTGCTCGACACTCCAGATCCTCCTTCTGATTTTCTCTTCGTGCCCGCCTTGGCTGGTGGGCTATCATCTTCCTTGTCATCGGGGCCCTTGGTCTTTTCGATCTCGGCAACCTCCTCAGCCGTTAGGAAACGGCCACCAGGTCCTCTCGGCCGCCGCATAGCATGGTTATGCCTGGACTCATGCAGGTATGGTTTGCGACCTTTGCTAGTCAGCCGCAGGGCTTCCTCCAGGCGTTGGCGCGCTACTCTTCGCTTGAGAATACGGTGAAACTGCTTAGCGTTTACATATAACGGAGACTCCTCGGCACCAGCCGGCATCTCTGGAGACTGAGGCTGTGGCAGCGATTGCGCTGGAGGCATCGGCGGCGGTACTGCCGAGGGCCGTCCATGATTCAGCATCGACGCGTTCGGCACACCAGGGCTTGTGACCTGGCTCAGCCGGCGAGCCGGCATCTGACTCAACTGTTGCGGCGACCGCGGCCCATGTGCGTCTTTCTTCGAGTTGACCCCCGCACCTAGTCTCGGCGAGCTTTGCGTGAGGCTGGGATCAGAAGACATGTAGTTGCCGTACGGCGTTCCACCAGCTGCTGCTGCAGTTGCGGCCATGGCGGCCGCCTGGATGCCGGGGACACCATAATGCATGCCCTGCTGGGGCACGCTGTACTGCGTTGAATACATGTTGTGGCCTTGATTTGATGAAGATGGTTGGTGCGAGGATGCCAGAATGGGAGAGGTCTGAACAGCGTGCTGATGTATGCTGTGATTTGAGGGAGATGTGATGGTATTGCCAGTATTCGAATTCGTGTAACCTGATTGGATGTGCCCTTGCGAATGCGCCGATTGTGGTGGTTGCTGATATTGGGCGTAGTCCATCATATCGGGAACTGGTTGCGCGGGGGGGCGGGGTCGTGGTGGTACCAAAGCTCGATGTCTCTGGCGTGTGATACAGGTCAGAAACACTCGGCCCGAGCAGTTTGCAAAGATTGGCGATGGAGGAATTTGGTATAAACACTTCTATCGCAAGACCAATGTTGCTTGACGTCGTCAAGGGCTAGAGATAAATGGCCGAAAGGTTGGCTGCAGTTGGGCACACGCGTTGGGACGAGGTTTCGTCACTTAGGTATCCGCGAAGCAGGCTGGATGTGCAGCCAATCTATTGGATATGCGTGGATGAGCTGGCAGTCGTCCAGGTGGTAGGTGCACAGCGCAGGTGGCCGCACCACGGCATATGCGAGACGGTGTAAGCTCGCGAGGTTCAATGTGGCTCAGTCTTGCTGGACTGAAAGTGGTCGGATCGACTTGCGACAGCCACGTGAGAGCTGCGAACGCGACGGTAAGGCTTTCCACTCTGCAGACGCGCGTGTTAGATGAGATTCAGCGCGAGCGAATAATCTGGCGAAACAGCTTGGGTCAAGTTCCCCAAAGAATATTTTAACGGGCTCTTTGAATGTGGAGATCTATCCAACCAAAGACATTAGAACCTCTGGATTAAGTATAAAGAAAAGGCTCGGGTGATGTGAGGGGGGTGAGACGGGGGTAGGCAACGGTCCATTTTCGCGCCTTGAGCCACCATTTGATGCGCTGGCATGCATGACGGAATATGCATGAGCGAGGCCCCACTTGTCGACCAGCTCAGCGTCAAGTCACCCGGCTTGGAGCTGGTGGCGGCGCAGGGCAGAGCAGAGCAGCAGCGCAGCGCAAGGCAGGTGTGCCCAGCGCATCGTCATTAGGGTTGGAGGTGCTGGGTGCGAATGCCTCAAGATGCCGCAAGCGCAGGCGGCTGCTTCCCAGAGCTTGACGGCAGCCCTGAAAGTTGCATCTTCGCGGTTGGCAAGCTTTGGCGGAGAGGTTCGTAGTGTATGCAAGCTTCAGACAGGTGTGGACCACGCATACATGGAACTGTGGTTTGGGACGACGAGTGGGGAACTAACCACTGCTGGGAGGGAGGGTGGGTGCGTTGGCGTGCCAGAGCAACAGCTGTGGAAATAGGCAAGCCCTAGGCCAGACGGCACGGAAAAAGATGGTGTCGCCGGTGGACGACTTTGTAGAGCAGGCGAGGGTACACCCGATCTTCGCGCCCGCCCTAAGGTGGGAGAGGCAATAGGACAATGGAGGAAAAAATGCCGATGGTGGGTGGATGTATCGTTGCAGATGGTAAAACGGAGTGGCCGTATGCTGGAAGGGAATAAGAAAGGCGAAAGAGTTGCATACCTTGTCGAGGACCCAGACTCTTGGGTTCTTGCTAAGTCCAGTAGTGTACACCTTGCCCGAGTTGACGGAAAGGTATCCTGCTGAAGCACGTGTCAGTAAGAAATGGTGACTGGTTCCTTCATGGTGAAAGTTGAAGATGTGCCGCGGCTCGAGGAGGCAATTGAGTCGTTCTATCAGACGTGCACTGTAGTACATATACGAGACAGCATCATTGTCGCCGAAAGCAACAATATCTTGCGGCACTTATAATACTGGGATTGGGGGGGCTTGGTGGCTCCGGAGCTCATCGAAAGAGGCAGTTTGGGTTGACGAGATAGTGGGAGAACTAAGGCGGATACAACTTACCTAGGTTGCGAAATGTCGCGCGTCGAGATGCTGAATATCTCGAACAGTGACAACAGCCTGTGAAGCCGTCTGATTGAACACCGCGTAGAGTTGGTAATTAGTTATCCGCAGACGGGAATTGTCACCTGACAAGCTCGAGGGCCAATCGCGACGACGAAGTGTGTCCTGGTGATGATGATAGGTCTCCAGGGAGTTTGGCGATGGTCGCGAATATTTGTTGTGGGTGAGAGGCGCTGATTTGCTGCCGAGAGATTGCTTGGGTCGACTGCACTTTGCGCGACCTGTGTGTCTGGCCGGTGGGCTGGGACGTGCTTGGAAGGATTTGCTGAGTACTGGGCAGGGTAGGCTCTAGTAAGCCGAAAGACAAAAAGGACAAAGGCGCACAATAGACAGGCTGCCGTGCACAGGATCGCAAGTTATGCGATGCGGTGGGTGGTGCAAAGGGCTGTGGTACGCGAAAGCGACGCGACTATAGCTGTCTGATAGTCAGCGGTGCCGAACGGGCTACCCGCTGGACAACTAGGTATGGAATAGTAGTTCGAGTTGTCAAGTTAAAGTTGACTGGCTGGCAGTGCCGTCGTGCCTGATCCCAAACACGGGAATCGAATCAGGATGCAGTACGAGGCCTGAATAGTCGAGGCGCGTGCAGTTTGCGGAGCGGGTAATTTTAGTGATGGCCACGGACTCGATATGATTTGATGAGAGGGCTTTCGTTTCAGCGATGGGAACGGTTCGACAGCTGCTGCTTGCCAAACAGACGCAGGCAGAGGAAAAACGACAACTGATTCGATGAAGCTTGGGTCGACAGTGGACCGAGAGGAGGAATGGTGAATGATTGGTGAAAAATGGCAGAAGCGAGTCAAAGGCAACGAAGGAGCAGAGAGCTTTTAATGGGGCGCTCGCAGTGACTAATCAGCGGGCAGGCGCGAAGAAAGGTGTGGGTCGGGTCTTTCCAGGTCTTCTCACGCTGGTTTTTTTTTCTCTCCTCCCCTTCCCCGTCTGCGTTCAGGGATTCGGTCTGTTGGACCAAGAGAGTGGATAATGTGTGTGTGCGAGTTGCCTCGACTGGGGCAGTATGTTTTCCTGCTGTCTGCTGACGGCTGATCCCCGATGGACCAGGGTCCTTATTCCCAGCCTTGTCGCGGTGTCTGGTCTTCGGCACCGGAAAACCTGGCCCCAAGGTGAGCCTGCATTTCTTTTGTCAGACTCGCCGCAGTTTGTGCATTGAAACTCTGATGGGGAGACAACCTTTTCCCTCAGTCCTAGCTGTGACGCACTGGCGCCCACGTTCCCAAAAGAGGGGTACGGAGGGCACAACCTTACCTGGCTGTCAGTCCATCAATCACTCTCGGCGGCCAGACAATTTCCTTCGTTCCGCTGCGAATGATGGGCCACTCAACGCCAGACACCGCAGACCTTGAAGCGGGATGCAGTGACAGAGCAGCGGCAGGTCTGACAGGGGTGCTGGGAACGTGCGCGAACCCTCCTCTGGCACGGTACCCCGTGTGTCAAGTGCTTCACACGCGTTGCCTTAGTGCGGTTATGTACCGCAGGGAAGTCGGCTGTAGGTACTTTTGGCGCCTTTCGACTTCTGCCTCGAGAGGGGCCCGGGATCATTCGGCGGGGTGGTCGGGATTGAATGTGCCCAGCACTGCGAGCAGGGGGTCGGCAGATTGGATTGTGGTAACAATTCACACACTGCAATGTCCCAATTCTTGCACGCGCCGAGATACCTATCTCAATGCAGCCCTCGACCGCTGCTGAGCCTCGAGCTCGGTGATGTGCGACAGAGCTCACACCGGCCTGACACTTTTTCACGAGAGCCTTTGGTCGTGGCCCGGGGATCTTCTACCAGGTCCTGCCGCAGCTGAGCCGCGATGGAGCTGGCGATTCTATCTGCTAATGGTTTTAGTACAGCAGCCGGCGCACTAAATTTAGACCACACACTGTCCTGCGCCGTTTGCGGGATCTACAACGCGGTGAGCTGGGGAAGAGGTTGGGATCTCTTCAGCTTGCTGTTGTCGGACCAGATGGTGCCCAAAGTTCTCGGCGTGCCGAGCACACCGCTTCGACTTTCCTTCCTACTCGGTGGCGAACGTCGTCAGCGCGTCTTCTCGTGAGGGATCATGTGACATCATCTCCAAGATGTGCGATATGCACTGTACACAACGAGCTGAACCCAGCGCCGAGAAAGCAACCTCGATGAGACGGCTCAGTATCGATGCTATCCATGCTGGGCAACGGGCAACACATCATCATATTGACGGTGAGGGCCTACAACTATCTTCTCAGGCCGAATTCCCCCATTGGCATCCAATCCGGCTCAAGGCAAAGGCCGGAAGCCATGTGGGTTTGAACTCCAAAAAAGTCGGTGTAACCAAGTCTTGCAGACAGAGGAGACGCAGCCTGCTCTGCAGCTTTGGGCTGCACGGATCCGATGTCCGGTTTCGCGATGCAATGAAAAGACGTCAACTCACTCTTTTGCGACAGATGCCAAATTCTCTGGTCTGGGTCTATGGTCGGCAGTCAGATCCACGCTTGTGAGTGGTCCTAAATTAAAGCTGGACGAATTTTGTGAGTGGTTCAAACTATCCCTTCATTCCCAGCGATTCAGAGCTGCTCAATGGCCCTTTTATGGTCCTCTCGGCAGTGCTCCCTGCTTGAAGTACGTAGGGGACCAAATCCGTCTACGAGACCAGGGTCTGGTAGCGAGGCGTCCAACTCCACACAACAAGCACAGACTGTGGCATCCAATGATAACTTGTGTGTACATGAACGCCCTGCACAGAGATGTACTATAGGACACTTCCGAACGTCCAATAATTGGTATCAGTTGCAAGGAGTACTCATGTGTTATGAGCCAAAGTAACCGCACACTTGTCAGGGGGTCAACCCCGTTTCAGAGCCCATGGGTCAGTTTATCTGCTGAACTAGCAGGCTAGCCCAGGGCGCAATAGTATGCAGGCTACGACACCTTGCACCCAAATGGCCGCAAATCATCAAACTGTTTATCGGAGATACTGCGCCTTGCACTCGTTCGGGTTTTGATGTAAGCCTGCCAGCATCAGCCTAGCCTCGTAATGCACCGGGCCAGACCAGATGCGGACAGTTTGGCCTATCTCTGTATTATACGCAGCACTGCGTTTCTTTCCCTAAGCACAAGGCTATGGGCTTTCCGGATTCAACTCGACTACGGACCTGTCGACGCAATCCGGATGCGTCTCTCTGTATTCATCATACCCTACCCGGAGCCCATCCGACTAGTCTCTGCCAAGAAAATCATCTTCGTGCGTTTCCGAATCCATTCTTTCCGAAGAAGTCTAAAACATTAAACTAGGGGCTGCTATTGCCGCCAAGATCCATATATTTCCTAAATCTGCAATGAGCTCATGCTGGAAGCTCTGAATCTCACTAGCGAATCAGATTGCAGAACCAGTCTTCTGGCTTCTGATTCGGCCTCATACTACCCCATGCCAATATAGCTTCGGCGCCGTTATCATAGCTTCCTTCCCCCCTTTCACGCTTGTTATGCATGTCTCTGGTTCCTGACGGTTTTCATCTTGCCGAAGCCAGAACACAGTAGCTCCCGCCTCGGCGTTCCATCGTAAGTGTGATTCCGGTGACGAAGTAAAACATTGGCAAGCGCTGTGATCGACGACGTCACATCAATCACACAGGATATTGGACGCCAGTTTATGGCAACCTTTACCGATTTGGCCCGGCAGATGCCCTATGAGACGTTCGCTCATCTCGGCTGAGGCCAGAATCACAGCTTCTGATATCAAATCCGAGTTTCTGAGCCCACATTGAATCTTCATTGGCAAGAAGTAGATTATCTATTTGTTGTGATTCCGCTGTAACAGCATGGTATTGTGACGAGGCGAGAGAAGACGGCTAATTATAGATAGGCAGCCATCGACCTCACAACCGTGTTCTTCTAGGCAATTTCTTCCATTTTCCTTCGTACCATTCTAGATCATGAAGGCACGTTACTCCGTAAGGTACCACCCTAATCGTACATGCCCGACTAGCATCCGACGCGAAGCAAGTGTTTTTATAAATTGACCAGAAATCCTTGAGTGCCTTCGGTGTGCCATGTTCTCGTTGCCATACTCTGCATACCCGTACAGCGTATGTCCTGGCAAATTGCCATGCTACGGACTATAGATGAACTCCCATGGAAATTGACTGACAATTGTTCCATCCCGACGGGAATTGAAATATAGAGTCAATAATGATTGGTGCCTTGGTCCCGAAATTATCTGGTATAACTAAAACAGATTTGTGTTTTGATCCGTATGAACATGTTAGAATTAGAAGCAGGTGAGTAGATGTTACTTTCACCTTTAGAGCGGGACAAGTTTCTACTACGGACCCAGTCCAAGTACTAAACATGTGTGTTGTCGCTGCTCCAACACACACAAGTTGTTACGTGATCCGCTAACCATAGCTTGGAGAAGTAGTTAAAGTAGTGAGAAAGCGGGTTGGGGCTGCCTTTTGCAAATCAGAGTAGTATGGAAATTTACAGCCAGAACTTTCTATCATTAAATAATGGGTTGATTACAAGATATACCCGTATGTTATGGACGCTCAAAGTAAAACCTAGAGGATTAGGGCCGGGTATGGAGAGTAGCAAGTACCGACTCATTGTATCAAGTGCTACAGGGGACTATCGTTTCGCGGGTGATGTACATACCATTAATAGCTCGAGCGTGCTTGCATAGCTGAGAGGTCACTTCCCTCGCGTAATCGCGCTGGGTTGTGGCATTCAACCTTCTCTGTGACTATATTAATATATCTACCGAGTGTGTAACAAGCTCAAGCAGCCTTCCGATGGCGGCCTTCACACAGTCTCTGTAACTTGATTTCGCCGAGGCATCTGTTAGGCGCAAACTCTCTTACGACTTGCATTCATTTCATGCTATTCTGTTCTTTGAGGGATTCAGGTCCATGATCATCTCCGCCCTGCCAAAGCCCGAGTAGTGTCAGTATCCAATGCTTCTTTGCGAGCTCATCGAACGGAATGTTAGTTTACATCTTAATCTGAAGTCTAAATATCAAGCTTTATCTTAGGCGACCACAAAATTTGTGAATTGGGGTGTGGGTGGTGGTGGGTGGTGGTGCCACAGGCGGTAGAGGCTTTATGCTTCGCTTGCCTCCCCAGTCGAAGCCCAGTGATGGATGAGACAGAGAAGCAAACATAACTTCTGGTGGTCCTACATCGGTATATTAGTCGTCCTATGTTCGGTCGGTAGAGCAGAGACATGCTTGGTTATCGTTGAAAAGAAGCTCATTTGGAGCAGCGATATACCACAACCGCATGTCTGGGATGCCAACGATAGCTGAAAATCTCTTGTTCTCATGTTCTCCCAACTGCAGATGCCTCTGAAGTCACAATGACACTTCGAGCAAACGTGGTCTTTCTTTCCACGAGGCTCTGTCAACAAAGACCCCCTACGTTGTATTTCCTGGTGATGCCAGGACGTTTATCACTTCGCCTCAATAATCCTCACCGTATGGCTCAGCATGTGCCTGCCTAAAACCCTGGGTTGATTCACAGGGGTATCAGGTTGAGAAATTCCTTATGACATGAAGCGGAGATGATCCTTGAGGTCAAAGTACGTGAGTTTGTCCATGCATCGACTGCATTTACTTCGAAGCAACGGGGTCGACGACACTGTTTTTAAAGGCCACCTATAGTGTAACTTGGAGGATAGGTTCAGTTCCTGATCTGCTGCAATCTTTGGTGGGAAGCTATGGTTAAGCTCAATGTTTCCCCGAAAGGAGATCTCTGTCATATAATGGAAAGACTTCACATATGTAAAATGAGCAAGTGAAGCCTTTTGTGAGATCGTCCAACTATTGGCCTCATAGTTCTCGCGGCTTTCTTAAACATGGGCTCTCCGTGCTATTTACTAACTTGGAGTACATCATCGCAATCATCCAATTGTTTCAACGCGGTGATATACCAGCTCGTCTGGTCAGTAACGGTGGAGTAGCCCAGGAGGTAGACTCAAATAAAGGGAGATAAGTGCCTTGAAAGATGATCTCTTTTAAACTCGTGGTATATAGACTCCTGGCGACGCTCTTAAGCAGCTTGCAGCATCAAGGGCGGTATCGTTGGTGACTTTTCCACATTACATGGTATGTTTATACATTTCCTGTATTACAATTTAGTATTACATACCACACGATAAGATATTAAGCGTAACCTGCGGAAAAACTGAGTCACAGAAGGAAGTTGCCAGGATGATGGCAGCAGGGACCACTGGTTTGCATCGTTCAACCTGATGGCTTCTGTGTTGCTCCAATACTCCCAAGGGAAGGATCTGTGGTTGATTGATGATGTTCCTAGGATTCTCAGCCTTGTTCCGAATCTTATTCGCCTATGGATTATACTAAAGACTGTAATAATGTAGTAACTGTCTTGGGCTTGACTTATTTTACAGCATTATACAGTTTCTTGGGTGGTGGCTCTCTCGTAGTTGTTGTCTACTTAAGGGTTATCATGCATCAACACAATTAAATATACACGGTGGCGATACAAAATTTACACAGATCTTATCCCTTGACGAAATATACACAGATATAGAGCAGTGAAGTCGGCCTAATAAACTTTTTGGTAGAACTCGTGACATTTGTAATAACTCGCTTCACAGGAATGGATACGTGATATTGGCGGCTAGACACCATGCTGCTCTACGTTACGCAAGTCGCGTCTGTCTTAATAAAGTTTATTCTGGGGAGATCATCCCTGAATAATGATCGAAGTTTCCGTTGTTTCTAGGTGGCACACATGATGCCCTCGTCGGTCTTTGCGTAAAAACCCAGGATTTGATTAATCCATTGTATATACTCAGCACACAAAGAAGGATAGAAAACCAGTATGGCCTCTACATTGAAAATATGGGATATGTCATACAATCACGCTTTGCCTTCACCACGGCTCCATCAGTGTATTGTTGTATGGTGCGCACTCATAGCAGCTCGAGCATTAATGCCCGCAGGCATAGCGAAGTCTGATATGGTTTGAGGTGATCTGGGATGCTTAGTGGAACAAATCGGACCACCAAGTCTTCCGGTCTATCAGGGCAGAGTTGGTTTGTATGGAATCTAACATTTCGCTTGGTGTCGAAATCGGGAGTCAAGCTTCGCGGTGGCAATCGAGACAAAGGAACAATATTGACCTCGTCGTATTTGGTGAAAGGTGAAGAGCACCAAATTTCCATATCGACGAAACGAGGGACTGCGTCTTCACGAGCTTAAAAGGGTGGCAGACAGGACTTCGAAAAAATGTGAACTGGCTGGTTCTTCGACTTGAGAGAACCGGAAGTAGATATGAAATCGATAACTACGTCTCGTGCTTTGAGAGTGACGATCGATATGGAAACAATAGGGATTGAGATTCAACGGCGTATGTATGCTCTGGAGAATAGAGAGATCATTGGGAAAATTATATGGGGGCTGGCCATGGGTGTCGCAAACACCCCGAAGAGGACTTGCGTTAATTCTGGCATTTACGGAAAAGGCTCACTTCTTTCGTCCTTGTCTACGTAGGCAGAATGATAGCTTCCATGGATTCTGCACCACAGGGTGGAAGGAGAGACTGCCGGGAGGGCAGGACACATTAGCACGTAGAGGCGTGCATGATCTGTCGTTCTGCATGCCGGAGCAGCAATGGCGCCTGAAAGCCTACATCTTCCTCAGGTACATCGTCCAAAGCCGGTCGAACATTGTTGTGACTCCTCTGCTGTGGATCAAAGCTGCTGCCGAAGTGCTCGGCCATCATGGATGCTTGGACAGCCACGGAGAACAAGGCTTGTCGTGGCATGAAGATGTTGCTGGCGGGTCCTGCAGTAAGTACGCACACCGCATCGGCTGCGTCTCTTTCCTAAGCCCCAGGACCACGCTCTTCGTCATATGATTCATCATATCGAAATACTAGAGGTCGTGGAGGTTACTCCCTGGCGACTACTAGTGATCATAGCCCTTGTTGTAGGTACTTTAAAAACGACTCCCGGACATGTACTCTCCGTGTTCGGGAGAGGGGTCTCGTTATCCATCACGGAGTCAGGGTCCATTCCTTGCAAGTCTGTATCAAGTGGAGAAGAATCGCTTGTAGTGACCAACGGGAATATGAACCGTTCTCGATCGTGATGCAGCAAAGGCACAAGGAATACGCCGGGAAGCAATTTGGCGCGATGTTCCCGACGAATGAGCAATGATGCGGTCGTAACCGATTTACGCGCGCTTATGGGTGTATCATAAAATGCAGACGGCATGAAAGCAAGGGTGACAATCCTGAGCGATAGTGGCTCCATGCTTTGCTTCCGACAGTTGCCCACTCCGGAAAGAGAGAAGGCGTCTGATCGAGGGTGAAGCAAGTCTAATCAGACCACCGACGGTATTCGGGCGTAATCGTATTTCGTGGTTCCGGAAGGCTAGCCTGCCGCCCCCCTCCGATGCGGTGTCCAACAGATCAGCAGTACGCCGGTGATCATCTTGGCTGTTACCACTCCAGCGTAGACAACCGAACCTGCGTGCCCTCCTCACTTGGGCTAGCTAGTGTCTGGGATCAATACCGTGACCAAGGGCGGAACCACACTTACTTAGACATTTGGCTCGCATGCAGTTCCGGTCAGATCAGAACCGACACTCTGGCTCTGGGACTCGCGTCTGTATCCTGGGTGCCACATGCTAGTTCGTCTCATGGAACTTCCACGGACGTTCCGTTTGCCGCGATAGTGCAAGGAGTCTCATGCAGCCGACCCAAGGAGGTGCATACAGGCATGCCACCATGGAATGAGGTCGTGATCTTCAATGTTGATACCAGTGTAGGGAATCCAAAGGCCCCTGCCGCCAACAAGATGCCCTCTCTCGGATCCGCCAGCCTGGGGATACCCTCCATCAAGCGATTTAGCTTGTGTCTACATAGCCACCAATGTGACTTAGCTTGACCAGTGGCATGGGCATTACAATCATGGCAAAGAGCTACCTCAACAAGCGACGCAGCTAGACGCGGATGCCAAATTGAAGGATTCCTTCGCCATGAGCTCAGCGAATCCGGAAAGAGTGGTCGGCGCTTAAGGGCTGGTAGAGGCGCGGGGGCTCCACCAACATCTAAACCAGCAGCATGGGCCGCAAACTGGAGCAGCGAAATGAGTGACTGCTCGTCTTGTCGACGGGCGAGTCATGGACGATTATTCATCCTGCTGGCTGGAGTGAGGCTCTGACGGGCCTGAGATAGGGCCGGCGCCAGCCCCCGGGAGCCGCGCGCTGTCTTGTGGTGTATCGGACACGACAGACAACGGCTGCTGTTTGGCAGAAGACATCTTCCAAAGCCCAATACCTGTTTTGTTGAAGATATCCTGGCCAACGATAATTGTAATCGCTTCTAGGGTGACGGCCTGCATCATGATGCGCGCGCTCTTTCGCAGTATCCCGCCACGTTGTTCCCTCTCGAATGGGCCTACCCGAATCTTGAGGAGCAGGATAGCCTCTAGTTGCAGAAAGCCAATAGCAAATGAAGCAGTCTCTCTGAACCGCGCGCTGGATGAAGCACATCACTGGGTTCAGGCAACAGGAAACTGGTAATGGGAGACCGATGGCAAGAATAGGACGCAGAGAAGAAAACAAATAGACAGGAGCTAGACGCCGAACATCTGAGCATAAATTGACCTCGATGGTCCATGCAATACCGACACGGGTTCATGATCGATAGCGACACAAGAGAACAACAACCTCCTTACCATTCTCACACGAGCCAACGCTTCATTAGACCAACGTCTTCACCACCGTGTTGTGAAGTGGGACAAGAAAGTGCCAGATCTAGCCGTGCTCATTTGGCCCACTCGGAGAAGCACGAGGATTCAGCTCATCAGCTGGACGTTCAACCTCGACCCGGCCCTTACCAGGTGTTTGTTCGCCAGAGGCGGCAGTCGCAGCGCGATTGTTGTCGTGTCTTCCCAGCACACACAGCGTGCTTGGTGGAAATCGCAGTGTAAGTACAAGCGGTAGTCGTTCTGGCGACTGGGCCGACGTCGAATCAGAGCAAAGCAATAACATGTGCTAAGAATAGCGGAAGCGCTTCGAGGACCAGGTTGGCAGCAGCCCCGACGAATCAGCGACCAGCCTCAGCGGCGGAAACGGCTGGGTACTCGGTACTTCGGCCCCCAGGTCTCGAATACTCGACTGGCGCTTACAGCGACGCCTCCACCCTAGCAGAACCCAGAGCGTGGTGCCGTTCAGGGGCCCCCGGCCAGGGTCTGTCGACGAATCAGCAGCAAGAGCTCGCCCGCTGTCCCCCAGCACCGAGTGCAGCAGTCCTCACCCACGGCCACGCGCCTCGAGTAGACGGTACCTAGGCGAGCCGCCGGCCCGGGTGTATTGCCTCTGGCTTTGGCTTGCATCCCCTGGGCAGTCAGTCGAATTGACTAAGGTATTGCAACCCAGACTAAAGCAAGTCTCAGCACACGCGCCAGAGCAGTTGTCGCCCTCAGCGAGCAGCCAATTCTCGAATACCACTTGCCAACCTGCCGCTCTGCCAGCCAATCCCAATCCCTCACCAGCGACCATACCATACTACATAGTACGGCCTGGAATTTGCCCACTTTCCGCTGTCCAAGGCAGCGCCTCCGTCCTCGAGCGGCCGTACCCTGACTCTACACTGCACCCGCCTCTGTTTGCCCACGCCGCCTGCTCGTGAGACAGGGTTTATACCACTTCAAACTAACTACGGACATTTTTCTCGGTTGGCTCCCCGGGCTATAGCACGCGCCGGCCATCGAGAAGAGAGCCAGTCCTCCTTACAGGATCCCTTCCGCCCACGACGCCAGCGTTTGCTCAGCCTTCCACCCCCCGGGCACACACCCATCCGCCTGGATCGGTCACATTGGTTCTAGCGTTTCTAGCGGGGATTTTGGCACCGATCTTTTTTCTTCTTCTTTCCCTCGGGCTGGTTGGCGCCCTTCGTCTCAGCGTCTGCTAGACAAGGTCTCCCGGCCCCTCGCGCGCGTGAAACAAAACAGGGACCCGCTTCGGCCCAGGCTACCTAACCCGCATACAGCGCTCTCGCGGTAACGGGATCACATACATAATATAGCCCTTTGCTTCCCTCTTCCACCTTCACCTGCTCCCCCACCACAACTGCCGGCTTCTCCCTCCCCAACGGCCACTTGTCAGTGCAGCTTGTAGGCAGCCCTCCGAACCATCCTTCACCTCCGAGTCATTCACTTGACTTGAAGCTCGTGTGGATATATCACACCGCACTAACACCCATTCGACCTTCAACACCGGCAAGATGAAGCCTACAAGCAAGCCCAAGCTCCCGCAGTTGACCACTCCAGTCACCGCGACCTTCCCCTCGGAGCTCTCTGCTCTGTCGGCGAGGACTCCCATGTCGGCTGTGCCTGATGCCATCAAGGAGGAGTTTACCAAGACTCCCATCAGCCCTCCCGTCGCATACATGGACTTCCTCAAGGCCATGTCAGTAGCTTCTCCCGTCATTCCAGAGAAGCGAGCGGGCAGCTCAAGCGAAGAGGACGAGGACACGGCGCAAGAGTCAATGCCTTCAACGGCCAGCAGCGAGCAGACTGACTGCTCGTGCAAGTGTGGAAACCACAAGTCTCCCAGCGCCGTCCCACCAAGCCCATACCCAACACACCCCATGTCCGCACCGCCAACGGGTGCGACATCATTCCCAAGTCTACATATCCCGCCATCACCCGCCATGTCAACGCTGGAGTCCCCCATGAGCGCCACAGCGAGGTCTCCCTTCAGCGCAAGATCAGTGCGCTCGCCATTCGACTGGGAAGCGGCTCTGAAGACCCGCTACTCGCAGGATTGCAAGGCCACCAAGTCTTCCAACAGAAGTGTGCGGCACATTAGGGAAGTCGTGACCCGGACAGTCACTTACACGCCAAGGATGAACCCGGCGCCGAAGGGAAAGAGGAGGCGAACGGAATGTTCGAAATCGCAGGTCATGAAGGCCGCCGCGGCCGCAGCAGGGGAGTCGATACCACCGCCAACGACCAGATCAAAGTCGGCATGATCCCGCGAATACGACCCCTACCAGGCAAATCAAACAAACCCTCCCATTTCCGAATCAACTAAAGTCATCAACCAACTATTAAAGCGATCCTTCAATCAATTTCTCTATGTTCATATTACCCCGAGGCACCACACCCTACTTCTAGTATCACTTTCGTCTTCACACAAACACACCTTTTTTTTACTCCCCCAAGGATTTAGTAAGGTCGGCAGAGCATGAACGCCCAGCCCGACAAAAGAGCGATGGAACGATGTTACGAGGACATTTATATTTATGGAGTTCAAACGGCGTTGCTGGCGGCGTCTTCAACCGGTCCGATTTGTGCGATACCAAGGCAAGGAGTTGGGAGGTTCAAGTGGCATCATGTCACCACGGGAGGCTTTTTGGGCTTTTTGGACGGAGGCAGGGCTCAATACCATAGTCTGCATACTTACACTTGGCATCGGACTAGCGCAGTCAACATGAGATATTCGAAGAATTATGCATCTGCACACAGAGACTTCTGCAAACACCGTGACTTGAGTTTGTTTATTTTGGTTCAAGTGATGCTGGATTATGTGTTGTACAACAGCACAACCGCCGTGACCCGAAACGCGACCGCCCGTAGGTGGCTACTGTTATTGTGACCGAGTTGGGGCCCAGTTTCCCATGCGAGGACGTGAGGAAAGGGAAACGAACAGCACACGGGAGATTTACTTTGCAGCAGGTCCTGGCGTCTTGGCGGATACCCGTGTGGTAACCTCCCAGAAAACTGACTTGTTACACACCTGTGACGCGTAGAGCCCAGGTGTCACCCATCTCGATCAAGACGTCCCGCCGAGCGCATCTCCCGCTCCGAACACGATCAGGACTTCGACCCATGTTTGCCATGCGACGCGCACATTTGCTGCAGAAACTCTTCCCTCTTCCGCCTCGACACCGAGCACACCCTCTCGTACGTAAAGATGGCCATCAGCAAAAACCTGCTCTCCCGAGCCGGGCGATAACCATAACGCACGCATGCACATCCGCGGCCGGGTGTCGTCGAAACTGGAACTGCCATTCCTGCCTCCATATGAAACCCCTGTCGGGACCCCTGTCAAATCTTACAACGCACATCGCTCTTCTCCAGTTTCCTGTCCCGATATCCTGGAACCTGCATGGGCATGACAGGGGTCATCGAACTTCTAAGCGCCCATGTCTGGCCCCGGACGACCAATGACCGTATGCTCCCATCTGCCCCACTCCCACGCTGTAAGACGATTGGCCCGCCGTAAAGGCACTTAAGCGCCCACGACTGCACCTCGCTCTCGTGGGATGGCAGCACCCGCAGTGTCTATTTCTTTCTTTCGGTGAACATGAGGAGAGTTCAATGAGAGGAATTGGAGAATGGGAGCTGGGGAGCTGGGGAGAAGGGACCGCGGGTGGGTGTGTGCCTTCTTGGTGTCGCTTGAATGAGCTTGTTCGACACATGGACCACAATCTTGTGATGAATGGCCTATAACGAAGCTCACCGCCGACTTGTTCCCAGGCCACCCCGCGGCCGCGGAAGGCTGCCGATAACATGGACGCCCACACACTATTCACGTCACGTAACAAGCCCGCGAAATATTGCCCCTTCAAAGTGTCAAGGTCACGGTCTGTTGTTGGCCCCATGAGGGCTTTCCTGTGCGAGCAACAGATCTGAGCGCACACTTTGGGCTGGCAGTCAAGGCTTGCGGCGCAAGAACGACCAATACTAAGCAAATTCACCACTCGTCTAAATGACGCATGTGACAGAGATTGCAGTAGGCTGCATGTATGATGGCGGCAGCAAGGTCATAGCCTCCGCCCATGATTTCGGAGGGCCTTAGTAGGGCTTTGATATGATTGTCCAAGCTGAACCATTTCCACATCAGGTAACGAATGGGTTCTAGTCAAGAACGTGCCAACCCTGCCATCTTCCGGTCGGCCATGATCGTACATCAAAATATTGTCTGCCGAGAACAGCAATTCCTACGATGCATGGGTAGCATGCACGAGACTGTGTTTCAGAAGATGCAGGCTGAATGACTGCGTGCTGGCGGGCGGGCTCTGCCAAGATGCCATGAGAAGAGATTCCAAGACCCCTCAATATCGAGGCCGTTTCAGACAAGGCCCGCAGACAGGCACACTCCGCGATTGCCTACTCTTCACACGTGGTATCTTAATTTGGGAAATTGCCTCCGGTCGAATTGGTGTTGCATGATGATGATTCCCAAAGCAGGGGTGATCTGTCTCTTTACGGGGACAATATTTGGATGTGATTGTGCCTGTGGTCTGTCATCAGGATAGCGACGAAGCTATCATGCGGCGGCATCGTGTGCAGCCATGTCCTTCGCGGCTTGTACCTCGCTGATAGGTTGTGCTTAGTTTATTTCCCTTACCTCCTTAGCCACCGCGTTACATAGCGCGACTCTTATACCCGCGCTTGTCAGGACATGGACCCAGAGCCTCTGGGTATCACTCAAGCGATCGTTTGCGCTCTTGACCTCGGAGAACATGACCTCCTTCTTTGGCTCCGCCTTCCAAAGGATGAGATCAGGCAGGCCGCCTCCGCGCTGTCCATACTCCTGTGCCATAACTTTGCATACAGTTGCTAACGCGGGGCCATTGAAACATTCGACTAACTCCAGGAGATCGGGTAGCTCATAATCCCAATTGAGGCCCACGACACAAGTCCGCCGCTCTCTTTCGCGGCTGTCAACTTCCTCCACAAGGCGCTTTGCTGCGCCGTTTGCGATCTCGACCAGGCGGTGGTTGATTTCGGATGCCCTGGTTGGGTAGAATGAATCCGTGAATAGATCTAATGGACATGTCTGGTATGCTGTTTGGAAGACATTAGGTATGTAGAGGAAGAGTATGTCGTAAAAAAGGTAGGCAAATAGTGTCCTAATGATGCCGCCCTCAGCATGATAGCCCTTCCAGCCTTGAGTCCTATAAGAGCTGAGGCACATGGCTTCAACGCTGCATTCTCCTCCTTCTTCTGCCTCATCAACCCAGATGGTCTTCGTGCTTGGACCTCGTCCCCTCTTGCCCACGATATCGTCTTTTTTGAGCTGAATACCTTCAATGAAATGCTCTTCAGGTTTCTTCAGCCTGACATGCCCGAAATCATGTTGCAAACGGAAAGGTATCCTGAGCTGTTTCTCAAGCTTCAATACCCGTTTCTGCAAGTCATAGTGGTACTTGAGGTGACAGTCAGGATCTTCCAATGCTGTCTCACATGTCGTAACTGCAATCCGTTTCCAATGTTTCTTCTGCATTTCGGGATCCCTAAAAGCTGGGCTTGGCTCCAAAGCATGCATGTAATGCTCTTCTAATAGAGCCTTTCGCTGATACCACGCACCCCGGCGAGAGTGGTAGAAGAGCCTCTGCTCAAGGAGCTCCGATAGAATCGAGTGCTCCCTGTGGTGTTCTTTGAAACGCCCAAGGACGCCAGTAGCCTTGTGGATGATTCGTGTATAAGGGTGGACTGGGGAGAAACGGCGCAAATATGTCCCCTCACCGGTTTCGTAGACCCTCTCTTCTTTGACTTGCTCATCTCCCAGTAGCTTCTTCCATCGGCCGTAGATCCGCTCGAAAATGCCCAGGACATTCTGAAACCCTTCATCGCTTACAGGACCGTTGAACTCAAGAATGGTATCAACGGCAAATTCTGTCCTGGTGGCCGTTTCAAATTCCAAGAGATGATTTCTTGATAAGAATATGTTCGCGGACCTACTAACAATGTACTCGGGAAAATTGCGACGCGATATTTTGGCGAGTATAATGGCTGTCAAGGACTTTTCCGTCCATTCCGTAGATCTATAGAATACCAGGTGAACTCTCTCGAAGAGTTTGAAGATTGGCAAGGAAAGTCTGATGCAGGGCCCAGTAATAGCTACAATCTTCTCCAGGAAATGCCTATTTCGGTTGGAATCATCGGCAGCTTGCGGACCAGGGGAGTCAGCCTCTGGCGTCTGGTTCCCATTCGAGGCAATAGAATCATGTGTGCTAGATCGTCGTAAGCCCATAGACATGAGGCCAGCCTGCCGATTGCTCATTCTGCAAATAGATTTGACGTAGTCTGCTTTGTTTTTGCCTCGGACCTTGGCGTCTTTGGCGAGTCCTTTCAGCTCATCAAGACCCAGCAATGTAATGGCTTCCTCGACCGTCGTGATACAATCACTGGAGGTATCCGCAAAACTAAATGACTCTTCTAGGCGGTACTCTTCTTGAGCAAAGGCGGCATTAGTGTCCTCGGTGTCCGTTTGGGAACTGGGCAACGATGCCGGAAATGCCCTGGATTCTTGCAGTTCTTGCACAGCATCTTCCAGATTCGACACGTCGTCGTAGTAACCCAGCTTGGCTATACGATGCCAAGTTGCTGATTTCCTTAGGAAGAGCCGGACATACCTGGTATCTTGGTTTAGAATCCCGGGAATTGGCCGACCGTGTGCTGACCACTCACAAGTATTGAGACTCATAGCTCAGCTTATCCCAATAGTCGAACAAGGCGCGCTCTTTCTCGTCGAAAAGATGAGACTCATCTTCAAGTACAGTTCCCAGGGCAAGATTGAAAGCATCCACATATAGAGAGCTTTTGCCTTTCACCCACTCTTTTTTGACAAATCTAGAGGTGAGACTCTCGGAGTTTTCCCCTTGAGATGCCCTGAAAGTCTCGTACTCTTCAATTGCGTCTTTCTCGGGTTTGGCTTCTGGCAATGAGCTCTCAATTGCCGTCGGCCGCCCTGCCACAGACTCCGGCTCAGATTGAGGGTATGCATCCTCATTGATCGAGACTGTAGTATCCGCAGTGTCCTCCCTCCCAACAGAATGGTATTTGGGTCTGGCTTCCAAGTATTTGGGATCCGACAAAGATCCGTCCGAGTCGCCCTCGCTATCTTGGACCTCCCTTTTCACCCGCTTGGCAGGTGGCTCTCGTAGAGCCCGCTCTTTGCCCTGGCCAGGCGAGCCATTCTGGTGCGATCTGGGCGTTACCTTTCGCTGAATGAACTTGTCCATTATCTTCTGACTCGAAAAAGTGCTGTAGACTCCATCGGAGGAGACATTTTGGCTGACGCAAGAGTTACGTGAACAAAGGGAGGCGGCGCGTTGTGCAGAAACGCGAGATGGACGCCTAGTCATGTGCCTGTCACTCTAGCTCTGGCTAGTTTCAATTAAAGCTCCCCTCCATCGACCTGACGCGGCAGCCGTCTGCCAGCCGCCGTTCGAACTCATCAGCTCGTAATGTGCGATCAAGATCCAGAGATCGCGACCAACGAAAGCCCCTTCTCTCGGCCAATGCACTACTATTCCACACAGCGAAGATGAGCGAAGAGAGTCGCCGGGTCTCCACGACCCCAATTCCAGTTCCCGTTCCTTTCTACGCTCACCAGCCCGTCGTCCAGCCCACACCTAGCCCCTTGGGCCAAACACCCGTCGCGCCGCCTCCCGCCATCGAGACCCCGACCGCGATGGCAGATACGCCCAGCGCCGTGCCCGAGGGCACCCCGAAGGATATTGCCATGACTGATGTCGAGCCCCCTGCTGCTGTATGGCTCCCACAACCGAAACAAGTGACGCCGTCTGAGTTCTAACACCATCTACAGTCTCCCGCCTGCCAACAAGGCGCATCCCCAGCTCCTAACCGAACTGGCACGCCTGCCCGTGCCACAAATGGACTCCAGGAACAAGCCAGCTCTTCGCGCGCCGCGAGTGCACACCCAGATCCAGGCTTTACCATGCCCTCCGAGGCCCCACCGCATGGGGCACCGGTGCGGCAGTACTTAAATACCAAGGTGACCGGTGCAGTCCTGGAGGGCATGAAGCTGGTTGCCAAGGAGCAGTAAGTCTTCATCACGAGAATATTGCAGATTCTGGCGACTACACCAAGTCTGGTGTTTCGTCTAGTTGGGATTACTGACACGGTCTCACAGGCCAAAGGATCCCCTCCGCGTACTGGGCGAGTTCCTGCTGCAACGCTCCAAAGATCTTGAGAGCTCGACATGATTTAGACTAAAGGGACATGTGCATTGTTGAGGCGTTCAGGCTTATGGAATCGGAAAAGTCGACCTTATTAAGGGTGGGTATGCCATTTTCAAGCCATCGGTTTCCAGGTTTTCACGATGAATACATAATATTTGATTGCGAAAAGATGATTCTACAACCGTGCGACTCATGAGATCTTTATTGGCATCTCTACGTGAAAAACACGACTACCTAGCCGTGGGAACCTATGGTACTTTTTGCCCTGAATGCAACTAGTTCCTTTCCGTGAAACTCCATGACCCAGCACTTTGCAGAATAACGACCATTCTTTTGAGGAACCGCTTAAGCAACAATGGTGCTGGCGGTGGCGGACTCGTACTTCCAGGTGGGAGGGAGGACACCGACGGTCTTGTAGTAGCGGGCGAGACGGTGGATACGCGACTCGATGAGAATGAGGCGGAACTTGGAGTCCTTGTCCTTTCGGTTGCGCTCAAGGTGCTTGCGGACGGCGACAGCCTTTGTAATGCGTTAGTATTTGCAATTGTCCCAAAATCTAGAGAAACTTCTGAAGATTTCTTCTTGGAACTATTACTCACCTTCTTGATCAAGCAGAAAAGATCCTCGGGCAAGTCGGGTGCCAGGCCTTTTTTAATCACTCTGTTAGCCTTGACCATACAGAGGCATCATGATATTCCTCGTCCCAAAAGAGATCGAAGGTAGATCAAACATAACACAACACATTGTTCGTATTCGTTTTTCATCCAGGAAATCGGAGGGTTCGTGGCATACCGTTGGACTTCAGGATTCGCAGAATCTTGTTACCTGTGCCCGCAATGTCAGTAAATCGGTTCTAGAGTCATACGCATCTTTCATTTTGAGAACGAGCCAAAAACATACCGGTGACGAAGCGCACCTGGGCAATGCCGTGCGAATCTCTGAGGATCACACCAATCTGCGAAGGGCTTGCACCACGACGGGCCCTGGAATGCGGTTAGCACTCTGGTAGATAGAGCGTACAACTGAAGTAGGTCGGGGCAATCCCGAGGGATTGGAGTCGGGACGTTGGCTGTTGCATCTCAAGACGTGGAGTGGGCAGAATGTCTAATTTCTAAACACGTGAAAATACATACAGTTTGCAGATCTGCTCTTCGACCTGGTCGGGAGTGGCTGTTCAACAGAGGTTAGTCATTAATCGAACATATTCCCAGGCGAAATGCTTACTCTTCAACCACGAAGGAACCGAGCGGCTGTAGGGGGTGGCCGAGGCGCTGATACCCTTTCCCTTGCTGTGAAGACGACCCATATTTGCGGTTTGGTGATGGTCGACGGTTGTTAGTTGGCGAGAAAGCTGGTCGAGTTGCTGGTTGTCGAAGTCGTGATCAAGTTGGCGGGTGCACTGGATTTCTGCAAAATTGTGCGCCTGCCAAGATTTGGGGAATGGGTTGGTGGTGGCGGCTCTGATTGGTTCCAAGCGGGGTCCTTAGGTAAGATGCCGAAAATCTACCGCTGGGCTCCAGGTCCAGCCTAATCTTTGGCTACAAATTTTCAGACGGAATCCCTTTCTCCAAACACTTGACACAACATGCAATCGTTGTAACATTGCAAGTTCTTGATGTGGCAGTGGCAAATCGCTGTGTGCTTTTGTTAATCCACACGTATTGACTATCTAGGACTCATTCAACGCAACGCTGCGCCTCATCTGCAGGTTCTTCAAGCTTTTCTCTTCTCTGCGTCTAGCAATCCAGTAAGCATCCAATCCTCCCTGAACAACCGTTTCCCTTGGGCGTCTCATATGATGATACAACACATATATACTTTTTTCTGGTACCTCTTATGTTAGAGCTTCGGCTCAATGAATTTAAAGGACTTCTGACAGAGCACAACCCACCCTCATCTCTCTTCGGTTGCGTTTGGTCCGTAAAGCGATTCGCTAACACTCTTGAAAGGATCTCTCCAAACTCTCAATGCCAATTCATCGATTAATGTTGCCGGCGGCATGCATCGCCATCTTGCCGGTCTTAAATGTGACTGAGTTGTGGTATTAATTATCTTCCATAGCTCAATATTAAATGAATTGTATTTACCGAACGTTTGTTTCATGTTGCTTCAGTGTTTGATATGCAACCTTTGCTTTGTAGAACAGCTTGGGCAACCACAATGTTATTTCACAGTATTGCTTATTATCTATGCTTATGGCTCTGCCTAAGCTACTTTCTCTTATCACTTGACATTGTCTTTGTTCCTTTCTAGCCCCGACCCTGCTATGAGGATGGTCTAATTTACACCTGTCCCATATCCCGAAGCAAACGAAGTGCTGTTGACACTTTATGAGGATCTGATGAAAATCCGGGAAGACCTGCTTGCATATGGTCCTGCACTATACTTGCTGTATAGTGCGGTATCGCTAAGGAATCGCTCTCGCTCTCGCTCTATTGTACTATGAAACATGGACGAAGGCCCGTTTCCTGACATTCTGGCCCTCATCCTCGTCCCAGTTCTCGTCAACATAGTCCTTGACGCTCTTGTCCTGGATCTGCATGCCGACCACCTTTAGGGCGGCGATATTATATCCCATTTCATCCTTTTGCCTCTTCAGTGCTCTTCTGAGGTTTGTCCTAATGCCATCAAGCATAGATCTCATTGTTCGGCTGGCAACAATTTGGTGGTGATGCGTCTTGAGCATGAAGAACAGTATCCGGCATGTCAGAGGGATGTTCATTGACCTCATGGCGAAGAGGTTCAGGAAGGTGAAGAGCATCGGCACTGTTGCAAACGGTAAGACGAGGAGCGCGTCGTGTAGTGCGGATGCCTTGATCCTCTGTAAGACAGACATGACGTGTTCTTCAGCACTGATGCCGCCCAGGGCCAGGAAGATTGGATCTCGCTGTGGCGGTGCGATATTGGGATTGGCCGCCTTCGCTCCTTCCCATTCCTTGATCACATGTAGATCTGCCATACCGAGTTCGAGCGCTTCTTGGATTCGTTCACCGGCCATCAGCGTCTCCACTGTCTGCTTGGAAGCAGCAGCCACCTCAGCATTTTGCTCTTCGTCATCCGGATCTCTTTCTAGCGACGTCGTGAGAGTGCTTTCATATAGCTCCTCGATTTCTTTTTCGCGCTCTTCTTCAAGGAAGATTTGCTCGTCTGTCTCATCCCAGACACGTATACTCTTGTCGTGGCTGGCACTGATAATAAAATTGCCGCTTCGGCTCATTGCCAACGCCCAAATCTCACCGTGATGGCCGTCCAAACGTTGAATCTGCTCGAACTTGTCACCATCCCAATACTTGATGGTTCGATCCTTACTTGCACTGAAAAAGTGATGTCCGTTGCCGTCTTGGTTGTGTGGAACAAATGCGACCTGCAGGATACTGTCTTGGTGCGCGAATAAGGCCTTGTGGCAATCACCAAAGTCAAGACCCCATATCCGGACGTTCTTGTCCGCAGAGCAAGTGACGATTAGCTTGCTGTCGTAAGATATGTCCATATTCAAAACGGGCAATTTGTGGCCATAGAGGTTTAAGTACAGTTTGAGCGAATCTGTGAAAAACACCTTCACGGTGCTATCCAGCAGGGCGATGGCAATATACTTGCCATCTGGAGAGTACCTGAGACAGAGGATATCGTCAGATACTTTCAGTTGTTTCGACTGCACCAGCTTCAATTTTGGGGTCGTTCGTGTCGTCCCTAGCACCTCTTCTTGTACAATCTTGAAGTCCCAGAACTTGGCCGACTTGTCAGCGCTTCCCGACGCCATGAAACGGCCCTCTGGATGGACCTGAAGCGACCATATCGCGCCTTCGTGTGCCGAAACGCTGTCGAGAAGCTGTGCTGAAGCGACATCAAATACTTCGAGATCACCAGCCTTCGTTCCCACCACAACAACTTTGTCTCCCGGTAGAAAAGCGCAACATAATGCGTATCCACACTCGAAGGTCCTGATGCAAGACTGAGTCTTCACGTTCCATATCTTCAAGGTTCCATTAGATGCAGAGGCAAGCATTCTGTCGTCTGAGCTCAGAGCAAGCGAACGAATATCGGCGCGGTGTCCTGGGATATCAACACCCAACGATCGGGTATAGTCGGGGACATCCTCCTGCTTCGACTTCGTGCTTTTTTCTTTGGTCTGTATGTTGTACAGCTCCAGTTGGTTGTTGGTTGTTCCTACGAGTAGTTGAAGATCTTTGTGGTTGTGATTGTTGGCCCAGTCAACACTCCTGACTTTTCCGCCAGTTCGAAGAATGAGATGTTGCGCGAAAGCTTCCGTGATGGCGGCGCTGCTAACATCCTCGTCCTCGCCATCAACATCAGCCTCCCCGTTTTCTGTGGCACCCTTCTTTGTGAGTTTCTCCTTTCTCCTCTTCTTCTTGCGGGCCAGGCTCTTCTTGATTTCTGCTTCCGTTCGTATCCGCCAGATCTCTACAGCCTTTTCTGATCCGTGCACGGCGAAGTAGTCTTTGCGTGGATGGAAAATGATCTCAGTTGCTTTGTCTTTACCATCGCGGAAAAGAGTTCCCCTGTCGTGGAGGAACTGGGCAGTTTGGGAAACATCAACTTGTTGCTGCGACGCAGCCAGCCCGGCCGTGTCCAGTGCCCAAACCTTCAGTTCACCAGAGTTCCCGGCTGTGATACATCCGCTCAGATCCGGTGAGAGACCCAGAGCCCAGCATTCGCCATTCGTCTGTGCGATATGTGTCTCGATGCAGTGCCGCGATGAAAGATCCCAGAGCTTGATCAAGGCGTCCTTGCCAGTCGTGAGAAGGAATCCCTCAGAGCCGGTAGTGGTGCTGTCCAGTACCATTGCCTCATTGCCATCTTCTTCTACGACCTCTGGCTTTGGTTCCACAAATTGTAGACCTGTAATTTGATCTTTATGTCCACGAAGTTTATATTGTCCGACTTCTGCGACCAAGTCCCATATGATTACATCGGTGTCTTTCGAGCCGCTGGCAAGTCGAACGCCAGTTCCGTCAAATGCGAGGATAGTAATTGCTGACTTGTGGCCATTGAAGTTGACAATGGTGGTGGCGATTTTACTGTCCCAGAGTCGAATGCTGCCGTCTTCGTATCCTACGGCGAAGACATCCTTGTCTGTCTTGCTTTGCGCAATGGCGGTAACTTGCGCCGAGCAGGTTTCATCCTTCCAGCGACCCAACAGTTCGCCCTTCTTGATATCCCAAGTCAGAACTTCCTCGTTGGCGGCGACTACAGCTTGGCCTGCGCTGGTGGCCGATCGATCATTGGGTGTCCATAGTATGTTAGAAATGCCGGACGCTACCAGACCAAACGATTTCGAATGCTCATATTTGCTGCGGATATATTCGATCAGCACGCTGACAAGTTCAGCAGACAGACTTATAGACTCACAGATATGATTTGACCATGTTGGCAAACTCAACTCTCCAGTGCAACGAAATTGGCTGAGTATAAGCCAAGCCGCTCTGAAAAAAGAATCTCGAACTTTTTTTTCTGAGAAGTCGCGATAAGAAATGCTTATCCGGGCTAAGAGTGCACGGGCCATGAGGGACAGAAGCTGCCCCGCGCTCGCCTTCGATTGGCTGGTGAATGTTCGGGCAGCCGAGCTGCTGGCTGTAAACTGCGGGCCCTGCACCTGCGCCTGCGACGTAAGAGGGAGGGCAGGAGCATCGAGCATCGAGCATCACCAGCCCCACTAGCCCAGGCTTCGCCAACCGCAAGGCAACTTTGAATAGAGAGAGACAGAGCGCTTCGGCACCATTGAAGCACTCCACGCCAAGATGCTTTTGCTGGACTATCAGAATGTTCTGCTGCAGTCAGTGCTGACTGAGAGATTCTCTGGGTAAGTCGAATTTGGCCCCTGACCGCAGGACGCGCACTAATGCCATGATGCAGTGCTCCGCCTGTTTCTATCGACCAGACAGTCTCCGACTTTGACGGCGTTACGTTCCACATCTCGACCCCCGAATCGAAGACGAAGATCTTGGTCTCGATAAACATCAGGTGCTACAAGGAACTGGTGACCTACGGAGCTGAGCAGGTGCTTCAACGTGAATACGGCCAATATGTTGTACCGCCTGAGCCCGGTTACGACTTCTCCATTCTGGTAGATCTGGAGGACCTGCCTTCGGAGAAAGGTACGCTTGGCGGATTTGAGGAATGTGAGCCAAGGACTGACTTTGCGCAGAGGATCGCGATGAGCTGGTCAAGAAGATCTCCCTCCTAAAGCGGAATGCCATGGCTGCCCCTTTCGAGGCTGCTTACGAGGAGTACTACAAGCTCAAGGAGGCCGCTTCGAAATACACCTCGGAAGAAGCACCCCAGGGCGTGCGGGAAGGCGGCGAAGTCATGTCAATTCACTACCGAGAAGAGGAAGCCATCTACGTCAAAGCCAGCCACGATCGTGTGACTGTTATCTTCAGCACCATTTTCCGGGAAGAGACAGATCGTGTCTTCGGGAAAGTCTTTATCCAGGAGTTTGTCGACGCGCGAAGGAGAGCTATTCAGAATGCGCCGCAAGTGCTGTTCAGAAATGATCCTCCTTTGGAACTGCAGGGTGTGCCGGGCGTCAAGGCCAGCAGTGAGGGAGAGATAGGCTATGTCACTTTTGGTATGCTTGATCTAGACGTTGAAGCCAGTCTAGTCCGCTGACTGTTGTAGTCTTGTTCCCGCGACACCTAACACCACAGCGCATGCCGGACGTCATCTCACACATCCAGACATTCCGAGACTACTTTCACTACCATATCAAGGCATCCAAGGTAAGGCTGCTCGAGGCACTTGCACCCTAGATATCCGATTAACAAACGGCAGGCATACATCCACTCGCGTATGAGACGGAGAACCGCAGATTTCCTTCAGGGTAGGTGTTGTCCTGTAGACTCTGCAAAATCCCGAACTAACAATTCCAGTCCTTCGACGAGCCAGGCCGGAAAACGAAGAGAAGGAAAGGAAGACGGCAAGCGGACGAACATTCAAGGTTCAAGGGGCCTAGAGGTCGGTTTTGATGGCAAAGCGTGCATGTATGTGGACCAGTGTAGCCTACCTACTGCTCACCATTCGAGGAGGCCGTCTTTCACGAACAAGATGAAAATAGACAATATTCCCCAACCCACTGCTTGAGTGCGCTCGCTGTACCGAATGGATTGATGTGACAATGCATGTAGAATGACCCATAGAGTACCATTGCAGTGCCATTGTCGTTGGAACAGCCAACGCTCTTTCTCTCAGACTACCTAGGTATTGACCTATTGAGGGGTGACTAATCAGCCACCATTTATTTACCCGCCACATTGAATGAACTGCGAGCTTGTTGCCTAACGTAATACGGGCTAGCGCAACGCAGTACAATTTCTTGAAGCACCCATTCGGACAACCGCGCTTCAAAGCTCATCCTCACATCACGTCGCAAACGAAAACTTCATCGCTAGTACACTGGAAAAAGGTCATGACAGACGGTGGCTAAATCTCCATCATGTCGGACGCTGACTTTGAGACGATCAGAAAGCTCCAGCAAGAGCGCAATGCCGCCGCCGCTGCCAAGACAGGATCGCGCACCTTTGATCCCAACAACCAGCGATCCGACACATCCACCAAGGCCAAGCTGACTGAGTCCTTTGACGCGGACCTCTACTCGCGCGATGGCGATGACAAGTATGCCGGGTATCTTACCTCGATCCCCGCCGATGGAGATGAGGAGATGGAAGATGCCGATGGCGATAACTCGCGACGGTTAGTTGGCCAGTACACGGCTACACAGAGTCAGATCGACGAGTTTGCACGCGGCCACGGTGTGGAGGAGGATGACCCTTTCGCTGGTCGGGGAGAGAAGAGTACCCGGATCGTCGACCGCGAGACGGATTACCAGAAACGCCGCTTCGACCGTGTTCTGACCCCGACCCGAGCCGATGCCTTTGCTGCTAATCGCCAGGCCGGCGCGGCCGAGGGCGGCGAGAGCTACAAGGAGATTATGGAGCGGAGGGAGATCGAGAGAGAAGAAGAGCGAGTCAAGCGAGCGATCGAGGCGAGGCGCGCTAACGGGGAAGATACAAACGGCGACCATCAAGCTACCCTTCAAGACGGAGACAAGGAGAACGCCGAGGCAGGATCGACCGAGGTCGTCGCGGCTGGCCGCAAGCGCAGGAAGAGATGGGACGTCTCATCTACCGCGGCTGATGAGCCCGCGTCAGAAGACGCCGAAGGGGCTAAGAAGAGATCTCGATGGGACCAGGCACCATCTTTGGCAGTTTCTGGTGCTGGAGATGCGGGTAAGAAGCGATCACGTTGGGACCAAGCGCCGTCTGCCACACCGATGGGCGCCAGTGGTCTGGTCACGCCTATGCATACTTCTGCCATTGGTGGCCCCATGCCTTCATTTGGAACAGACATTTCGGGACCAAACGCGCCTTTGAGCGATGAAGAGTTGGATGAGCTATTGCCTGGGCCTGATGATGGTTATCAAATCCTCACTCCTCCCCCCGGCTACGCACCAGTTCGGGCTCCTACTCACCGAGTTGTTGCTACTCCTGTGCCTACGAGTGGCTTCATGATGCAGGATCCGGACAGTGTCAGACTTGGTGGTGCTCCAATGCCGAAAGAAATCCCTGGCGTTGGAGACCTCCAATTCTTCAAGCCCGAAGATATGGCTTATTTCGGTAAGCTGACGGACGGGTCTGACGAGGACAGCCTAAGCGTCGAAGAGCTCAAGGAACGCAAGATCATGAGACTACTTCTAAAAGTCAAGAATGGAACTCCCCCCATGCGCAAGACTGCACTTAGGCAGCTTACCGATAATGCGCGCAACTTTGGCGCCGGGGCACTTTTCAACCAAATTCTTCCTTTGCTCATGGAAAAGACACTCGAAGATCAGGAACGGCATTTGCTCGTCAAGGTCATCGACCGTATTCTCTACAAGTTGGATGATATGGTCCGCCCTTATGTTCACAAGATCCTCGTTGTCATTGAGCCTCTGCTCATCGACCAGGACTACTACGCCCGGGTAGAGGGACGCGAAATCATTTCCAACCTCAGTAAAGCAGCTGGTCTAGCAACCATGATTAGCACCATGAGGCCGGATATCGACCATGTGGACGAGTATGTGCGCAACACTACTGCTCGTGCTTTTGCTGTGGTTGCCTCCGCGCTGGGTATCCCGGCTCTGCTTCCTTTCCTCCGAGCTGTCTGTCGTAGCAAAAAGTCCTGGCAAGCCCGACACACAGGTGTGAAGATCGTTCAGCAGATTCCCATTTTGATGGGCTGTGCTGTTCTTCCCCATCTCAAGGGATTGGTCGACTGCATAGGACCAAACCTTAACGACGAGCAGACCAAGGTCCGCACCGTAACCAGTTTAGCCATCGCGGCATTGGCGGAAGCCTCAAACCCCTACGGTATCGAGAGTTTTGACGATATTCTCAATCCACTATGGACTGGCGCTAGAAAGCAGAGAGGCAAAGGTCTCGCCGGTTTCTTGAAGGCTGTCGGCTTCATCATTCCTCTCATGGACGAGGATTATGCCAACTATTACACTAGTCAGATCATGGAGATCCTCCTGCGAGAGTTTTCTTCTCCGGACGAGGAGATGAAGAAGGTGGTCTTGAAGGTGGTCTCTCAGTGTGCCGGCACCGAAGGTGTGACAGCTGGCTATCTCAAAGAACATGTGCTAGATGATTTCTTTAAGAGCTTCTGGGTACGTCGCATGGCTTTGGATAAGAGAAACTACAGACAAGTAGTTGAGACTACTGTCGACATTGCCCAGAAGGTGGGCGTCAGCGAGATCGTGGAGCGCATTGTAGGCAACCTCAAGGATGAGAGCGAAGCCTATCGAAAGATGACCGTTGAGACTGTCGAGAAGGTGGTCGCAAGTCTGGGTGCGGCAGATATAGGAGAGAGGCTGGAGGAACGCCTGATCGATGGCATCCTTCACTCGTTCCAGGAACAAGGTGTCGAGGATGTGATCATGCTCAACGGTTTTGGTACAGTCGTCAATGCTCTGGGGACCCGGTGCAAGCCGTACTTGCCCCAAATTGTCAGCACCATCCTGTGGCGCCTTAACAACAAGTCGGCGACCGTGCGACAACAGGCGGCCGACCTCATTTCTCGCATTGCAATGGTCATGAAGCAATGTGGCGAAGACGCGCTCATGGGCAAGCTGGGCGTTGTGCTTTATGAGTATTTGGGTGAAGAGTATCCAGAAGTCTTGGGGTCCATTCTTGGTGCTTTGCGTTCTATCGTTACTGTCGTTGGTATCAGCCAGATGCAGCCTCCTATCAAGGACTTGCTACCACGCCTGACCCCTATTCTACGGAACCGTCACGAAAAGGTGCAGGAAAATACTATTGACCTGGTTGGTCGTATTGCAGACCGCGGGCCGGAGAGTGTCAACGCTCGCGAGTGGATGCGTATATGCTTTGAGCTTCTCGACATGCTCAAAGCCCACAAAAAGGGCATCAGAAGGGCAGCCAACAACACATTTGGATTCATCGCCAAGGCCATTGGCCCTCAGGATGTTCTAGCGACTCTCCTAAACAACCTACGGGTCCAGGAGCGTCAATCACGTGTTTGTACCGCCGTCGCCATCGGTATCGTTGCCGAGACCTGCGCCCCCTTCACTGTACTGCCGGCCCTGATGAACGAGTACCGCGTGCCTGAACTCAACGTCCAGAATGGTGTACTCAAGTCCCTTTCTTTCCTCTTCGAGTATATTGGAGAAATGGCAAAGGATTATGTCTACGCTGTCACACCGCTGCTGGAAGACGCCTTGATCGACCGCGACCAAGTGCATAGGCAGACAGCAGCATCCGTGGTGAAGCACATTGCGCTTGGTGTTGTCGGTCTGGGCTGCGAGGACGCCATGGTCCACCTTCTCAACTTACTTTACCCCAACCTCTTCGAAACGTCACCTCACGTCATTGATCGCATCGTCGAGGCTATCGAGGCCATTCGCATGGCCGTTGGTCCGGGATTGGTCATGAACTACGTATGGGCCGGTCTATTCCACCCTGCTCGCAAGGTCAGGATTCCGTATTGGAGACTGTATAACGATTCATATGTGCAGGCAGCGGACGCCATGGTGCCGTACTATCCCAATTTGACAGAAGAGGGCATCGATAGGCCCGAACTGGCCATCGTGCTGTAGGCGCGAGACACAGAAAAGGATGACCGTGTGCATTGCAGGGCACACGGTATGATAGCTGGCAGGGCAGGGAGGATAAGCGCAGATTCTGATACAAACTAAATATGCATGCATGCACAACGGGCGGTAAAGCAGGAGTTCGGGTAATGGAAAGGGTGGCTGACCTTGCCACTAGTACAGGCTTGCTTGTTGTATATCAAATTGTCGTTGCAATACAGAGATTTTATTCCAAAACCCACTGGGTCGCTATTGGAGATCAGAACAGCCTGTGTGAATGGCGGTGTGTATTACAGGCCGCGTTTTCTGGTTGATTTTCTGGTTTTAAATCATGACAAGGAAGTGACGGCAACACACGGCTGGAGCGACGGATTTTGAGGCATTATGATGTCAATAAAAGGTAGCCAACCCACTGCAGTCCATGAAGCACGGCTTGTCGGACGAACTCTGCCGGATCTTCGAGCTGCCGTTGCCATGTGTGAGGCTGCCGTACAACCAGCGTGTTCCGGTGGCTCTGCTCGAATGTGTGACGTCGCCTTTGGACCCTTGAGGAACCTGGAGCTTTTCTCCAGCGAAATCAACAAGAATGTCATTGCTCGCTTTATCGCATGCCTCCCGGCAGGGCTGGGTCGACACATTGCCGCTCCCACTTGCCCCATACTGAGGCACACCGTGATCGAAAGGAAATAGGCTGGGTTGGAGAGCTTTGGTTCACGGTATCAATGCTATGCAAATGACAAACCCGTTATGTCCATTAGCTCGAAACTTCCGTCCCGAGGGTGGTTGTGCTAATGCACGATGTATACATCCTCATGTTCTCGAACATCAGGTACTGGAATTTTTTGCAATGTCTTTTATTCAACTTATCAGGTCCGCTCCCCTGGAGCTTGCCAGCCAGTCATGTTCCAACAAAGCCAAGGTGAGAGAGTGTAGCCGTTGCGGGTTCACAGCTGGCGGTGAGGATGTGCTTCTCGTTGCCGCTGTTGTTGCCCCTGAGCTCATATCGAAAGAGAAGCCAGCAATACCTCAACCGGCCAGTGGGACGAGCTGCTGTTCGTACTATCTTCGATATGTATGAGGAGGTCTGGGCCATAACTATCGACATGTCGTTACTTCCACGCAACGTTACGATCAGGACGGGCGGAAGAGTAGTCGTCCATAATACTATCTTGGTGGCTTCAGTATAAGTCGCGCAGTACCAGAGGACAAAAAGATCTGCCATGCCTCTGAGAGATCCCGCCATACTGGGTACACGCATGTTTATTGTGATACTCGACACACGACTCGTCAGAAATACCGGTGGAGGCGCGCAAGAAAACAAGCTTTGCGGTCACCCAAGACGATGGAAACGCGTGTACCTGTTTGGCTTATGCCAGTGAACATCGGCCTCGGGATCATGCTCATAGATAAGCCGGTGTTTCGTTCCATGCTGAAGTTGGATTGAGCTGATGCCGAGGTGTCTCAAAAGGCGGCGGGTCGTGAACAGGTCAAGTTGAGGAGAGTCACAAATGACTATAGGTATCGTATCACCACTGCTTGCATGGCTTTCCCAGAGGCGATCGTTCCAGCGAAGCACAAATCAGGCAAGTGTTGGGAGTGAGCATTGGAGTAAAAAAAGTTGGGTCTATAATACTAAATATGCCATATCTTTTTTCTTCTTCTTCTTCTTCTCTCTTGCAATCATTCCGACTGTTTCTAATGTGTGGTCGATACAGATAAGTCAACTGACAGTGTCTATCGTCTAGATATGTTGCAATTGGGAGAGACTCAGTCTATGCAAAACCCAAAAAACTGAGAAGTGACCAGTGGCCTGAACAGGCAAGATCCCGCGCTTATCAGACGCAACCCCAAAGTTCTGTCCACTTTTAACGCGTCCTTCGAGAAGGTTTCCATATGTAGTCCAAGAGCATGACTGGAACATGATAGAGTTCCCACTAGATCAATGTGTGACCACTTCTCGAGATCTCCAACAGCCCTCTGATCAGCATTCTGGTCCGCCATGTGTCCCAGTCAGCCACGCGACATGTCCCTGACGATCAGTCGTAAATCTCTACATGGCACTTCCTCTGCCAACGTTCCTAGGGGGTTGGCAGAACGATGGGGGCAGTCACCACCGCACATGTTCCTCAGAGCTGCGTAGTTCCCGGCAAACTGGAGAACTTACCACAAGCGTCCCACTGCATTGGGAGAGACGAGGAGCACCGTCCTCTTCTCAACGTGTATCGATCATGGTACGTTTGTAGCTCTGGCTCGCACACCCCCCTTTTCTGGAGTCTGCCGCCCTCTACTCGGAATGCCCGTGATGAAGACAGTGTGCATCGTGCCGGCAATCTGCCAAGAAATGAGGATTACTGGATGGCAAGCAGAAGTACTGACCACGACAGGACCCCCTTTCCAGGGCAGGTAGTTAGTTGTGTTAGTTTTCTTTGGTTGAGACGCATCTGCCCCGGACGCATGGTTCATGCCTATCGCGCTCGAACCGCCTTGAAGGCATTGGCCTACCCCCGTCAGCTCCATTTCGGTCAATCAGAGACGAAAGGATATGTACTTGAGCGACATCCGGCAGGTGCAGACAGCGAGAGACATTTGGCGGACCGCCCCCGGCCCTGGGAAGGGCATCGCACTCCATCCCCACACGTGTAAGAGGCCTGTGAGTGGGCAAGACCAGTGGTACACAATCTCTGGCAGAGGTACTTTGCGTTGGAGGCAGCTACATGCGTATGTACATACAAAGCAGTAATCATACGGACGTGGCCATGATCGGCGATGAGTAGCATGGAGGCAGGTGAAAGTGGGACGGGCATTGTCCCCGGTACGTGTACCGAGCTGTGGCCCATTCCTGGCAGTGGAATTGGACGCTGTCTCCAGGAAAGGCGGTGAATTCACCTGCGAGTGCTACTGCCGTCCAATTCGCAGATTCCGTACGTAGACTTTTGTGACCAGGGACTCATCCTTTTTCGGTGCTGTGTGGACCAGTGGAGGCAGTATGTATGTACTTGTCGCGCTGCTATTGACCAGGAAGTTACCGTGAATGTCAGCCAACTCGCATTAGAGGTGGCGACATCAGTCGGGACTATCTGTATCTTGCCAATTGTCGCGGTGCCTGTGATTGGCGAGCAGGTATGCGACAGCCTGGTGGGTGTCGAGGTTTTCCGCCGTGCGAGAGCTATCCCAGCGGCAGATGGACCCTGAATAACAGTACAGGCCTGGCGGACGACTCATGTCGGGCTTTGAAATTGAAAGTGAGGGGTAGCCATGAACCACCGGTGATCTGTGGTAGCACGACGCCAACAGTCAGATTCCCATGTGAGGGAGGGATGGCATTTGTTAGCAAAACCCCATCGACGAGGCGGGTAGCCAGGTCTGATGTGAAACCGGTTTCCTTTGCTACCAAACGAGGCGCCGCCCAGCACTAACAGGACCTGAGGCGGACCAAGGAGGAGGCAATGAAGCAGCCCTTGGATGCCCAAGATAGATATAACCTACCGAATTAGAGATGTTCCAGCGAGCCCTGTGTTGTCCATGAATCTTGTAATGGGGATTGGATTTTGCACAGCCTTTGCAAGCGCTGCAGTATCATGGCCACTGTGATCCTTGGCCGGGTTTTACCTAACGTGGGTTTGTGGATCTATGGAAAGCTGTTGATTCTGCTGTGTCCGATTTCACCACTGATAGGTGCTACTGCTGGCCTATTCTGCCCCCAGAGAACCACTGGGTGTAAATCGGGCCTCGGTTTTTTCTTCTTCTGTATTCTGTATTACTGTACGGGTTTCCTAGTCTGTACTCCTTGGTAATTCTCCTCCCCCTTTGCTCCTCCCAAGGTGCGGACGAGCAGAAGTTCTAGGACAAGGATGACAGAAGAATAAAGGGTTCAGGTGCAGGGACCTTAGCAGGGATAGCGCTGTATTTGTAAAGATGCTTGCAGGGTTGCGGTCAAGGGCCCGTGGATCCCTGTCCTGATCTAACCAATTTCTTTGAGGGCACAGCCAATAGAGACATGGCAGGTGCAGGTGCGAGACCCCGGTATGTCTACTATGTAATGCAGAGTGACGTCAAGGCCTCCTCGGCCACTCGACGAAACAACACCACACTCGTCGAAAAACGGTGAGGTTTTGCGACGTCCTCGGATTCCAAAAGCAATGCATGCGGAAGGAAAGGAGCCGGTAACACTGCAATCAGCAATATGCTGGTGGCTTCTGAAACTTTCCTAGCCTTCCGGCCAGACAGGCCAATGGGAAAAGAAAAAGCTCATCCATACGTGGATCTGAAACCGTTTTTGCACTCTCAAGGGCGCCATGTAACAATGCCCTAGCGTCTCCCAGCCTTCACCCATTCGAAGACGCAGCGCAGGGAGACAAGGCTCTGAAAGCCTGAAGCCTGAAGCCCAAATCAAATCATGGTGACCGTCATTGTGAACACCCCCACTCGAGCTGGGGGGCGTTTTATCCCCGGTTACGCCATTACTGTATATGCCGTGCGCCAGATAAAGATGCAATGCAATACCAGTTCATATGGGATTTCCTCACATATACAGCCTTATCCTAGGGTATATAAACAGCGCATGCGACGTGGCAAATGGATGCCACTGTCGTCACAAATATTGTCCTCACCCTCCCACGGGCATCCATATGTATCAGCAAGGGGGGGGGGGGGTTCCTGTCACCAGGACGGCCCAGATGATTTGATGTCAATTACATATTTCAATTGAAACATATTATGTTTTTGGTGATGTGTTTGGGGCCGCTGCGAGGGGGCCAATCGATGAGCTAGTCATGCAGCTTCGCTTTTCTCACACTAGAGAAAAAAAGAAAAAAAAATTAGACACACGCACGCACCCTTGCACCGAGCTCCCCGGTCTGTGAGAGGACCCTGAAGATCGCGCCGACAGTTTTGAATTTTAGCTGTACTACATGAAATGAGCGATGGCCGCTTGGCAGACCCCCCATCCAATGCGCGTTTGTTTCTTCCCCGGTTCGCAACCCACAGCCAGGGTGGACCGAAGCCAAGCGAATTGTCAGGAGGTTACCATGGCCCTTCTTCCGATTGACCGTTCGCGCCGTAACGACGTCATTGCGAGTCCTTTGTAACCAGCCGTGTCGTCATTGGGAGCGGGCTGTGTCCCATCCAACGGGTTCGGGGTCCTGGGACGCCCCCAATTGGCAATCGACTTATTTCGGCGACGAATTGGGAAGTGGCTTGTTGTGGTCGTGGTGATTTGCCTGCTTGTCCTTTTTTTGCGGGATCCCAGAGTAAAGTGCAGAGTCGGCGAGAAGGAGAAATCATGTATGCCCCCGTTCATTTTGTGAGGCTCACGACTCCTTCAGGAAATAAGCTTTTGAACAAGGTCAATCAATTACGGTTTCGAGGAATGATGTTCTGACCCATCTCTTTTTGACAGCTTTCAGCTTTACTTGATGTTTCTTTATTTGTCCCCATCAGCTTTACTAGAAGCGGACATGATTATCTGGCCGACTCTCCATGGTAGTCCAGTTAGGCTATTTACTAACGTGTCTATAATAGTACTACCACTCCACTCCACTCCGCGGCGGCGCATATTGTTTTCCGCCCGCCTGCGTGTGTGTGTTCGCGCGTCATGGTGCTCTTGGTGACGAGTCGAAAACCGGTTCATGGTTGAGTTTCCCTGCTGCCGCGCAGCCAATGGGTGGAATCAATATAACATAAAAATAATAAAAAAAGACGCTGCTGATAAAGGCGCACCATAGATAGAGAGAGATAGAGAGAGACCGTAGAGCCCGCCCGCCCCGTATTATGCGTATCGGAAACAGTCACTGCCACCTCTGTTGGATCTCAAATCATCTCGCTGCCAATCAGACCCGCGTTCACAACCTTGCAAGGTGAGCGATCTTCAGCGCTTTCAGTTACGGGCATCACGTGCCGGACAGGGAGAAGGGGTTGTCACTCGGTCTCACATGCATACCTACCCTGTTGGAGCCGTAACTATGTAGGCCAGTAAACAGAGTGCCCGTCCAATAGGTCCTATAGCAAATCCTACTCGAGTCGTCCCGCTGGCAGCATGACATAGCATTGCATCCCACAGCACAGCATAGCCATAATGGTTCGCCTTCGAGATGCGCCATGGAAGCAATTAGACTCGTACTCGCGGCTGAATCAGGGAGCAGACGAACCCGCGTCCAATGACTCGATACGGTAGAGGGCAAAAGCAGAAATTGACAGGAAGAAGCAAAGAACTGCCGTTTTCCTGTGCTTACGCAGGCACGCACGCAATACGCCCCGTTAGGTAACAGCGAGATACGACCTCTGCCAGACCCGATCTAGGAAATGATCGTGTCTCGCCCGCACAATTAGCTCAGAATCTTGCATTCTTTAGTGACCTGCGTTTGACCTGGGCTGCTAGACGACCTACGATTCGGCCTTTCAAGCCCAATCCTGTGCCCGCCCACGGAGTAAAAAGGACAGCATCTCGATAATGGAGGGCTCCGTTGCAACATCCGGGGCGGCGGTGCCCTGGTGCAAGCATCCCCCCTCCTCCACTCCCCAAAAACATGAAACACGCTCATCCAGCCTGCGGGGCGGTCGGCCGGGTATGCCAGCGCAGGTCGTGCGGCACTCTCTCTCTCGCTCCCCCCCTCCGCACGCCGATCATTCCCGTCCTGCACCCGTAAGGTAGCGAAAAAAGACGGGGGAGGCGGACGGGGGTCGCACTCGCTATATCTGGTTACAGCCGCTCACTGGACAGGAGATACTGTAGATAGCAGTAGATTGTTGCGCACAACCGGTGGAACACGCCATGGTCACAATGATAGTGGCCAATGGCGCCTTCACCGCGTGTAAATTGTCGCCCCCTGGCCCTGCCATTCTCCCGGCATTGGAGATCTACAGCTGTCGCCTATGGCCGGTAACACGGCCCATGCTTCATGCAAGGCGAGGTTCGGTTCGAAGCCGACTCCAACTGCGAGGTAGGGATTCATATGTCGATCGCACGCGTGAACTATCTCCTTTGCCCATTGAGCACCAAAACCAGCTAGGGGATCAACCGGTTCTTCACGTTGAGCGCGGGGCAGATGACGCGGCGCAATTGGTTCATGATTCTCTTCCATTAGATTACAAGGCAGTAGCGAGTGTAAGGCTTCTCGTCACAGGACGGCCGTTTTTTCAGGCCATCCCCGTGAACAGAAAAGTGCTCTGCCCTCTAGGGGTATATGCAACAAGTGGCAGCTAATTGTACAATGTCATAATCCCTGTCTCCTCTCTTCCCAGCGCCTTCTTCCCACGCGTGTAAGCAGGCTGAAATCGCTCCAATGTAAAACGAATGCAAACGTGTCGATACTCACCAGCGCCCGAGCTGATGAACTTCCGTGTCCTCGCCATGTGATCCTTGAACGCCGTTTTGAGGGTATCTCAGCAGACACACTGTAGTTCCTCGCAATGTAAAATCCCAAATGCCATGTCCACGAGCGAGAGACGTGAAGAGTACGTCCCCGTGAGCCGCCTCTCGCCCAATCTATAAGCGCCAATGCTCTCCTAGCGCTTCGTGAAATAACGCCGAAAGAGAAGCCCGCCACAGGGCAACGATAACACACACCCGCCCTCCAGCGCAGTTCTTTTTTCCATGTCGCCCGAAACGTTCGAAGAAAAAATTAACATCAATGATGTCTCCCCATCTAAATTGATCGGAGCAAGCTGTACCAGACTCTCGAGGTATCGATGCAAAAATGACCACGTAAAACTCAGAACATGTCGGATAATGAGCAAGAGATGTCGACTTTAATCAGAATCGTCGGGATGGTCTTCTGAGCCAGCTTCCGACTTGGCGTCGTTCTTGTGAACCTTGCGATGTCTTCGGAGGTTGGATACGACGGAGAAGTGTCTTCCGCAGCCTTCAACTTCGCAGCAGAACGCTGAAGTGGGGGTCAGCAAGGCTAGGTCTAGCGTATAGATGTGGATTGGTTTGCTTACGCTTCTCGCCAGTATGGCTATACATGTGTGTTTGCAGGGAGCTGGGTCTCGTGAACCGCTTGTCGCAGACCTTGCACTTGTGCTTCTTTTGTGTGCTGGATGACACCTTGGAGCTGAATTGGCCCATCATGGACTGGGGTGCTGGCGGGGGCTGCGTCATCAAGTTGCTGGGTCGGGGCAACGTCCTGGAGGTCACTGATTCGATGTCGGATCCGGCGGTCGAGTAGTCGCTCACGGACGAGTCAATGGAGCCTCCATAGTAACTGCCACTGCCGTAGTTGCTGGCCGATGAGATGGAGGAGCTAGTCGAGTGAGTCGATGGGAAGCCATACGAGTCGGTCGAGCCCCGATTCCGGTTGGCGGGAGGGTAGATAGCCCTCGGCGTCTCCTGGCTCATGGCGAGCATGCCGTGTCCGGCATCGAGAGCGTCCGCAAAGCTGCGTCGGTCATCCTGGGGGATTCCTCTGTGATTGAAGTCAACTACCGAGTTCCGGGAGGAGCTAAGACCATCGTCGGTGCCGAAGTCGGATGAAGAGACGGAAGAAGGAACGGACGATTGGGAATACCTTCTGTGGTCGGCCTCCGGAGCCAGGGCAAATGTCGAGCGGACCGGTGCGGCAGCATAACCGGGCAGAGCATGGTCAAACGAGGGCGGCGAGGCTGCGTAGGTTGAATGTACCGAAGGAGCGCTCGTGGTCGCATACGAAGGCTCGCCGTAGGCGGCAGAGGTGGTTTGTAAGCGGTTCAAGCTTAGAAGATCTTGTGGCATATTGAGTAAGTCTTGTTGTCCATAGACATCCGCCATGAGAGTGCTACCTGCTGATGATGCAGTCACCGGTATGCTACCAAACGACGCCATTGAGCTGCTCGGCGCGCTCGTCCGGCTTGGGTGCTGCTTTGCTAAGATGTCCAGGCCGCTGGTAAGGGGTTGCTGGTACAGCCCTTGGCCAGCATTGGGCGGCGACGAGGCTGAGGCCCAGGGGTTGCTGAAGTGAGGGCCGTGGTAGGAAGACATGTGGTCGAAGTTTAAAGCACCGTAACGTTGTTGTTGGTGGTCCAGTGTCATAGTCATCTTCAACAGAAGGAGTAACGTGGGATGTGGTGTTGTGGTCACGGAGGTGAGGCTTCCAAAAACACCTGTGATCCGGAGGGCGAACAATAAGATTCCGAATAGGTTTGTTGATCAGCTGCAGAATCCCGAAGAAGACAAGGTCGTGCCACAAGAGACACAAGACGCTGACTGAACTTTGAAGATCCGATGAGGGTGATCCCAAATAAGTCGTGGAGGCGGGATCAGCGAGCCTTAAGTGTGTCTGGCGGGAGACCGAGAAAGGCTCATGTAGCAGGGGTGCCCTATGTTGGAGAGGGAGGTACAAGTTGATGCCAGTCGGTACTTTGTTTTACCCCCGAACCATCTGAAGCTTATTATCGCTTGCTAGTCAGCGGGACAGGTGGGGAACGTCCTCGAGCATGCAGTGCCCAGTGACGAAGGTCGAGTAGAAAGTGATCGACAGCTCAATATCCCGTACTGAGGAGCCAAGGCTTCAGGGTTGGACAGGTATGGGAGGGTAGCGTATTGAACAGATGGGAGCGGACTGCAATCTGGAAAGATGGGTGTCCAAAATTTGAACGGCAGTCGTTTAGTTGCTGGACTGGTTCCAAAGTGCTTGTGGAGCTGTTGACTCGTTTCAGGACCAAAGAGTGAAAGATCAACAATGGTCAAAGATTCCGGGGGAGAGTTGACGGCTCGAGACTAGGGGAGCGCAGTATACGACCCAGCAAGTGCTTGTAAACGCGGTCGAATGATTCTGCAGAACTAGTGCTCGTGCTGCAGCGTCTTCTATATGACTGCGTGGATATGTGTGTGAGTGTGTTTGTACGTGATGTTTTGAAGATATTGTGGAAGAATGCCGAACAAATGGATGAGGAGGCAGGCAGGCTTTACATAAATTCCACCCGGGCTATGATGCTGGAGTGCCAAGTACGTAACTAAGTCAGAGTGCTGTTGACCTCTCTGCAGCAGGGACGCACGACCGACTAGGTCATTAGAGTAGGGTATCAGGGTCCTCCGTCTAGCCTGTTTAGTGCCTGCCAGCCAGTTGAGCCAGTCAAATCTCTGCGAGCCGAGCAGGGGAGGGGGCGCGATTGTATTCCACGGCCAGTGAGTGTGTGGTGGAGTGCAGGTCCATGTAGAATGGTGAATTATGTAGCAGGACACAGCCAAGCAGAAGGTGTGCGCTGCGGTGGAGCTCGCACAGCACAGGGGTTGGAATTAAGGCTAGCAAGTACGGATGGGCCCCCTGTCAGTGCCTCTGCCAGATGGTGGATCCTGCTCCTTAGTGGGATGGGGGGACGAGGGAAGAGTGTGCTCAGGGCTGCCGTTAGCGGACGCCACTGATGCGGGAGTTGAGGTGAAAGGGAAGCCCTCATGCAGGGTCTGCGAGAGGCACTGTTCAGCAGATTGCGTCCACGTACAAAGTACCGTTGGCGTCCTTGGAAACTTTGTTATGTCGAGGGGTCGGCTTGTTACCCAACCCACGGCCGACGACGATCAGCACTCTGGGACGGACAACTTGGAACTCGCATCGTCCATTAGCTGCTATAGTCACAGCACCCATCCAACACGTCAGTCAGGTCGCAATCGGGGTGCCGTAGTCGCCCAGAGGGACGCAGAAGACACCCCCGGCCGCAGAGCACGGGCCAATGCGCCCCCAGCAAAGCCCGACTGGATCTTATTCCCTCGAGTACCTACGTCACGGGCGATACACTACGGGTCGGCATCCCTGTCGCTGTGGGGCCCCCGTGCGGTACATTAGTTGTGCTGGAGGTGGAAGAGGATTGTGGGACAGCTAGCGGGCATAGCGCACTGTAGAGGTACTTTTGAACGGGACTATGAGCAATGGCAATTGTGGACAGCCGCCCCAACTCTGGCGAGCTGACAGCGCCCTCAGGGTTTGCTTCCTGTATGATGCTTTTCTGCAGGAGGAATCACGGCCTATCCGCGCTTGGGACGCTCTGTGAATTGAAATAGAAACCATGACATGCGCCGCCTATTTTGGTATTTTACCACCTGGCCTCGAATGAATCCGCCGCAGGACATTACCGTCGTCGTTTCCTCGCTCTGCGGCATGGCAAAGTACCGTGTCAGCGGGTAGGTAGTATCAGGGTGCTGGGAGGGCAGTAAAGCAACGCCTATTAACCCCCCTAGATGCTCCGCCGAACAGGCACAACTGGACCAGTCAACGGTGCGAATATGACGGATTCTACAAAGTACGCAATGAACCTACGAGCTGGAGGTGCTGGCCGTCCTTCTGCTTGTGGCACCGCTGCCCCGGATTTCCTGTCACATTTACACAGCAGAACACTGACGTAGCAGCGTCCATGCGAGATTGCTCACGCATGGATGGCACCCATCGCAAATTGCTGACTGTCGCCCTTCTGATGTTGATGGATTCTTTCAGCGTCAAACATGTCCAAAACCCACGAGATTCGAGTCCGTGCAAGTGGCCGCAGCAGCATCCAGCGCACCGTTCATACATAGTGCCCCAAGGAAGTCCCCACAGCAACACAACGTATGCGGACGATTTCCCATGCGTATCTCGCTGTCTTGCACGGGCTATTGTTTGCTTATGAACCTCCAATTCAAAACATCGAGGCTTGCCGCGCGTCTGGCAGGCCGTATGCCCCCCCAGGCAGCTCTCCCAGAGGGCTGTTTCATCATGGCGCATCTTGGCGAAAAGGTTATGGCATGTATTCGTCATTACATACGCTCACGGCTAGTTTTGAGTCGGTCCAGGACGACGTTGCAGAGTGGCGCCGGCTTACCTGCGAGCCGGGGAAGCCTCTACTGCATCTCGGCGGGAATAAGACGCTCGGTGCTGCGTAGGCCGGGTGGCATGCTGGATGACAGCATCGACCATGGGATCCCGGATGCGCCCCGGTTTCTGCTTACCACAAGCCAATCAGTGGCCATGTTCTCTTCCACCCCGACCCATATCGACAGGGGCCCAAGGGGTAGAGTTCTCTTGAGGAAAGACCCTGAACGTCCCAGGGGAGGGTGGTCCGAGTTCCCACCCAGCTTCTGCAACCCCACAACCACTCAGTGACGGTTGAAACTAAACGTCAGGCTAAGCGGAGGCAGTAAGCTTGAACTCTTACAATTTAAATTGCACATTTCGATGCCTTTACTTCTCGTATCGATAGGGCATATGGCCAGGGTATGGGGCCGCCTGTCGCTTTCCAGGGGGCTTGCACCATGCGCGCCAAACGCCTGCCGTCTACTTGCCAAATGCAGCCTCCTATACCGTACGTGCCTTCCACCCTGGCACCGTCGGTGTCTGCCATTGGGACTCATTGGAGGGGCTTTGACCGACGGAGTGTCAGACAATGCCTTTGTCGCTGCAAATGCCCTCCGCAGGCTTGCTGAACGCTGCAGAAGTCGATGGCGCTGCACAGGCCCGTTAAGCCTGTCACGGTCGTGGCGTGGACCGGACGACTATATGGTCGATAACAGTAATGAAGCCAGCTTTAGGCCCGCCGCCGTTGCAAGTCATTCGACATTCCTAGCTTGTGCTTATTGTTCCGCCGTTGGGACCTCTACTACATGGTATAGCAAGATACCGCACTATCCTTGCCCCCTGTCGCCCGCCGAACTGTCAAACCGGTACCTGGGTCTTGTTCATCGGGAATTCAGAAATTGCTCCTGCTGGGATGGGAATCTCCCGTGTAGCCTGTCAAATTGGACAGCTGCACGAACGGCAGGGTCTGATGCATACTCTCCTGCACCTGCGCCGACGTGAGGTACTATTGCCAAATGAAATGTCGGCCCGGGAGTCTAAGCCGACTCTGTATCCAAAGTGCACACTGACTTACCGGGAAAATCAGCCTCTACGAGGTTGTTCCGACACACCCAGGCGGGCATTTCATGCCATGTCACTTTCACGGCACTTGCTCGAGATCATGCACAGCTGTCCGCATTGCGCTCGCTAGATTACACAATAGGTCCTTGGGTCTCGGATTCCATGTCCACCACCACCTCTTCACCTGCAGACCACCAAGTAAGTCATCTTACGATACCTGCTGTTGCCAGTGGGTTTAATTGCAATCCCACCACCATGATCTATACTCACCGTCAGGTGATATCATCATCATCAGGGGTGTAGCAGTCCATGCGTTCAAAAGTACAGATCCCAGGAGGAGCCACTGCAAAATGGGGAAACCACACGTGCATCTCCATAAGTCTGTTCGCACATGGTCGACATGGTGCATGGTGGGTGCGGTAGATATCCGACCATACCCTTGGTCTCTGTCGGCTTGTTCCAGCGAGGCTAATCTCAGGTCCCCTGTATTGGCAGCCGGCTATACCGATATCCCTTGACTTGCCTAGGGTCGTGTACAGCCTTGCCGTCATATGGTCGCCAGGGGAGCTGGTGATATGAGGGCCCTGGCTGGGGTTTCATCCAGCTACTGCAGCCAAAGATTATGGTAAATCTGTCTGGTGGAGACATCCTTGGCACCTTCTGAACCTTCTAAACTCTCTAGATCACCGCTATGCCCTTTGCACCCTAGATTCGATGATGGATGCCATTGCTCAAGTCAAGGACACAGGGTAAGCCTGCGCATGTACCGCGCAAGTCAGGTGGGATGGGAGTTGTGGCGAGGACTAGCTGTCTGACCGGCAAATAGGCTCCAATTATGGTTTACCCTTCGGACGCATGGATTTCTGCAGTTGCTCAGCACTATCGATATTCGCGATTGGCATTCAAAGTCTACAAGCATGACTAACAAAAGGACAACAGGCACCAAGTCCTAGATCTGATAAGGCCCCTGGTGGGATTTCGCACAGATCTTCCCGGGAGTTGACTATGGTGATCATTGGTTTGACAAGCGGCACCTAACGAGAAGAAAACGCCACGGAGCCCACCCGCCTGCATGAGACATGGGATCGGGAACCGCTCGTCCAGTCGGCTTACGACACTTCGTCCTTTTCGGACTGGGAAGTTTACTGCTGGAGGGCTGTTGGATCTCAAGATCTCGTGAAAATTTGATGAGCGCATCCACAGGTTATCTTCTAGAAGACCAGAGAGTCCCTCTCTGTCGACATTTTGGGTGCTCATCGTTGTCAAGCAAATTAACCAGGGCTTGGCCCACATCCGCTTTTGGACAGCTTGAACTCTGGTCCACCACTCACAGGGCCTCTCAGAGCCTGCTGGGTCCAGCCAAGGGACCAGGGCATGTCTCAGATTTGGATGGCATGCCCAAAGAGGTAGCAGCGTCAGATGTCAGATCCCGGACCGTTGTCGGTGGGCCTGCCGCCGATCACTTCTGTTCCGGACGTGCCATAGACACTGGCGCTCTTAGCGCATCTCTTCCTGACAGCCACTTGCTTGACAATGCAACCATGGACCTGGGGGTCCCCGTCACCCAAACGCGGGAGGCTTTCTGACAAGACAGGACGGCCCTATCCACGGTCCTGCCCACGGCCAAGCCCTATGCCGTCAGGAACGCTGTCTCACCAGCGGCTGTCTGCATCAAGAGGGGCTCATGGGTATAAGTGGGTGGTATCACGACGAAGAGCAGCCGTGAGGCGCGATTGGAGTAGTAGAAAAGCTGTGGGCTACATTAGCCAGTGTCCGCGCGCCCGGCAGTCAACAAAAGGTGTGCATGGGGCTCAATGATGGTGATTGGCTCTGCACGTCGACTAGGATTGTGCAGAGGGTCCAGTGGGAAAGGAAATACATTGTCCTGCAGCTTGGCATGGAGTGAAAATGGGGAATACTATCTACGTATCAGCTTAGCATTTCGCTCCCAAGACAGCGGGCTAAAATGAAGGTCGCCGACCACGATGGTGGGAACAACCCGGGCTGGGGTTCGACAAGCGCTTTTGTGGACATCAATCTTTGGGGCTGCATACTTCATTTCATCACGAAAACTCTTGCCTAGCTTCACCTGAGAACACCCTGTCGACAAGTGCCTTGGTCTTGAGGCGAATCTGGAGAGTCAGCAGTTACCGCCTTTTCCTGCATGTCTTTTGTGACCATCTGCGTGCCCTATCGCGATCATGCAGCTTCTGACTGGCGACCGGGGCCCAAGGTTTGCGCGTCAGTCCCTTGGCCGAGGGTCTGAGCTGAGGCCGTTAGACGGGCTCTGAAGATGCCGCCCACCGTCGAACGAATTGGATTTGCGGATTCGTGGATTCCTAACTTGACACTAACGCTGACAGCACAGGCTGCAGAGCTAGGCTGGCCTCACTTTAGAACCCCTGAGCCACGAGAGGGCTAGTGCTAGCGCGAGCCATGAATCTTCTGTTGATTTTGTCCTTCGCCGCCGCACGGCCTACCGGCGGAGCTTTCTTTGAACGACCCCATTCTTTCGCCAGGCTGTCATGCTGCTGCAACTGCTGGGGCGCCCGTCACCGTGCCGGAGGATCGAGTCCAGCATGCTGCTGACGGTGGGGGACCGTCGCCGTCACCTCCGGGATGCAAGCCATGATTATTGCGTGCTGGCCCAGGAAATTAGTGCAGAAGTACGTTATACAAAAAGTACTGTTCACAGGGGGGAGGGAAAAATCTGCAAATCCGCAGCCATGGTGGGTGTTCCCATCGAGCTCAAGTCATTATGCATCATTCCAGCAGGTCCTTGCACATGCAATGCTTTGGGGGGTATTTGGCCGTCTTGAACTCAAAACAGCCGTTCCACCCGTTGCCTCGGATCCTCAAGTTTGCGATTACATGCCGGCATGGAAAACCGACCCAGCTTCCCCGGATTTTCATATCGAGTTTCCGGTATTGAATTGGTGCTGGCGCGGCGTGTCTGGGATGGGCGGAAAGTCCCATAGTACCACCAAAACGAAGAACACAGATTTGGCGATCCCTGCCCCTTGCCCTGGATACGTACAATTGAGGCGTCGCCTAGTCAGAGGAAAACCGAACCATGATCGTAGGGTGATGATTGACAGTGCATCTGCTGATTTCCCGGTCACCACGTGCCATTGCAATTCAATGGGCCCTCATCCACCTGAGCCAAGCCTGCTTCAACAGGGAGAATCGGGGGAGTGCAGTCTGCCTCACCCCCAGGACCATCACAGAGCTAGCTGCTGCCGCCATACCCATGTCTCCACCCTACTGCTAGTGACTGATAGCAGCGCCAGCCGACCGCACTCAATTCCGCATTGTTATCTTGTACCTTGTGCGGCTGTCCGGTCAAACAGAGATCCCCATAAGTCTACTGTCCCAAAAAGGACAAAGAGCACTAAAAGCAGGATGCGACCATGACTCGTTTGGTCAGAACGAACCCAGATAAGGTAATAGGAGGGAATAGTAAGTGCATCTCCCCTCCAATGCCGGCGCCAAAAGAAGTACAGACGGTGCTATCGAGGAACGGCCCAACGGCCAAGCGCTTGGACCTCAAAAGTACCCTTGTGCTAGAAGTTTGCCACTAGGTCGGAGCCCATTTGGGGGGAATAAAGGGGGAATTGACGGAGGGTGACTCGGCGACAGCTAAGGTTTGCTCCAGCAGATTGTGGCGCGGTAGGTTCGACGAGCCGTGCATGAACGTTGAAGCTAGAACTTTTCTCCTCTAACTCTACGGTAGAGCTAGTATAGACTACGAGTTTAAGTTGTTTCGATGAAACGTTGCTTTCCGTGTGTCGTGAATTCAGTGTGAGACATGATAGTGCCCAAAGGTACTACAGTGGGAATTTGAGTCAGGTATCACACGGCAGTTCATGTAAACAGAACCCCTCGAAGGCCGGCCCGGAATCGTCCATCAATGAATGTGATCATGTGCAATACTGAAAGAAAATGGGGGGGGTGCCTCTCCGGACTTCCGCCTCTGTTGTCGACAATAGGACCGAGGCGCTGCTTGACTCGGAACCATTCCCGTCTAAGGGGAGCAGCTCCTAGATAGCCCGGAACGTGTTTGACACGGCCGCTCGATGGAAAGAATATCTCGTAGCCTTCGTGCTAGTTCCTTAATGCCAGATGATTCGTGGTGGTATTCTCGTGGTACGGTAGTTCCTTCGTCGTTGTGGTTCGCGAGCGTGATATTGTCGTCGAGCGGCCGTCGTAGACAGAGTTTCAAAGAAACTCCATTGCAGTAAGAGGCTCATGCCCCGGATCTTCGAGGGGCGCTGTCCAATACTTAAATACACATGGCCTCTCTGATCGACCAGAGAGATCGACAGCAACGCATGTTTCTAGATTTTGGGATCGTCCCGACGGTACGGCCGGTCGGCAACCGGGTCAGGCGCTGGCTGAATACGTATGTCACGGACTGACCTTGGGGAGACCCTTGCAGATCAGTGTATGTAGCATAAAAGTAAAACGCATCATGCACATCGGCAGCCCAACTAAACACATCCTCGAACCCGTCCGGGACGTTTGTATAAGCTTACGCCAGTGAGGATGGGCCCGTCGCCGGTTGCGAAGCCGGGGCCTATTTGGGAGCAGAGCGCGACTCTCGAGACGCCCAAGGCAGACGCGATGACAACACGTGTACGCGAAAGCACAGATCTACAGCTTTAACTAGGGACCGGCCAGAGGTACAACATCGCTGGAAAGACTCAGCTCAGAGTCATCGTAGTTAGCTTTTGACGAGGCTGGTATCTGCTATCTAAGTAAGAATCGGTTCGAATATGTCCAGTGATTTTGGATCGTGGTCGCACATGAGAAGAACGACTAGACCCGCTAGTGAGAGACGATGACCCTTCTACAATGAAACAGCCAGTATGTGCGGCGGCCATGTTATGGAGCCATCTATCCATCTAAGTTATCGAGGTGTTAATAACGACAAGTCCATCTGCTTTTCCTTTCTAATTCCTCGCGATGCATGCCGTTTACTAGGGCGTGTAGCCTTGTTAGGGTAAACCTGTTCACCACCGACACTCAAGTGGTTAGATAAGTGCATGCAAATAGCACAGCCTTGAAGGCACCTCGGCCTCTCAGATCCAAAGCACCCAAGATTACAGGTCATCCTCTATCTATCTGGAGTAGCCGAAGACTTCATTATTCTTGGGTTTCTCCTGCAAGTAAATCTCGAGGCTGACGACACAAGAAGGGATCAGGGAAGAAAATACCTGGATACGGGAACACGCGAGGCAGCTGGTCGGGGGATACGGGGAATCATGTTTCGACTGGACACCCACGGTTCTTTTCTTCTGCGGACCAGGGAGACGGGATATAAGCGAGGTCGACAACATCGCGTAACATAATGAATGCTAGAGAAGCACTACCTTCAGGCTCACGCTTCGCACCTCCGAGTTTGATATAGGAACATGAACTAGCTCATTGGCTTAGAGAGGAGCCATGTATTAATTCCGTTGAATCGAAATACATAGGCAATGAATTACGAAAAGCATCCTATTCACCAGCCCATTGGTGATGGAAGAAGAAAACTGTGTGGCATTTTCCCAGTATACGGGCCACAGAGAACTTGACCGCCCTGCCCCTATACCTAATAGGCCTCTAGATTTCGACATGAGCGGTAGAGTAAAGTATGAGTAAATCTTACGTTATGCGATGTACGAACTGTCAGTACATTATGGATGGCGATCTCCCCCACGCTGTCATCGCAAAGCAGCCAAGGATGCCGCCCCCTCTGTGCTTCTAAGGGTCAACGCAAAAAATAATAAGCACATCCACGGCGCCTCCCATTGACTTGTATGGGTCCCATCTAACCAGAGTCAGGCGCAATGATGTGACTGTCGCAAGACTGAAGCCGTGGGCTTCCTCGTTCGTTCGTTCGAACAAAATGTAGCGAATCGGCAGCACCCACGCTGTCCTGGTGTGACCTCACGATGACGACGACTCCATGCACGCCGATTAAGGGAGCTTTTGGTGCCGGGCGGGACGGGTCCCTTGTGTAACAATCCTGACGTGAAAATGTCTCTGTACACAAGGCGCTAGGCTATCCGCACGTTTCTCTTCTTGCTGCGAGTGGAAGGGGGGAGGGTCAACGCTTTCCTCATGGAGCCGTGGAAAGTCTTACTCTGTGTGCTGAGCACGCAGGCCACGTCCTGGCTCGAGTAAAATTCACTTGGCTGAGAATAACAGGAGCAAGAGAGCCCAGCACCCGTGCAGTATGCAGACCATATACTATGGTATCTAATGAACGGGAGCTGCGGTGCGAGCATGTACCCTCGTGGCCTCGGCTCGAGGCTTGCGTATGCGGGATAGCTGCCAACAGACTCTTGCCGCCTCTGAGTACTGTCTGTAGTCACCAGGGCAGTTATTCTACCTCAACTAGCTGTCGCAGTCAACCGAGCTGGCTTCAAATGACGAGATACTCCACCGTGTCCCAGACCAACATCCTGTAGTAGTAACAGCGTAAGGGCGCCGAGAGTATGCGTTTCCCTCTAACACACGGCGAAGTCGTCCTTTAGAGGAGGCAATATCGAAATTCCTGGGACAAATCTAGCGGTGCCGCTACAATTTCCGCACAACCGAGCCCATGGAGGGGAGTGTTTAATGATCAGAGTGATCGGGATTACAGGGAACAGTATCGAGACCTCCTAGGGGTTACCAACAGAAGTAGTCGACAGCTTGCGTATTAAGAAAAAATGACTACGTTCTTCGCAAGACAAGCTGGCTTCGCGACGAAGAGTCGATGTACTCACTACCGGTCTCCCACCAAAACGAGGCAGGTGTTGTCGTCTAGTATTGTGAAATTCAGCAACTATCATTGTGATATAGAATCATTTATTGATACACATTCACGCGCAGCCTTATTTTATCTCAGACTATTTGTATCTCTCTGTAAATGCGTATTAGGGTGACTCGCAACCATTAACCACGTGTGTCGGGTTAGCTAAACGGCTGTGATACAAATTCTACTTGGAGGCTTGCCCGTTTAAAATGCCTAACCTCGTCCGTATCGCTCTATCTGTCATATAGCACACTATGTATCGTGTTCTGTCGACTCGATTGTCTATTGACGAGCTAGAGGGTCGATCTGTGTCACAATAGGGTACGACAATACTGTACACTCCTAAAGTTTGTGGCTACAAAGCTCTTCTACTAGAAAGAACCCGGGCCCAAGCTGTAGCATTGCGATGACAAGACCACTGTGGTATTTGACTACTTTTTGATCAACTTGTACTTTCCGCCCACCAACTCCAGTTCACCCTCTGTAATCTTGTCCCCCAGGAATTCCTGAAGTTCTTCGTTACTCCAAGGGAAACCATCCGCAATCAACATCTTCATCATCATGGAAATCTGCCCTAAAGGCATCTGGGACATTGAGTTTGTGAGCATGCCGACAATAAACTGCCAGTATACCTGTCGTTGTGCCTTCTCCTTCTCGCTGATGCCGGATTTCGTTTTGCGGGGGCTGGCGGAAGCAGTATCATGGGCTGACTCCTGGTTCGAGCCCGTTTGGTTTGCGATTGAGGCCAGGTGCTGCTCGGCATCCTCAAGGCGTTCGATCACCACGTATTCTTCGCTTGGCAATTTCCGGAGGACTCTCTTGCCGACCCAGAATTCCAAGCCTGCCGCCAAGAGGTCTTCATCCATCCGAAGGTGTTGCCACAAATCATCAAAGGTCCAGGTGGGAGTGCGACCGTTTGGTGTATCTTCACCAAACGCGCTGATTATGGCAGCCTCGTAGGTGCGGACGTCCTCTGAGATGGTACGGTCCTCAAGCTCCAGTTCGACTGTTGCTTGACCCAGATGGTTCAGCCACTTAAGCTTCCGAGAAGGTTTGAGGTGCTCGAAACGGTCTTCATAGGCTCTCTGCATTTCTGTGACGCTCGGTGGCACGACAAAACGCTCGTCTCCCATATCGGGCCAGAAAAGTCTTGAGAGAATCTTTGTGCGAGTTGCCCATTCCAGTTTGGCCTTCTCTGTTTCGTTCATGGCGCCTCGATACATAACACTGCTCAGTCTCCTCGAGTCTTGGATATCCTTGATCATGACATCACATGATTGCAGTGAGGACTCCCCAAATCGCTTTTTCAATAGAGCAAGCACGCTCGACTCCTGCTCGAATGCTTCTTGTTCCGAGAGCAACTGTTCGCCAATGATGGATTGGAACTCTTTGATAAAGACGTCCGGCGAGCCCACGGCGCCAATGAGCATCCCTATCACGTCCTCGGATTTGCGTCGTTTGTAGTTGGAGCCAGCATCTACAGGTGCCGGTACCCAACTGAGATCGTCCCACTCATCCTCCTGACGGTCTGAGTCATTCTGGTCCGGACCACGCATCAGCTCCACGAGTTCGACAAGTTTGGTTTTGCGTGCCTCCTCGCTCGATTCCTTCGAACTCGTCAACAGGCTTGTGACGATGATGCGAACTGTATCTTCGCGGGTGCACAGGTAAAGCTGAAGCGAGTAGGCAACACGGTCGAGAAGCACTCTAGAGTGATCAAGTTGCTGGAAGGTCTTGATCATGGCGATGTAGGTCCGCAGGATATCTAATGTAGACCGGCCTGGATGTAACAGTCGCCTCTGCAATGCGGCAGAAAAGGCGTCCGTCAGCTGCAGGCGCCGCTGTGTTGTAGTGACTGTGTATCGTAAGTCGTTGATGCCTCCTTCACTATGCGGCCAGTTGATGACGATGTCGAAGAGCTCGCTGATTCTTAGCGATGCTAGGCGGCCGATTGCAATCTCCTTCCATTTCTCGACGTCAGTCCAGGCAACTTGAACGTTGCCCATGTGATTGGTGACTTCAACAGCAAGCCGAGCATAGTGGTCCTCAACCCAGGCCGAGAGCTCTCTGATACAGTATGGCTGAGTTATGATGTGTCCTCCCATGGTTGTATGTGTAGTTGTTTCTGAATTTGCAGCCCATCGGCCTGCAAATGTACCATGAACATAGGCCACCATTGAGTTGTTGAGCAATTCAGCGAACAGGACTTGGAATCTCTCTCCAGCAAGACCAACCTTGGACAAAGACTCAACTAGCTGTAAAGTCTCACGTCTAGCCTCCGACACCTTACTGGAATCTATATGATTCGCATGTGTCGGAAGGCCCAGGATGACAGCCATCAGCTGTCCTAGAACGTGCCTCAGGGAGTCCATGAGGGCAGTCGACACAGAGTTTCCCACGATAGCATGCAAGTCCCGGCGAAACCTCCCCAGAGCGTGGTCCGCTTGCTTCTTGTCCAGTGCCCGAATGGTCAGGGACAAACCAAATAGATATTGTCTATGAGCAGCCTCGAGTGTTCGCATATTTCCCAGAAGCACCTGAGTCTGGTCTGTGTAGCCATCGCATACTGCCAATAGGGGAAGCACGTGACCGACAAAGTGCAGTCGAACCTGCTGCGTATGCCATGCTAGGATATCCTCGGTGTGGGCCGCCAGTGGCAAGCGGGAGCCGGGATTCAAGATGTCTTGCAACGCATCGTCGAAGTCCTCATCATCGGCATCCTGGGAGCTTGGCAGCGGCCCAAAGGAGTCCTCGACAGTCACCGAAGGCGGTAGGGCGATGCGCGATGTGACCACGTGCCATGACCGATCGTATCGTGTCTGATCACTGGCATGGCGATTCTCGGGCGAAGCCAGGTAGGCCGGTGACTGAGGCCCGGACCATTTGCTGGGTGTTTGAGCCAGCGGACCGCCGAAGGCCTGCCCCGGCTCGGTATACCGCACGGAAGGGGTGGAGTACGGCGTGGGCTGTGAGATATTGGTCTGAAAGACGGACTGGAAAACGCGTCGCTTGCCCGCCTTCCACCTGGTCTCGGTCATGATGGCTGGAACCTGGATGGTCGAGAAAAGCCTCGGGCAACCATGGTCTTCTGGCCTAGCTGGTCCAGATGCACCGACGTCCCTGGCACGTTATTTTTGGATTGCAACGAAGCTAGCTCGTTTGATGTATATCGACGTTCGCCACGCCTGGGACGGGCGGCGAAGCAAAACAAGTCATGGCGGGACACCTGCAGACAGGTGGGGAAGCTGGCAAGCGCTAGTGTGGGAGTAAGGCACGGCAACGGCAACGGCACAAATTGCACAGCACGGAAATAGCAACGGCGAGCACCGTGGGATCAACTCTCATAATAGATTAGACTAGGGCTAGAAAGCCTCGCTTCGATGGCCTAGTATCAACCCAGTTTCTCGATGACGGACAGGCGACCGCCGCGTTCATGATTATTGCTTGCAACACGATAGACACAATGGTCTCCGAGCCCAGCCCAACGCGCCTAAGGCGTTTAACCCCTTGTCATGATGCTTGCTCATTCTCCCGGAAACGATGAACGGTCGCCGTACGAGGTGTGAGAATATACACCACGGCGCCCCACCCATTCGCTGAACACATCCCCGAAAGGGGACAAGGGAAGCGTGCCCTAGACACGACTAGGGACAAGCATATGTAGCGTGTGCCAAGGCGGCGGTTTATTTGGAATTTGGCGAACAAGACCCTCACTTCTATTTACGTGAGCTAGACGAACGGAGCTGGACTTGATTTTAGTTTGAATTGACCGTTATCAGGGCCTGTACGATCCATAGCAATTCCAACGCAGCGCTGGTCGAAAGTCCCAGGTTTTACCGAGACAGGCAAGTCCACGTACCAAGTCGTCGAATTCCGGCCAATCAACTAACACTGACCGGCCCATCGGCAGCAACTCCACCGGTCTGCACATACGCAGTACGTAGTGCGTGCGGTTCCCTGTCTTTGCACCTGAGCTCCCAGCCTAGCGGGTTCGGACGAATGACATGCCCGGATGGCCATGTGCTGTGTGACGGTCACTGGTGTACCGGTGCGAATCCGAATGTGCGGGCCCAATGATCAGTCTCGAAAGTTGCGTCCTACGCTGGCCGGGGTCCTCCTGAGGCGGCCGAATGACTGCATTGCTTCGTCAGGTTATTATATGGTACGGATTGAGCCGCCTTGTGGCTCTGCGATCTGACGACAAGTAGCGAATACCGAGGGGGTGAGATTTTGGGCGCGTTAGGCAGGAGCGGCAATGCGACCCGTGTCTCTGGGGTCAGCCCTAAATCATCATGAAGGGGTTAGATTACGGGGACCGGTCCTGCGCAAGTCCCATCGTCATGCGGAACCTTGTTGGCGGATTTGCCGGCGGGCCAATTTGGGGGCGTAAGATTTTTGCACTTCGAGAAGGCGGCCACCCACGCGCATGGAAGATAAGCCGTGTAACCACTTCATGCCGCAAGACTCGTGGCAGCCAGGCATTGCAATCTTGCCCGTTGGCGCGCAACCAGATGCGGAGGTGTGCAAGGAGAGCTTTGGTTGGGGTTTTTCGCCTGCCCTGAATGGACCTCGCAGCATCTCCACAGTCGGATGGCCGACCACCCGTCAATAGTTGCACTCGGAGCTGCTTGGTCTGGCAGGGTACATTGTAGGTAAGCCAGAGGTGTCAGTCAGTGTTCATGTCATACCTGCAAGCCTTGCCAAGGAAGCTTTGGCAATTTGGAGACCTTCTCCCTGCTGTAAGCTGAGCTGGCTTTTTACGGGGCAGGCCTTACATACGCATAACCTCGGGTGACTTGACACCTCTGCCGCGTCGTGAATCATCCAAAAAGTGTTCGCTCTGTCCCCGGATTCGACGCTTCACAAGGTTGTCTCCAGCTCTGATTTGTTGTGTGCAATCAGCTGGGCGGCATGATCGGCATTATGGACTGTCTCCGTAACTTAGACCATCGACCGGAGAGTTGACTATCTCCGCGGACACCGAGCACGATACTCCACATGTCTGCCAAAGCCATTACCCACCTATCATCACGTTGGGACCACCAAACATATGTAGTTCACCCCAAAGATAGCTGCATCATCTTCGGAGTTGGGCACTAGGGCACCGAATCAGAGGGCGCGCCATGCACCAACAGAAGGCCGACGGGCAAAGATGAGAAAGGGAGTTATTTTTGACCGTATCAATCTCTCTAGCGATGCATAGGTTTCCAGGCTTGCGGCCGTTGAAAAGGCGGAGCGGAAGGAAATAGAGTTGTCTCAAGGCAACGGTCTACCACGTGGCTGAGATTTTTTGGCCCTATCCCGCCTTTTGCGTGCACCATATCTCATGTGTGTTTTGGAGGCAGTGCTGATAATAGAGTCAGCGCAAAAGTGCAATTCGTATGCTCGCCAAAATTACGGTCCTGTCAGACTCGACAACGAGTAATCGGCTCGTGTGCGAAGATTGGGCGGCCGGCCGTCTTGCATAAGGTGAGGTGTCAGAGGGGCCGGAATAGATTGACGAATAAGTACGTTGTGATGACTGTGCTGACTACAACATTGTGGCCTGAACCGTAACCCTCCAGAGGTCCAAACCAGGCACACCGGTCACAGATGCACAATCTCACTCCCTGATTGTACGAGTTCAGAAACATGATGTCCGTATGGGCTTTGGCTCCGTTCGCTGAGAACCAATCGCTCGGAAGAGGTGCCGATGCTTGTCTCCAAATGTATCGCTCGAGCATACAGCAGCACGTCTACAACCGAGAAGTCAGTTTGGAATGAGAGGTGTGAACCTACCTGTTTCAATATTGATGAGAGGGGCAAAGCATACAGACACGAGTGCATACAGCCGTAAGCTCTATCCCCTTTTGACTATTCGCTCTCCACCTTCCCAGTGCTCGTATGGTTGCAGCAGCCGGCAACAGTGTGGCAACGTCTGCAGTTCAACTAACAGCTAAATCGAGTCGAAGACATGTCTTGCCTGTAAAGCGGTCATAAAAGGCACCCTGCTAGGAGGGGACACGCTATTTAGTGTGCGGGTCCTAAGAAAACGGTAGCGGCTTAGGACACTATCGAATGAAAGTGTTTGATCAACGAGGTCCTTACTCTAGCAGGTGGAAGGAGGGCCGAAAATGGGCTCATTGCGGAGACTGAATGGACTCGTTGTCGTGACCGGCCGTCTGCCACCGCCGGTCCCTTGGTTAGTGCTTCGGTGCCGATGACGCCGACAGGATATGCGGATACCGGCGCCGAGACTATATGCCGTTGAAAGCCGTCGAGTCCACCGTATCGCAGGCCCTTGATGTTTGCATGACTCTTTCCCAGCATGTATATGATTTCTATGGAGTCATCAAGTGACGAGTCAGCCCATAGATCTATTGATATATATTCGTTTTACCACCCCTCGGCGAGCTGGGAATAAAATGAGCAGTGAGTACTTAGCTATACACAGGAGCGGAGCCCGAAGGACTATGACACTGGCGGCTGAAAGTACCGGTCTGAGATAGGCTTCGCGGTGAAAGCGGAGACAATGATTTATGTTTTTCCTCCCTTCCGCTAGGTATTTCCTGTTGTTTATCAAACATAAGATGAAAAAGTCGGACGAAAAAGTCGCCGTCCCGCCGCCGAGATTAAGATTTGTTTGTGGTAAGGGTCCCTGACAGGAAACACACCAGGCCCATGGACGGAATATCCTGGCGCGGGGCAGACTGCTTCAGATTGGGTCAGGGGCGGTGGGCCGTGTAGAACAGCAACAGCACGTGCCTCGTAGGTAGCTTGTACTGGATGGAAGCTCCCGGCCTTGCTGGGGAGACGGGACTCTGTGTCCTGCCGGGGTTCAGGGTGTCATCGCTCCATGCCGCGATATCCCTGCGGTGGGCCAACCTAATTGTCCCCAGTTGTCAAGAAGTTCCAGTTTAGCAAGCAGACTAACGTTCGTTCGGGTCCGGTGGTCCCGCAATTAAAGCTTTGGGTCTGCTGGAGATCTGCGCTGCCAACCCCTACCGCGCTGCCGGAAAGAGTCTGGGGCAATGGGCTATTTTGGGAGGCAGAGACGGGCAGTGCAAGTGCAAAGTGCATCGCGGGCGCATCAACTGGAAACATCAGTGCCTCAGACCGACCTTGTTGCCATGGACGGCGACCGCTGCCAGTCGGGACCGAGGCGCTGTCAAGAGGTGGCAGGTCGCCGATCGGAGGAGTTGCAGCGTCGTACAGATCTGGGCTTTGCATGTTTCAACAATGCAACAATGCTACTGGATGCGACCTTGATTACTACCTCGCACCTTGCCGCGAGGTAGTCTTACTTATGCACCACCCGAGGTTTCTAGCTGAATGCATGAGACCAGCCACACCAAGGCCACTCTTCGTGCGAAGAGGCTTTGCTCTGGCGCAGTTCATCGAGATAGCAATAGAAACGCCTTGCAGAAACGGCCGCTAGCCGATAGATGGTGTGCATATCGATGCTATACTGCCAACCGTTGCGCAAGGGAGGGGTGTACGGTGGTGAGTAGAGATGTCCGAGATAAAAACAGGATAACAACGGCTAGGTCGATACAAAGCTACAGCAGTAGCTCGCATGGACGGCACAGCGAGAGCCGATGCACGTTTGCTAGCGAGATAGAGTGACAGAGTGATAGAGTGATAGAGGGGAGGGGGGGAATATCGCGGGACCCTGCCACTTGCAAATAATGATGCCATGTGCACCAGTCGAAGCCCATGCCCCTGGTCCACCCGCGCAGCTAGGCAGGTAGGTACTACGGTATCCAAAACTGTTCCTGATCCTACCGCGACTGGCGTCGAGGTGACATAATGCACAATTACTGCAGACCCTGATTCGTCTAAGCCGCATATGCATAGCTGCAGGCTGATTGGACATGCGGCCCTACCTCGTTCGCAGAGCACTCCAGTATAGCGAGCTGGCCCAAGAGAGCCTGCACGCGGGCCAACATGTCGAACGACGCCGACGTCAGAACTCAAAGTTGCAAGTACCCTGCCGATTGCTGGGAGTCCCATGTACCATCCCAACGTACCTAGTTTTGAGTGCAATTCTCTGTGAGCCCGCCCGTCCGTTTTTGGCTGCCACTAAAACGACCCAAGCACAGAGGGCGGGGCGTGGTAGTGTTGCAGATCATCCGCCGGACCTACCACCGACAGCCCTCGGGCAAAACGCTCGTACGAGTGCTTATTTCCAGCGACCCAGCTGGGCTCACGCTGTTGAGCAGAGATTGGTTGCGCGTCACACTTGTAGCATGGGGACTCGAGACAGGCAACATTGTTATAACTTCAGTTCTGAGCGAATGTATATTGTATGCAGATAAAACACTGTCAATGTTCAGGCGAGGACGAGCTAGTCTCGAAAAAAGGGGTATATGCGCCGTCTCTGCGCCCGAATGCCTATCCATCAATGCTTCTATATCCTCAACCTCGAGGATATAAGCGCAATCCCGTATATACCACAAGAGAGAAAAAAATACCATATGTCCGTGGAATCCAAGAAAGAAAGAAGAAAAAACAAAGACCATATAATTCCAAGGTCTAGCACGGGAAGAAAAGAAAAGCAAACCCAGAGTCGCCCGATTTTTTGAAAGTCCGTCCCTATCCATAAAAGTACACGCTTAATCGTAACGAATCGTCAAGGTTGTCAAGTGGTCGTGTGTTGAACCTAGTCGCTGCACCTACGAGTTCCTTCGCGATTTGCACTTGTCATGCAGTAGATGACCGTTCCTGGCAGTGGTTCTCGTGAACTCTGCTCCACAGTTTGGGCATGATGCCTTTGCTGCCTGGCCAGACTTTTCGCGTTGGTGTCTTAGCAGATTGCTGAATGTCGAAAATTGCCGCCCATTGCATCCGTGTTCCCAGCATTGTGGCTTGGGTCGGCTCTGGACAACTCTGACGTGACCGGTTTCCTGCCCCGAACCACTGCCGGACGAAAGAACGGGTGGCATTGAATAAAGCATACCGGGTTCCGATAACGATGCTGGACGACCGTTTCCGAAGTGGCCGTGAAGTCCATGTGGAGGCGGAGGCGGCTGAAAGCTTGGGGAGTAGTCCATGCCCATGTAGCCACTTGAGGGTCTATGAGATTGATTAGCATCATGGTCGCGTCGCCATTCGGGGAGGACGAGCTTACAGTGTCGGGAACGGAGATGCGAACATGGACGATGGCTCTGGAAGGGGAGAAGTAGAGTAGGTTGGGATGTAGGTCGACCCAGGAACGGTCGTGACTGGCTCGGCTAGCAGGGAAATCTGCGAAGGCGATGTCGTGTATATTGGCATCGGTGAAGCTGTCGAGAACTCTGCCATGGTTACTGGAGGAGACGCTGAGGCGTAAGATGCCGTGCTCAAGGCGCGGCGCGCGCGGACTGAAGTCTTCGAATCTCTGCGTGCCTGGTCTCGTTGTCTCTTCAGCTCGCGCTGTTCCGGCGACATGATCCCACGGGGCGGGCTTGATGTGGCCGATCTTGAAGTGCTAGGTGGTGTCATGCTAGCATCCGAGCCAGCCTGGCTCATCAGATCGTGGCCGAGAAAGTCCATGTTTGGCTCCAGGCCGGGCCATGTGAGTGATGAGCGGGGAAAGCCCATCTCGACTCTCGAGTCGTATTGTACTGCAACAGCACTAGAAAATATTTAGCTTGGAGCGGTCTGCGATGGTGCATCGGACGTTATACCTCATGGTTGCGGATGTCGACGTTGATGTCAAGGCAGAGGGGCTGGTTGATGGACTGTCTTGGGCTGGATCGATGCGTAGTATAGGAGTGTTGTGAGTGGTGTGTTGTTGAGTCCTGTTCAAGTCTGGATGGCTTCGAGGTAGGCTAGATATAGATGTATAATATTGGGTCGAAGGAGTTGAGAGATAGGTCGCGGGGCTTGGGGTGGCCGGACTTATAAGAGATGGAGAGTGGGTCCCTTGTGAGGATGCTGGTCGACTAAGGTCAAATTGAAGGCTCCGGGGGGATTCGACGAGTGCCAAATTGGAATAGTGACCGTTTATGGAGGATACACCACTGTTGGCCCTTGATCTGGACGGTTGTAAGTAATTATCCTCAGATTTCTGATTCATTCTCGCGCCGCTCATTTTCGTCAACGGCACTGGAAGCGGAATCCGAAGAGAAAAGATGGGTAGACGTACAATGCCTTGGTGCGTTTTCTTGTCACTAGGTCGTTATAGCGGGATGGCAATGCCTTAAAAGTAGTGTAAGAAAGGTGTCAGACGTAGGCTTGGACCACAAGATGGAGACGTAGAGATGCTGTATCCTAATTCTGGCAATACTAGCAGTTATGGTCTCTCAGCCTCAACAGTGGACTGACGGGATGTCAGTGCTTATAAATGAGAGGCAGTACTTCGTGGGTCCTGCTGGCCTCGACCTTAGACACATCGTGGAGTGTGAGAAGCTAGGGAACAAGTCTGACCCAATACCCATGTACTCAGTGTACCTAGACCCATTCGCCAGGGGGCTGATCACAACAGGCCCTGGACCCTGGAGATGATGGTACAGAGTACAAGTGAAGTCAAGTTACTTGGGGGGTGTGGAAACTGGCCTCCACTTGGAAGGGGTGCCAGAAATAACGAGCAGGCGTGTGCTGAGGCTGGTGGAGTCGAGCATCTTAGCTCAGTCGACGAGAAGACTAAGAGAGACGCCAGTAGCAGGGTCATACAATCGGACAGGGGACCTAGCGACGGGAGAGCGGGGGGCTTGCTAAGAACGATCGATACGACAGGCTCCAACATTCTTCGTTTGACTGCGTACTGTGTGGTTGCACTGGGAAGCAATCCTGGCGACTTTGTCGATGTCGGTTGACTAGTATTGGAGATGTCCCAAGTTGGAAGATCTAGCTTGAGCGGACACGCGGGTCAAGCCTTGGCAGACATCACCGTGACCATAGCCATGTACATTATGGAGAGAACTTCTCGAGCCCCGTGAGATCCCTTGCAAAATTTCGCGAAATAGAAACACACACACACACACAAGGAAAAGAGGGTGGGGTTGAGGAAAAGAGAGAATACAGAAATGCAGAGAATACCAAGATTAGATGGATCCACCTATGGAGAAGCTCGATCTCTCTGTCCATGATCACCGTGAAGACTCCCGGAAGTCTGTATCGCACCACAAGCAACAGCGTGGCCCCCTCCCCCCCCCCCCGGAAAGGTCACAGCCGTGACCCGGTGGTCAGTTGGTATGTCGCCGTAGGACAATCTGTACAAGAAACGTCGAGGCCAGGAGTACAGCTGCATATGTGCTGTGTGCATGACGCCGGGAGTCTACCTTGCACGATTTACACGGTGGCCCAGTGGCCGAACTGCTCATATCACCCAGGTAGCGACTCTCTTCTGATGCAAGAGAGTAGGCAACACGGAGTGCAGAGCTTCAGGTGAATCTCCGTTGAGCTCTACTCGTAGGGCGGCCGGGCTTTGTCGGCGACTGTCCTCTGTGGGATCCAGATCCCTGCCAGTAGTGTCTGGCGAAGACCCCGTTCAATTCGAGCTTTTACGCAAGAAAACGGCGGCAAGTCAAGCGAGACTTCGCTGAATGGAGCAGGTTAGACGAGCTCTGACGCCCTTGAAGACAGTGGGTTCCTCGAACTGGGGGTGTGTGGTCAGAGGCAGACGTGGGTGGTCACACACGAAAAGTGCACTTTTGGGTTTCGTCTGCGAGCGCCTTTCAGGTCGTCTGTTGATCTTCAATAGGCGCAGTTGAGGATCGCAAGGCCGCGCGAATGCGGCTAAGTGAAAGAACCCTGCAGAAAAGCGCTTGTGAAGGACCAGGGGGGGTTCACCGTTTGAAATGAAGAGAGATGGGGGGAGACATGGACTGACTGAGCAGAGAGAGTGGACTGCTTGCACAGGGCGGCCAGAGCAGCGACCGCGACCGCGCCCATGGTTCTCCTGCCCCTGGAGCCTGGAGCCATGCGACACCCCCGTCGTCCCTTTTCTGTCATGGCTTGGAACCCCGTTGCATGGGACAGGGACACCAGCCGGCGCGCTCTCATTGGTCCAATTTAGCGAGTAAGAAACACTGGCTGCCCGCCCAAGGCTTTCTGGCTCGCGAGTTGGGCGTTTTTGCCTTTTTTTGGATGCCACTGGGGGCTCCGTCATTTCACTGCTTTTCCCAGCGGCACCGAGACTCCCCTTCACTGCCCGGGGTTTAATGGCGCAATCCCACATACATGCAGCAATCGCGATGTCTACATACATTACCTCACCAGCATAGCAGGGGCCGGGTTGACTGCTCGATACTTTCAACTATAGCTGAGTCACTGCGCCGTGATGCTCAACGGGGCACGGCACCGCCAACAGCATGTAGGCATAGGGTAAGCCGAGAGATTCGTGACGTGGTAATGATGCCACATCGCGACCAGTCTCAATCGCGCACCGTCAAAAGCATCCCGACGTTGCGAAATTTGTGATATGCTAGGGGGCCAAGATCGGAAGCCAAGCAGCACCCTTGCCGTGACAATCTACTGAGATGAAGAAAATCTCACCCCCGTCCCATCTTTGGCCATGCCGGATATCCATGACCTTGAGAAGGGTTTCTTCAGCATGAGCCACCCATCCACCGATGCGAGCCGGTGCCTACCATGTAACTGAAAGACAGAAATAGAACCGGGCCATTAGCTCGAGAGCTCAGTATATGGATCCCTGTCGACCAATCCCAAACGTCTCTATTTCGCTGCCTTGGAGCTGTAGACTCCAGAGTATCAAGCATCGCGATATGGCAGGTTATGGCGTGGGCTGCGCGAGCTCTGTGTGCATGGAGTTGCTATCAGATCATGGACAAGCAAGGCTCTCTCTTATTACTGACAACTTAAAAGGGCATACGGTGGTCTGGAGTGACGGAGTCTAGACCATTCACAACCGTTAATGTATGCCCCTAAGCAACCCGGCGTCTATTGCGCCAACCAGACCGTGGACTAGATGCCATTTCGCCCATGGAGGGACATGATTCGAACATGACATAACGCCCGTTATGCCCATGTGCGGCCGAGTGGTGTGGCCCTGCATATTCACCCTGAAAACTTGGCTTGAATTGAGATGGCCAACTGCTTCAAGTGGTCGCATGCATATCAAATATGTCAAATTGACGCCATAAGGTAAAGAGGGAATACACGATGCAATCACTGGCCAAGCGCCGGGGGGGTGCACATTGTTGAAGTCGTTGCATTACACAAAATGATGGCGAGTTTCACCTTATCCGTTACCTGCACCGTCTGTCTGGTTCGGGCACATGATTGGAATGCTTGCGACGAAATATTTCCGATTCGTTACCGGCCATGACGGATGGCGCTGCCCGAGCGAGGCTCTGGGGAAGTCCCTTGCATGCTCGCACAGCAGTCAACGCCAGTGCAGGGAGATCCTTATTTCAAAGGCCAGCCGGCCTGTCTTGAGGCTAGCTAATGAGATGAAATAAGAAAGCACATACCTATTGGGCTCGTGCACCTCTGGATCCGTGTGCAAATGGTCTGCAGCCCATCACGTCTCCAACGAGGGAAGTTTGTTTACCCACACGCCTCATGGGCTGTGCGCTGGACTTAACAACCTTTAGTTACAGCGCAAGCTCCACGTTCCAAGCCTGGTAGGGCTGGAAAGAGTCCACGCAAAGTCCAAAACCCCTCCCCAAAAAAAAGGGCAGGGAATCATCGGTCCACAGTGGTCGTCCGTGCGATCAATGACAATAACCACAAAGCTGCAACTTGCACTTGTAGGGCTGTCCTGCAAGCTGCGCGGTATCGGTATAGGTCTAATTTCGTAGCAGTCTGCAGCATGTGAGCAGCGGTGGCTGAGACATACAGAGGGGTTCCAGTCGAGTGGTCGCCGAGGAGTCAATCGAAAGTACCACGCATAAGGCTATCAAAGTCTAATAAGTAAAAAGGGCTGAAACGAGTGGGTGATTAAACGCGGTAGCACTCGCAACCCGCCTACCAGGTGAGTTACAGGGGCGGCCCGCTGTTAGCTTCACCGACAGTCAGATGGAAAATAGTCAGCTGTCAGTCACACAGAACTTTAAAACTTAGCCATGGGGACAGAGCCTCGGCAGCGAGTCTCCACCATGGTTTATAAAAAATATAGCACGCATGTGTCCCTTTGGAGAGAGCGTCTGCAAAAATGGTGGTCGCCATGGTCAAAAAGTGTATTATGTCGCCACTAGTGCACTCCAGGTTACTTCCGTCTTAATCAGGTGAGACTCGTTCAACGATCAACACTTTTCACTCGGTGCAAGCCTGCTCTGGACATTGTTCAATGTGTTGTGATTGGGATCCCTAGTTGTGGTGCGTGGGATAAATTACAGCGACGTTACCCACCGGCCAGTACGGTTTCCCCTCATCGGTCTTTTAGTGGCCTTCCAGGCCCCCTTCGGGTCATTTAGCACCATGTCGCCTCCAAGTAGTATGTATCGCTTGCTGGGGATGCCTGTACTTAGTTAGGGCCTGCTTGATTCTAGGTGCTTACACCGCGGGAAGGCCCCTAGGGTTCTGCTCTTTGGTGCGCTGCCGACACCCACGGTGTTGCCTCGAGGCGAACAAAACAGCACTTCCCGATCCATTTTTGGGGGAACTTGGTCAGGGCTCCTCTGCACGTTTTGGGCCATGTCGTCATGAAGCCCGGTGCCAGTCTTCATACGTAGTGGCCCCTCTCAGCCCTGCCACTGCAATCAACGGGCCTTGTTGAGTAATAAGGCTGCTGTGCTAAAGATAGCTCAGCGGCCCCAGTTTTCTCTCCATTGGTGAAAGGCTGGGACTAGCCCAAGTGATCGTCCACCCGAATTCTCCAACAATGTCGAAATGCAGTAAGGTATGACCACACCACAATGGAGTCGTTGATTGATTTGATTGCGCACGACCTCATATCCTGCAAGCAACAGATCGTTCGAGCTGCCCCAATCCCAGCAGGTCCAGGTACACGCCATTCTCCCTGCGCAGAAGTGATGCATCTTGCTCCTGCGTTTCATGGGCCACAGGGGCAGCGGGATTGGTCTGTGGAATTAGTCAACGTGGGATCGCAGAGCCAGCATCCAGTAAGCCCATCTCTTGGCCGACCATTCACAGACCGGCGAGCTCCTGGCCGATTCTCCGGGCTTAAACTGTGGCGCACGGGAATTGCGGACAGTTTATTGTTCCCTCGAGCGGCGCATCGAGCGGTGGCTTTCCCGACGGCTTTTAGGTGGAAGCGTTCGCCCCGGTTCTCGTGCACTCGACATACACATACAGTAGGCAGCCTCTCCAGACCCTTTGTTGACAGCAGACCTGCAGCCAACTCCGCATTCGAGCGCCCGTTGCTGGGTAGATCCACTGCATCTTGATGCGACGCCGGGGTCGCAGCAGCACCAGCACCCCGGCTGCCAAGTAGACTGCTAGATGGGCTAGGCGAGCTATAGTCATGGGGATCGGTGCTGGCTTGTCCAATTTTCTATACTAACGCTGCACTAGTATATTCGCGGACAGACCAGTGACCATATCGAAACAGCGGACTCCATGTGCCCGAACCGTCATCAGCTGATTCTCACATCACTACGCTATTTGGATATCCATTCTTGGGGGGAGGGGAGGAAATTTCGCACCTTGCGAGCTGTCCCCGAAAGAGGTTAGACAGTGTTGGCCGACCCACGCGGATACCAGGTTCCCAAAGCCAGGGTGCTGGGACCGAATTTCGCGAACGTGCGCTGCTGGCTTGCTAGTCTGATTACAGAGTAGACGACATCTGCTGGTCTGGGGTCAATCTGCAACGGCTCTCATGGTGTGGTAGGCGGCCCGCACGCCCCCTCTTAGCAGCTTCCAGAAGTGATGAAGCGTAGAAAGAGGCTACCAGCAAGGACTGCTGTTCGTATTCCAAATCTGGTATGTATATTCAGCAACCTTTCCTGGCCGGGAGTCGGAAACACATAAAGGCTTGTTTGGCCGCTAGCGCCTCGTGCTGTGCTACGGTTGGTGGTCAAGATATGTATCTGATAATGATTCCCGCCGCGAACGCAGAGTCCTACAGTACCGTAGCAGTCCTGACAAGATTGTGAGTCTGTGCCGTACACACGTAGTGAAGCCAAGCCCCGGCACTGCACTAGGTCCGCTTCCAGCGGGTGTGGCTTTTTGACGACTGTTTTGTTCGCATCTAGCGACGGGAAGGAATCGATTCCCCGACAGGCCATCTCGCTGATAAGGCTTCTCATGCAGGAGAAACGTTGCCAACAGCCAATAACCCTTTCTTGCATCGAGCATGAAGCTCACTCGACCGGGGACCTTGTCCTACCCGGCAATAGCGCAGCCCATTGTCTTCACTATGGCAGTTGCATTGAAAAAGAGTTGAGATGACTGTAAAAGTGGTTCTTGGTTACGGCCTCGGGCCCGAAGCCCCCTACACATGGTAACTGCCGCGGACCTGTCTGAGAATATGCTGTTGGAACTTTCCGATGACGGGCAAGCCAGGCTAGAGGGACAGCTCGAAGGGGCGCTATCCGGATTCTGGACAGCTCATGCAACTCGGCGGCAAATTGGCGGCGCGGAGTGGTGCTTCCTGGCTAAGCCATACTACATGGCCACACCATTACCGGCTGCTGGTCCAATGAGGAGCGACTTACTGGAAGATGACTTCAGTATGTCTGCAGACGTATATGCGACGGTCATCTGCTGGCCAATCCCGTCTCCAGGCCTGTGTCTCACTGTGATGTTCCCTCTCAGCTGAGGATGACCGTTCTTCTCCTGTCGATGAGTGTTCTTCTCCTGTTGATGAGCACACCACCTTCATCATCCCTGTTGCCACGAGTGCATATCATGTACGTTGGAGCCAGCCGTCACATAATCTCAATCATGGCTGCAGACTCCCAGCCAGGGACCTGCAATATGGGAATATGGACTGACGATCACGTCTAATAAACCTACACCTTCGAATGCAGCTTCTCCATTCGCCCCTCATCTCCCACTTGCTCTCCCCGTGAGGACTTCATCTGGCAGACCCACGAGATGCCTGTGTACAAGCAGTATGCATCTGATATTCGCACCGCACCGCACCAAGCTCTTTTGCGCGTGTAGGCAATGGTCCAATCACCCACCGTCGCGCTCCTCCATCGGCCTGCTTCAGGCTAAGTAGGAGATTTAATAGCAGTAAGCTGTCAGTAAACCCTCTTACAGCCCTCCATAGACGACAGCGGCAGCACTTAGGCATGTCAGCCCCCGCTGCACCATGCACACCCACGTGTTGTTGCTCATCCCGACCGCACTGCGTCTGTTTCACGTCCAAGGATTTTGGTTTGCATTTGCCACCTTTGTGGTAAAATCTGCATCGTGCTTCCAAACATCAGGGTGAAGCTGCTGATGCTACCACAAGGAGGAGCACGATCCCTGCGTGACAAGCCGTTACCTTGCCATGTGGCTCTACATGTCCCTGGACATTAGAGACGGTTATCAATCGCCACGGGCCAGGCCACCGATCGAACTTTAGTTGAATGAGATCTTTATTTTGCCCATCGCCTCATATGCGAGCTGAAAGGTGGTCGATCATTGAGCGCCAAAGCAGCACGCTCGCAAGGCAGTTCCGAACTCAGCTACATAGACAGATAACGCGAGGCTGCGGAATGATTGATTACCTACCCAAGCCGATTTCGTTTTAGCGTCCGGGTCCGATCTAACATGGTCCGACGTCATAGCCTAATCACAGCACCACGGCAGGAAGGCATCGAGGCTTGTCCGAGCTATATGGCGACATTCGACAAGGCCCTCTCGCTTTCCCCTGTCTGGCGCCATCAGAAGAAAGGCATGAGGTTCGCCGGAAGAAGCTATGATATTCCGGCCGATCACCCGCTCCAGCTACTATGGTACAGTGTACTCCGCGCGGAGGTTGCTATCTATACTCAGCAACACAGCCCACCAATGACATAGTTGCGGGAGCAGACGGGGAGGGCAGTCGACAGCGTCCGTGCGGGGGGTATGCAACTTGCTGCTTCCTAGCGACAGCGATTGCTGCACGGCCGCTGCATATACTAAACAAGCTCCAGAGAAAGGCCACACAGACACAGCCACCCGACCTGCCTCCACAGATCAGGGAAGACCATGATCCCGTCCATCTACCGCGAGCCTAGATGCCACGAACAGCCAGGATAGGTCCCCACTGAAAGGATCAAAAGACTAGGTTCGAGCGTGCCATGGTGGTCAACGGCTAACTATGTATACACGATGGCTATCGCGCAACGTGGGCACAAAAATAGCTCTGCTTAGAACATGGGAAGGAAACGGGTAGGAGATCGCCGGCCCATTTCCCACGTGTTTCGCGAAATTAGAAAGACCTGCGCAAGCTTACCTACCCTAGCTCGTTCATGCCTCTGCTGTAGCCAAACCGCCGAGGCATGGTGAGCATGGTGGAAAGCTGCTCGTCGGGCGGAACGGAAAGAAGCTGCACGCCCATGGATCGCGCGTCATCTTAGAACCGAAAGTGGTTGGCCGCATCGAAACGAGTCGTGATGGGCCTTGGTGATAGTTGCAGGTGGTGAACGTCTAACGAACCATGGGCGACCCCTTCCACCTTCCCAGCAGTAGCAGCAGGACCCTCTTCTTTCTCTCTATTCCTCTCTCTCTCCCTCTCTCTCGTGCTTCCCAGTGCGACCTTGGCCTTACCTCGCGCCCACGTGGTACATAGAGAAGGCTACAGATCGAGGTTGCATCGAACCAAGAACTCTACCTGTCCCTGTCGCATGGTCTTGCATACCTCTCGCGACCGAGGACTGGCGATCTATTTCCCCATCTTTCGAAGCTCGAGGAGACCTGGCCCGGGCAAAGTAGAGAAAATGCAGAAATCTTGAAACACAGGCCGCCCATCGCAACACCATCTTCTTCTTTTTTTCAGGCCAGGCATGCATCCTCTGACTGCTGCTATCTGCATCTCGAATGAGAGCTTTCTCGCCAGCGTCGCATCCAGTAACGTGCCATACCTAATCATATGCCCCGATCCCAGTAAGCCATGTGCCGCAAAAATAAAGTAGCATCGCGCAACAGCGACAAGAACGGCCTGCAGCGCAGCTAAGCAACCATGTCATGTCCTTTGGCACAATCATTCGCTCTTATCACTCAGCATTAAATTATGTATGAGGCACGGTTGTATTACGTGGTACTGCGTACTTTGGGAATTAACCCACCCACCCTTCTCCCGGCGGGCGACCCATGATTGGGCCGCGGCAGGACTGGCGGATTGGACCTTGCATGCCTATATCTCGCTTTGCTTGTCGTTTCTGGGATGTGTTGCCAAAATAAACAGAACACTTATGTTCCAGCAGCCTCCGTCAAGGTAGGCCCGTTGGTGGTGGTGCTACATAGTGGAGCACGCGGATGACCTGACTTGACTGATGATCTGACGAATCGGTGTCAGTCAGGACATGTCAGGAACGCGGGCACAAGGCACCGTTGGGTGAGCAGAACATGACCGCAGCAGCAGCAGCAGCAGCAGTACAGCGCTTGCGAACAGACTGTGGCCGGGCGGCATGGACACAGTGGACGAGGGAGAGAAAAAGAGAGTGGGAGGACATCGAGGCTGGGAGGGGGGAGGGGGGGCCTCAGCTCGCTCAGCTCGTACTTGCTACCTACCATATCTCCACCCTCGACTGCCAACCAAGGCCGAGGTGGGTGGTGTAAGACTCGGCTCCGGCTATAACTTTGTGTGGCAGCTTATTACCCCATAATGAAATCACCCATTGCACATCTTACAGCGTCGTATCGCATGGCATGGTATGCCACGCGACCAGGGGTCCTAGGCGGGAAATGCAGACTGGAAAAACGTGAGCTTGTACCTTGGACTGGGCGACGGATGTATCTTGGACACAGCCTGGCCAGCTGCTCATCTCCCTATGCGCACACCGTTGCCACCGTACATGCGATGGCAGCAGACCAGGCACGCATACACCAGAGGTAGGGTGATATTGCATGTTGCGAAACACGATGGAATCCAAGAGATAAACAACGGGTAGGACGGAAACGGTAAAAGAGGAGCAACATTGCAGCAAACGCCAGGCACGTCTACAGTAATCTGAATTTCCCTATTCTCCTTCTGTACTGCTTCGGTAGGACAACAGAGCTCGAGGTCCTCTACCCTCTGTTCCCGTTTCATTTCCTGGACCAGCACCTCCATAGCATAATCGGCCTCTCCAGGGCTGTAAGAACCAAGCCACCCTCGACTGTTGCTCCGGGCCGTATCTATCGGCCACCAATGTACACTTTTACACTTTGATGCTCCTGGGTTGCCCTGCCTGCAATGAACCCAAAAAGTGCCTCATCCACGCCACGGCATGCCTCGGGCCCGAATACGATGATAGATATGTTACAATACACGCCCCTCCAGCAACTACTCTCTGGGGCGATGTTGCCGGGTTTGCATGATGGTCAGAACTTGAAACTTGGAGTACGAACCTGGGGAAACACAGAAGAAGCATCGAGATATCTCTCAGGAGGATTCAGTCTCCATGCCGAACTCTTGCGGAGCAAGGGGAAACAGGGCGAAGCGCCTCCGCCCCCAAGAACCCATAATAGAGCGCCCCATTCTGAGCTCCTGCGTAGGCACACCCCTCAGAGCCGCCCATGTCTCGCTTTGAATACAGCGACCTTGTCGTCGTAGAACAAGATCTCTCTCAGGCGCAGTCTAGGGGTTGATTGGCTGTGTTCTGGCTCTTCAAAGTCGTCAGCATCTGACTCGATATCCGACACCTCGGTAAAGTCATCGTCGTTCTCGTGGTCCGTTTGGCTACTCGCATGGGTACCTGCATCGTCATCCTCGTCCTCGGTTTCATCTGCCTCGCTGTTATTGTTAGAACCGTCCTCATTGTCTTCCTCGTCTAAATCGATGACCGATATTGCACCCCCTGCCTGATGGGGCGCAGAGCCGTTGGAACCGAAGTGATCCGTGACGCCATACGTCGGGGAACACTCTAGAACCTCGAAACACTTGTTTCTGATGCCCACGTAGCACAGCTGTACCTCGGGTCGTAATGTGATGATGTCGACAAGCTGTAATGCTAGGTCCTTCGGCTCGAACGAGCCGTTCAGGTGATCTTGTATCTGGAGGACGTAGAGCGACCGGAGTTGTGGTATATTTGGAAGCCTCTGGAGAAACAAGTGCTGTGAAACGTGAAATTAGTATTGCCCAGGGGTCCCGTCGCTCCTTGTCTCTGCGCAGGAGCGAGAGGTCGGCACTTACCCAGTCCCGGTAGTGGAGTGCCACCGCGAGCTCTCTCAACTGGCTCATCCTACCGCTTGTTATGTAAGATACCATTTCACTCATGAGCACCCAGTTCCTCCAGCGGCTACCTGGTGAGTATGGCTCTCGGCCTAACTTCTCGTTACTGTCAAGCAAAAGCTTCTTGAGGCTCGAATGGTGCCGTTTGACAGCTATTCTGAACACCATCTCAATAGTCACGGTGGGTGGCGTTGTACGTCGACGATCTTGCAGAAAGAGCACCTCCAGCGTGTTGGGCTCCAATGTTTCCTTGATAAAGCTCAGGAGAGCGTGGGTAGTAGCATCACAGTGAAGCTTTTTCAAGACAAGGTGGTACTGCGTCGGCGTTCCCACTGGGGAGCCATGAGATGGAGGCGTCGGCTGGAACCGTTTCCTCAAGGCCCTCCACAGGGCATCAGAATGGTTACAGTTGAGAATTGTCAAGTTTGTCAGCCTAGACCAGTCGAATGCTTTGCAGCACACATTAATGGAAAGGGTGACCCTCTCCAGCTCCAAGGTTTGTAGCCTCAACTTTCCGTCCAAGCGTTTCTTCCTCAGATGCCCAGACTTTCTGGGCCGCTTTCCCTTTGAGTGGATTGGAGGTACCTCTGAATTTGAAGTATCCGTGGGCCTTTTCTGCTCGCGGGGAGGCGGCAGATCACCAGCCTCGACATTGCTGTCAACATTGACACCATCAGCGGCGAGCCCATTTACCCAAACCCCCGGCGGGGACTGGACCCAGCCATTCGTAGAGCCGTCATCTGTGTTTGGTGTTAAAGAACCTGAATTTTGCTGTTTTGATTTCGAGGAACCTTTCCGTCGCAGCTCAAAAACTCTGCCCACAACCACGCCCAGGACACCTCCAAGTCGTCGATCACCAATGGTGCTCTCCCCGGGCCATCGAGCTTCGAAGTCTACCTGTCGCAGGTTATCTCCTTCCCAAGTATTTGCAAAATCCTGGCTTAGTGCCTTGTGATGAATGCCAAGTCGAAGCTCCTGAAGTGAGTCTTGAGACCGTTCGACCAGAACTGATATCTCATCCAGATAAGCCAGCTCATCAATGTCAAGGACAGTAAGACTTTTGACAGGCGGTAGTATACTGAATGTCGGATACTCAACTTGACTTTCCGAATACTTGGGAGGGGACAGCATTGCCAAAGTTTGCAGGGCTGGAGAGACCGGCTGAACAGGAAAGACGTGCGGAGCAGAGACAGAGTGTGCTGGGGCCATGACGGGACTCGATGTCGACGAAGCAGTCCCAGCAGGCCCTTGCCAGTTCTCATGCCAGCGTATATGAACCTTCTCCAACTTTGAGCGACCGTCAGGAGAGTGGTCCGGCAGAGAAGCCAAGGCCATAAACACGTCCGAAAGGACGCCTGTCGGCATGTCCCATACGAACGTTTCGAGGTTCACCATCTTTGCGACAGCCAAGGAGACCAAAGTGCCCAGCATCTTTCCGCTCTCCTTTGTGATATTATATTCCGACACCCACATGGGCGGTCCGTTGCCCAAACCAAACTTCCGAGTATACTTGGCGTATTGGTTGTCGTTAAGTCTCCCAGATCCACCGTGGCCTCCCACTGCGCCGCCCCGCAGCCATCTTGTGCGTTGGCCGAATTTGCTTCCTAGGCAGAGCGTAGAGAGGCCGTAGGTAAGAGCATCGACGCTCTTGGAAGTGGAAGGTAGGCTCGCACTGTCGGGCCAAACAATATCGAAGCGCGCATAGATTTGAGGCACTGCTAATTGATACAAGGTCGAGCATGTTAGTGCAAGTGTGGTCAGGTCGTTGGTCTGCTTGATCTGGAAGTTGAAGAACGGCTTTGTTAGTGTCTTCGGGTCCGAGGCTTGATGATTTGCGGACATTTACCTCTTTGACAATCAGCCTCAAGATATCGATGGGGAGATCCAGGAGGCGAAGCGGGCCGGCGGGTCCTCGAATCTCGCGCTGCTTCCCCTTCAGCAGTCTTGACATCGTGGATATGACAGAGCTGGATGGTGTCGCGACTTGGTCGGGCGATGGCGAACGCATGAATGCCATGGGGTCTCCAGGCTCGGTTTGCGTGTGCGCAACCACATGCCCTTTGGATGCGCCTGGGTCCGTACTATTTGCCATGATGCTTAAGCTTGAGCTTGCCCTATGTCCTCACCACAAACTGGATACGGAGGCAGACGAGCATACTGCAGTTTACATTGGCGATGCAGAAAAGTCGGTCTGGGGCCCCAGTATAGTATAGTTGTCAGATCTCGCCAAAGCACTGCCAGTCTCTCTCGCAAGGTGTAGTATGCGCCCAATCGAGCGTGGGCCAAATAATGCAGTATCGGCGCGATACGCCTGGCGACGCAGTTGGCCAGGTATCCAAGATGGGGAAGTGTGAGGCTCTGTTTTGTTGGTCGTTGCCGCAATGGCCTGGGCGCACAACGGAGCTCCTAAATTAGATGCCGTGCCAGGTCAGACTAAGAGGTCCAACCTTAACCGAGCTCCGTATGGATGATTCAGTTGTCCTAGCGCAGCTCTGGCTGGAATCTGCTACCATTGTGCGCAAGCAAAACAAACAGCTGGTGGAGCATGGCCGTCGAGAGGGAGCAGTGAGGTTCCCAATCATGCTTGGAGGCTCAAATCCAGAAACTTGAGCTTTGATGATCCTCCAGGGTCCTGGCGGCGAGGCGGTCTAGCGGAGCCCAGTTATGGGGGCCCAGCGATTCAAGGGCCATCTTGTTAGACACCGGCAACCTCGAGGTCAGCAGCTACCCCGCAAACTCGAAAGCCAATCATAAACTGCACGCATCTTGCATAGTTGTGTTATTGTTGCTAAAACTGCTACTGCCATATCGTATCGGGCATGGATGTAGTGGCTGGCTACCATGAGGCCTGTGTCAGTGTTGGGAGATTGTCAGGCACTTGGCCAAGCAGAGGTGTGTATCGGCGTGACAGATGCTCATCTTCGCGCGATGCTTGGGGCACTTACAGAACTCGGGCTGCATATATGCGGCTGGGACCACAGATTACATATGCACTCACTTGGTGAGCGATCCAGCGTGCTGTGGTGCAGTCTGCCATACGCAAGGAGAAGAAATGTAGATTACAGAAGCATTCTGAAGAGGCAATTCGTCAGTCCGGTCGCTTTTGTGTGGTTGTCTGATGACCTGACCCAAGCCATTCGACGTCGTGGGACCTTGCATCGCTATCACAGGCCCACGGTCGGTCACCTGCAGCAATGCTCCGATCAGCGTCCCTCGATGGAGATAACGCGCCGGACGCACCTGCCGCTGCCCCTCCTTCCCATCCCGGCCACTGTGGTCGCTGGCGAGGGGCCATCCATTGTTCATCGCAGCATACCTGACCTGGCGTACTTGCTGTTCCCGTCGGGCGCTCACTTGCTGGCCCTCTGTTTGTCCATCATCGTGACCCGTACATTGCAGATATTTAAATTCCCGCCTGCGTTACCAGTACAATCTTAGCCATCGAGACTACATACCAGCTACGACCCGCACAGAGTACATTGAAAACAACCCATCTGCCAGCCTTGTACGACTATCGCTAACAACCCCACTATCGAGCGAGGTCCACGACGCGATCACTTCGTGGCTAAATTGGTTGCATCATCTCTGGCTGTGCCTGTCCTCGACAACAGACCCAAATTACTGCCTAACACCACCTGGCCTCATTCCAGACCAGACTTGCTGGCTTCTCCACGAGACAGGCTCACCACTTGGCCTCATTCTCACATACAGTCTATATTTCCGACCCGCCCGCAGTCTCCTCTTACCAAACTCCACCGCGGCTGCAAACGTCATTCCTGGTAGTTACACGCCAGCCAGAGCTTACCGTTCACCACGAAAGACTGCAACTTTGTCGCTTTCCACCCACGCACTCTCAACCTCTGTCGCGCCGCCTGTTCGAGTTTCCGGGCGCAATACTCGACAAGATGGCAAGCTTCTTTGAGGAGATCTGGAACTCCATCTTCACTCCGGGCACTACACCAACCCTCCTTCTCGCAACCAACGTCACCTTCGCTGCCCTGCAGGTGGTGCTGTTCACCCTCCTGCTCGCAACATCCAGTATCCACTTTGTCATCCTTTCATTCATCTGCGGTGGGCTCTGGGCCGCCATCAACTGGTTTGCGACAGAACTGAAGAAGGAGCAAGCAAAGGAGGCGGAGAGGAAGGCTCAAGAAGAAGCCAAAGCCAGGCAAAATGCCGACGATAGTGATGACACAGAGGTTGAAGCGGTGGATTCTAAGACCAAATCGTCCGTTGCTCCTGTCTCTGCGAGCCACGAGATTGAGGTCACAGAGCAGCAGGGCGAGCTGAAGCAGAGGCTAGACACATCCCCGGGCTACAAGTCGGGCGTGAGCACAGAGGATGAGTGGGAGAAGGTCTCAGAGAATGAGACTGAAAAGGACAAGTGAGGGGAGAAGAAGAAGCAGAAGGTGTCCTTACTACAATAGACTATGGTGGTGGGACACGCTTTCTGATGACGGGCTATGATTATATTTGATACCACTACAAAGCATATTTACTTCCGAGCGACATCGCCAGCATCCGTCGAGGTAACTTGAGGACCTTGACTTTCACAATACAGATGATTAGAATTATTGGAGCCTTCTTGTCGCTTGATTCAGAGCCATCTGCATAGTGCCAAAGTGATGCAATCGTAATCCCATTGTCATTGTCCGGGCTGGTGCCTTGCTTGAGCAAGTGGGTCACGTGATTGGCTCTGGAGCTCTGCACCTCGAAATTTACAAGGCTGAAGCTCCGAACCAGAACCAGACCGCGAACTTCAAATTGCTGTACAGCGCAGTGCAAACGCGTCTCAAACTCCTTGACCACACCGCAAATTGCGTAATAAGTCAAGATGAAGCTCGTCAGGTAATTTCCCGTCATTTCTTCCATATTCAGCACCATATGTGTTAAACTCTAACCCCCGCAAACAAGGGCGACTTAGCTGACGATGATCTCGCAACAGATTCTTAATGAAATGCGCCAACGAGACGGTGACGATTGAGCTCAAGAATGGTAGGTTTTGGTTTATACGCAGGGCGATCTTGACGCATAAGCTAATCGAGTCTCGTTCCTAAAGGCACTATCATTCACGGCACCATCACGTCGGTCTCGCCCCAAATGAACACAGCCCTGCGCACCGTCAAGATGACGCCCCGGGGCCAAGATCCTATCCCGCTCGACACCATGAACATCCGAGGCTCGACTATCCGCTATTTCATCCTGCCGGACTCGTTACCCCTCGACACACTATTGATTGATGATTCCGTGAAGCCCAAGAACAAGGCTCGCAAGGAGGTCGCAGACCGTGGTGGTGCACGTGGAGGTATGCGTGGAAGAGGCAGAGGCGGTGGTGGCCGCGGTGGTGGCGGTCGCGGTCGGGGTAGAGGAAGATAAGTAGGAGGAAGATGTGATGGACGATTTGAATCCTCTAGGTCCAAGGACTTTGGGCTTTTTGCCAGGGGAACGGACATGAAAACAACAGACGTCGAGTTGTCCCAGTCGCGAAAATTGCCGTCCCTGGTCACTCTAGCCAGCTCTGTTCCGGTTGGCGACATGCAGATGGGATTCAAGATTGTGCGAAACGGCGTTCATAGGGCAGGGTCTGGCGTGTGAAGACAACTTGCACGAAAAATGACCGGGCAACTTGGTATGGCTCCTTTTCATAGCATGATCGCATTGAGCCATGAATTTGAACTCGTTAACGCGAGAAAAGGGCAAAAGAAAAAGTCACTGCCAACCCAGAAAAAAATTCTATATTTTCCTACCCTCCCGCATATGATGTGATCACTCTCTCCAGATCCTGATAATCTGCAATTTCTCCCAACCGGCCTTCTTCCCACTGGAGCCCACAGTCTCGACCAACCATTCTTTACCAAAGCCTTTGATGCGCTGCTTGACTTCTTCCGGCCTGTTCTGTGCGCATAACAGGATATATGCGCATCCCCGTATTGACAGAATTTCTCCCAGACTGTCAATAAGCCGGTCCGTGGTTTCCATCCCGTCCCTCCCTCCAGCATATGATAGTGCCAGCAGATAAGAGTCATGGTCGAAACTTGGCTTGCTGTCTGCCACGTCGTCTGCAGCAGTCGGTTGTTGTGGTAGCTCATCAGTGGGTACATACGGCGGGTTGAACACTAAGACATCAACGGAGCCATTCCTGAGAGATGCCACGAGATTCGCCTGAATTGTATCGAGGAAGACACCGTGCTGCGTCGGGTCGTCCCTCGCGGCCTTCAAAGCGGTTGTGCGTGTGGCTATGCAGGCATGCCGATTTACATCCACCGCAGCAGTCAGCACATGCCGAGTCCCAAAAATGGTCTGCGCCTGCGCGTTTATGAAGCCGATGACCACTCCGGAGCCCGGTCCAATCTCAACCACCAAAGGCGGGAGTGGTGATGATGCTTTATTGCCGAACCGGGATTGGAGAAATGAGGTTTCCGAGGCCGAGGAAAGCGTGTCTAGCAGCAGGAACGAATCCTCTGCCGGCTCATAGATCCGCTCATAGTCCACATGAGACGTGTCCGGTGTGGGGAGCATGGGGACAAGCCTGCGTGCCCGTTTCGCAGGCAGTGAGCGGATGTGTCGTGAGTGTGGTCGGCAATGCTTTAGAGATGGTGGGGAATTTGCATCATAGCTGGGGTTAGGGCACGTGATGAGCCTATGAGTCGAGAAGTAAAGATGCAATGGAAAAAGGATGGCATGTTATAATTCCAAAATGTGGTTGCTTGGAGAGAATTTCATGCTTAAGCTCTCCCAAGTATTGTCCTGTCTAATACTGTTGAGTTGGACGTGCTTGCCTAACGGGCATTTGCCATGGAACTGACTATATGTCATCCACATGCCTTGGCACGCAACCGCGATATGTAAGACGGCTTATCGATGGTCGCTCCATCGCTTTCGAGTCGTCGAAGGTCTCCGTACTCTTGCTATATGCACTTCAAATCTATCGGGTGCAAATGGGACCTCTCATTCGCCCTGTCCAATTCCTGTGTCCCTACCATGCGTGACCCGACGAAGCTTCCTTTCCCAGTTTTCCAGTCCTCGCCCGTGCAATTTCCTATGTCTTGTGTGTGCTCATCGATAGCTATCCTCACAATATGACACATTCGATCCCTGAGTCATACTTACATGGCCCCTGTCCCCAGCGCCAGCGATCCTTCATGTCGATGATCATGCGAACTTGGTTCTTGTCATAGCGGCCACCATATGCACAGGCTGGACAGAGGGCCTCGGTGTTGGACTGTGGGCTGGGCTCTCGCGCAATGCCGTCCCCGAACGTATCGCAGTGGTTAAAGCCCCAGCCTGGATAGCACGGCTGTGAGATCTGCAGCCAATGATGCCCGCAGTTGCGTGAGCGAAAGTGATGAGTATTGCACATTGTTGTCGCTCAGGGAAACGTTGCCTAGAGAGATAGGTGTATGGGTGGCGTCTTGAAAGAGAAAGAGTCGGCAATGGATGGTTTGGCAAGCAGGATTCTTGATCTATACCTGTTCTTGGCTTGATCTGATGTCGTTTTGTCGCTTCTGGTTGTCGCAATGTCCAGAATGCTCGATATGTATCATTAGGAGATATAATTGGTGGTTAGAGGTGTTTCCAACATGGCAAGAACGTGAAATCTTTCAGGGTCGAGGCTTCGGACGAGCACGTGTTGGTATTTATGCGCGGCCTTGTTTTCTCTGTGAATCACTCAATACTCATACATTGACGCGGCCAAGTGAAGATATCATCACACATGACGATAACTCCCTTTTTTTTTTCCATCTCAAATTTTACATCATAACTCGGGGACACACGTTCTTAAATCGATGCTCTGCAATAGACACGTCTACACCCACTGATGCAATCACATGATGAAACCCCTCCACTTTGAGTACGGTATGTCAAAGGAGGGTTAATGGTTGTAATTCCAGCTTTTACGATAACGCAAATGACTCGATCATCTACTGGTCAACGGTCAAATAATATGGAAGAATATCTGACAATTAAACTGATCCGGGGGACAGTCGTCCTTTTTACAAAACGTGAGCCATTATCGCAACTCGTACACCTCGCCAGCTTACATGGGGGTTGAAAGAACGTCTAAAATATACTATATTGATGAATCGTTATCAGATTGACACGAGACCTACCTTGAATTACGTAGTGTAGTCGCGTCGTGGCCTTCTTCAGACTGGGGTGTATGTTCTTAATAATAGAAGCAATATTGGCAACTTCCTAAGATGGAAAATAAAAACTGGTTAAGGTTACTCTCTTGGTAGTCGCGACTAGGCTCTTAAGCCCTTCAGAGCCGTCGTGGTGTTTTTAAGCTACGGACGAGTTTGTTGAAACCTTGGGATTTCAATGTTTCTTCCTCTCACGAGCTCCTTTGTTGGAGTCCTATTAACTGACACTTTACTTGATCTATGATTTTTGTAAAGCTAGATTTCGACATGCATAATTAGATTCATCTAATAAAGACCTACTCAGCAGGATACCTACACAATTTCGCAACTCAGGCATCAAAACTTTGAGTCCCAATATTGCTGAGTCCGGACAATTTATTCTTTTTGAGGTGTATTTTGATAGTTGAACCAGGTAACCTGGCAGAGCGAGGTAGTGGTGCACGAAGCTGCACCAGACCACCACCTAGTCGACAAGATTATGCCATGGATCATGATGAGTATTGCTATGCTTCCCATTCCATTCGAAGATCGCTCTGTGACTAATTAGTCATTCATACCTGTAACTCACCTGGTTTCTTTCATGATTCCAATGCTGTGGTTTTATAACCTCAGGAAGGGTTTATTATGTTGCCAACAAATTAAACCCTTGTGAAGAGGAATATGTACGATCATACGAGAGGTTTCACAGAGCGCAGTCGCGAGTGTATTGCCCTCAAGTACCCAGGAGAGCATGAACAATACTACTTAGCAACTTTTTCATGACACAACATCACATTTGCCATATGAGAGGGCAAGAGAGGACTTGTCTCAATACAGTCAAGGTTGGCTGTGGGTTTACAAGTTATCCCGTATCGCTAGTGCTCTCGTGTCGTATCGTATCGTGCGTCGATGAGTCGACGATGTCGCCGGCTTTTGGACGCGAGTGAATACTGGAGAAGCATTCTGAATATGTAGTCCATTCCTACGTTGCTTGTAAGTCACACAAACAAAAAGCACAAATATTTGAGATGTCCATGCTTGAACCTATATCGTATCACTCGGTCTCCCGTATTGAATTCCACGTTACGGCGACTCCCGTCGCCCTATAACCTCGTAAAGAGCAGCTGGATATTGCCGTTAGGCCGATGTGATAGTGGTGCTGGTTACGACAGACAGATCATGGCTCTGGATTTGCTATCAAATTATCCTGGATATCAAGCTCAAACGTCATTTCCCACACGCGGCGATGAACGTTGGGCTCGTTGCTTCTACCACAGTATCGGATCTGAGTGTCCATGGAGAAGCCCCAGCCTCATGAACCTTGGCGGTCAGTCATCGTAAGGAGCAGACCGAAAACGCGCAGTGTTCAGTAGAGGTGGACACGACTGCAACTCCGTTGTGGGTTGATAATACGGCCAGATGGCGCTGTCTAGACCTGAATCAGAGGCCTTGAACGATAACCCGGCCGCGGTTGAATCAAGCGCCACTGGGAGTAAGCGAGAACTTTATCAGGGCATTTTCTGCATTGCATCGAGTCAAGAACAAAACAGGCAATCTCGAGATTGCGACACACGGTTCATTGGGGCTGATCGACTAATAAGACAATACTGGGCTATTTTTCGATCAAGCCAGTCGTGCTTGTTTGTGATGAGGGGTCAGTGGGAAGTGAGGCCGGGGTGTCTGTCGGTCGTATGCTTGCATTCAGCCAGAGTTGGCGGCTACATCAAAGCATCAAGCGCAAGCAGCAAACGGTCCCGCAAGACCTCTGATCATAAATTGATTGCCGTTGTTGCTCGGCCGTACTGCCTGGCTTTAACGATGATACGATGACAACGGTAGGAATGCCTGCTTCCCCTTCCCTTGGACTTCAAGTACGACCGCCGATATCAACGGGGGTTCCAAATGATGAATGGTTGGGCCTTGGAGACTTGAAAGTCATACCCAGCCGGCATTCGTTGCCCCACGGCGGTCATTTGGACTCAATAATGTCTCAAGAAAAGTGATAGCAAGAAAGCAGACCGGCCGGTACCTTGTCAGGTGCATTGGCGGGGCTATTTTGTGATGCGGTGTGAAGGGCCATCGTCAGCTGATTCGTGTCAGTGCAGGGAAGATCGCTTCGCCAGTGACTTGGTGCCCCTGGTCATGATATCAAGGATTTCGATATCACAAACATGCCGCCGAATCGAAGTATTTGGAGCACCACGCAACATGTCGCCAATTTCAATCATATAACCCCAAAAGCCTCTCCATCCGTTGATTCGGCCGACAAAAGGGCAAGACAGGCCTGGAGTGGTTAGAATAGTGTGAACAGTGCACTGTCTTGGCTAAGCTCAGCAACTCCTGCTGAGCTGCTGACCGGCAGCTAAATAATGGATTGATGACGAATGTCATGGGTTGAGGAAATGCAAGCTGTCCTAGCCTCTAGAGCGATCATACTAAGCAAGATAGTCGCAGTGGTGGAAACCCAGTGAGCAAGGTTGGATCTATCTGACGGTGAACGGAGGAGGGGTAGTGCTGCGCCAGGCCCTGGTCGGTCGCAAAGTGTGTGCTTCTTCGCCGTCCGTGGGTTCAATGTTCGCTGAAGTTGGGTTTCACTTTAGTATTGCCGCCTCTACCGGAGCCTCGACCATCAGTCGGAGTCAGAGCATGACCAAATCTATTCTGGCGGCCCCTGAAGTTCCACCATTCATGAGCTTGGTGGCATGGGCTATGCGCCCATGGCGATGGGCATTTTAAGGTTGGCCATAGCAAAAGGTTTGCTTGAGTTTTATGTTGAGACCAACATGAACCCTGGAATGGCCTAAGCTCTTTCCTGGCCAATGAAGAGTCCGGATGGGCTGGCTGGCTTTCCAAGAACGACAGGAGGACTGAAATAGCGAGTTGGCAACTGGATCCTTACATACACAGTTCTCAAGTAATCCAAGGCAACTTAAACACCGAGAAAATCCATACCGGCAACGGGACGATGAACCGCCGCGTAGTCACCGGCAAGGTTCGCGCGCATCCCACAAGCTGGGTATCTTTGTCGGCGACATTGAACACTGATATATTTATCCCAAGTGCTTTTGGTCTTCGTAAATCTTGGTCAGGCCTGTGCCGACGTCAAAACAAAACCATCAAGGTTCAATCCGAGGGCCAGGCAATATGACATTCACAATGCAACCGACTGGAGCACGCCGTCACCGTTCATCATACGTATGACAATGCAGCTTACTGCACTGTCTGTTGCTGGGGAGATCAGAGCTAGTCGGGCCTGGCCAAGGTGTTTGAGCATGGAGCGCCTTGAGTTCCTCTTCTTTAAACGCCGGCTGCCGGGAAGGCATAGTATTCATTGCATAGCATAGCCTTGCCTGAGAATGTGACCGTGATAATGGAGGGTAAAGTAGTACATGGTTGAAGCCTTGCAGTGCACCAGAGGGTGAAAGGTGGTGTCGTCTTCTAGTTAGTGCCCTATGTACCCACGGTTGAACGGCGCCAAAAGTTGTCATTTACCGAGCGATTTGAGCTGTAGTCATGCAATGGAAGGTTAGGAATGTCGAGTTGCCACTGAGCTGGGTGGATGGGAAGCATGTCGCCAACTCATCGCTTGACGAAGAGCGTTCCCCACAACCGCCACGAAGGTTCCTGACAGGCTCGTGCAGTAAGCCATCACTCAAGATCCCGTAAGTCTCAGATGACTCGCCCAGCGACGGCGGGACGTGGGACCAACCGTGGCATTTGGCGAAGATGAGCTCTCTTGACGGGTGTGCTCATTCGTGCTTCTTGAGGCGACTAACCGTGCAATTGCTATTACACTATACTACATTCGGATCGTCAGGACTGGCAGAATTGGACCGACTATGATGGGTGACAGGCGATTCGCATATGTGACACTTCGGTAGCCAGTCGGCTGCTTAGTGACGGTGTTGGGAGGCAAAGGTTGCGACGAGCCCTGCTCATGTAATATTTCCGCCAGAACTGAGACTCCCGGCCGGCAGAGGATGCATCATTTCAAACTCGTGGACGAGCGGGAGTCGGATGGATGTCCTCTTGTGCCGTCTGTAACACGTCTCGGATAGCTAGGTTCAGAAGGTGAAGCACTGAGTGGTTCAAAAGCATGCTCTTCGCCCTGCGCACCACTCGTTCATCTCCGTCACGCTGTCCTAGACGGGTGCTGTAACCACAAACCAAGGGCCCCCCCCAGCTGGGGCTCGCCTGAGGAACAGAACCTAATGCAGCGCTGCACCTGTAGGCAGGACCATGAGTTCAGGCCCCGAACAGGAGGGTGGCAGACGCCGAGAAAGGAGTGAGTAGCAAGAATAGGAAAGCTGATAGCCGGCACCTAGCACTAATTAGTGGGTCCATTGAACTGTATGGTCGGATCACGTTGTAGGAAAGAGGGAAGCAGGCGTGACGAAGGAGCAGCATGCGACTTGTAAGAAATGGGGCTCGGGCTGCTCTCTGGGTTTGCTGAAATCGGTAAGATATCCTACGTTGATGCTTGCAGGGGAGGAGGGATAAGACGGTGGCTGCAAGACCCGTGTCCAAAGGGCGCCCGCCTAAATTTCAAGTCAAGCACTTGTGAGGCGAGCAGTCACAGGCGGGGTCCAGTTGTTTTTAAACACGAGCTGTTCCGGTGCAGGCAGGGTTTGATGAGCTGCTGTGTCCAAGCCATCGACAGATTAGAGGTGACATGTAGCCCCGACGTGCCTCCCTGCCTTAGGTGAGCCGGCGGCAAGGCCATCACCTCCATCCATGGTACTGCCTTTCGGGGCCAGAGCAAGAACTTGCTTTAATCTTTCGGGGGCCAAGTACAGCGACAAGGACAGATGGGAACGCTGAGCATGTATCGTGTATGCTTCGGCTATCCGGCGGCTATGTTCGTTTGCCTATTCATGGCCTGGAGCTGCACGAGGGCAAAGTTTGGAGGGAAACCAGCTCATCAGAGCCACCTCACGCCGGACCTTGCACCCTGCCAACGGTCGTTTGGCTGCCTTGCCTTTTTACTCTCTTCGTTTGTTCGTTGTGCGTGTGTGGACTGGGATACTGGTGATGAGGCCGCAGCTCCGACACTGACGCTGGCGGTACTGCTGAGATGGTGCCCAGCGCAGTGCCAATGGCTCGGAACGCTACATTACCCAACTGAGCTGTAACTCAGCTGGGCTGGCTCCATCTACAGCTACAGCTACAGTCGTGACGCATGGCCGGGCCCCCCCATGTGCATGTGCAAATTATTAGCGGCACCCTTCTTGGTCTGCCTATTCTCGATTCTCGTGCTATACCCATACATTACCCATACCCATACCCATGCCCGTGCCCATGCTACCCATTTCGGACCTCTCGCATTTTGCATTACCTTGAACGACGCCTCAAGCCGGTAGTCTGCCTGTCCACCCTGCCAAGCAGGCAAAGTACATTCTTGCGCCTGCATTGCCCAGCGCCGGGCGCCCCAGCGTGGTCCTCAGCAAGTCTCAAGCCCTGGCAATTCCGCTGCGGATAGGCACCGCCCAACTGAGACTTGCGCTCATGATAGATCCAGTCCAGTCCAATCCCATCCCATGTACGGACAAAGTACCGCATGCTGCTCGCTCTTGCCCCCTCTGCCCAGGTATCTAGGCTAGCCCGTACATATTGGATCCTACATAGACATTACTTACACGCACATGATTGTCTGGTAACCGCATTTCCTCCGCTTTATTAGTCGCCTTGGTCCAAGAACTAACAACCTAGAACCGCCAACCTCTCACGCACTCTTGCCCACTTGCAGCCCAGGGAGAGACCTTTTGACTCTTAGACCTCTGGCGCCGACGGCTCCTTCCTCCTCCTCTGCTCCTCTTCTCCCCTTCCTCCCTCGCCATCCCTCGACCTGACTTACGCCGGACCCGACTTCTATTCTTCTCCCTCTCCCCCCTCCTTCCACGGTCATGAGCTTTTGCTGATGACTCGCCCTCATCGTCGGCTCTGCGCATCACAGCACAACCAAAAGCACGCCCAAGTCCTAGTAACTCTACTGCCCCGCTCTTATCAGTGATACAGTATCCGTACGGAAAACAAGTATCTCTTTCCAGAGCCTCAGTACCACATCATATTTACACTCTTTTGAATCTGCCTTTTGGCCCCGGCGATCGAGTCTAGCCCGGCGCACCAACTGCACCCGTGACAAACGCCTGCGTTCACGTGGTGAAGCAGAGACGTCTGAGTGAGATCAAGATTACCCCTCGTACGCTATCGCCGATTATCTCCCTGGTAGTCAAACGGGCGAGCACCCCTCCTCCTCTTTGCCGGGCCCTGCCCTGCCTTGCGCTTCGACGTCCTCTCGAAACGAACTACGATCAGCCGATTGTGGAATCGAGGCAGAGCTTTTAGGGTGAGTCTTTTCGAAAGAGACAAAAAGTCCGACATACCCGACATTCCGGCCACTTTTCAGCCTCCATGAGCAGACTTGGTGCCAGATAACAGCGGCGGCCTTGATGTTCCTGAGGCTATATTCGGCCCCTGCCAACTACCTTGAGAACCACCGAGAGGAGCAGTCCGGATCCTCGTAAATACAGAGATAGCGTGTTTGTGCAAAGGTCGAGAGTAGCAGCCTCCAGTCCGGGCCGTTGCTCTCGACGTGAGACAATGGATCCTCAAGCCATGGACTTCGTGATGCATCGGTCACTGCCGCCCTCTAATAGAGGTGCATTGTCGCCTATGCCCGTGGACCATCAACCTTCACCTTGCCCGGCACTACGAGCAGCTGCCGAGCAGAACCCACTGCCAGGATTGCACTCGCATTCGCGCGGCGGGAGCGGTTCGCACTATGATCCGGTTCATAACAGCATGGGAAGCGGGAATTGGTGGCATCACAATCCTCACGAGGGTTGGCAACATCCGTCTTATACACCTCCACACATGCTTTCTCGGCAAATGCCCATGTATTCGCATGCTCCTCCATTTGCAGGTCCGCCAGGCCTGATTCCACCCATGGGCGGATCTCCAGTGAGTTCACAGGCGGTGCCCCCGTTTGGACTGGCAGGAGTATTGGGAGATCATCATGGCGCGCATGGACATCCTCACTCCCACACGCAATCACCACCACGTTTCTCACAGCGGCCAACAATACCAAGCCTGGACAGGATGGGAAATGCAGCCCCGAATCAACATGGTCAAAATTCTTTTGGGGGTTATCTTGGCGGCCCGAATTCCACCGAGCATGCATCTCGAGCCAACCGCTTGCCTGCTATCGCACAGATGTGAGCTCGTTTTTTAATTTTTAATTTTATCTTTCTCCTTTCCCCGTGTGTTTCTGCAAAACGTTCTCACACCTTTGTCTAACTCAGCGCTAGATCACCCAACTTTTCCGAAAGTGCCAACAGGGAACATGCGTCATCGACAAGAGCTGATCCCAGTCCAAGCCAGTCGAGGACACCGGAAAGGCAAACAAGTACGTATTGCAAAATCTTCAAGTATCAGATAACGAAAATTACAACCATGCGGAACGCTAACATGTATCAAAGCCACAAGATCTTCGGTGGCGACGGTGACTATGCCTCCTATGCGCCAAAGAGCCGCTGAGTCCGGGCTTGAAGGGTCTAGAGCAGTTATTGGATCGGCACGGAACAGGCACCGTGTTGCCGCCACGAACTCTGAGTCGCCTAGCGACGAGGATTCCGATCAAAATGAAACAGAGATGATAACAGCGAGGATGCTCGATGTTATCGCTGCGGGTGGTGCATCGGAAGGCGGGTTACGAGCAGCACAGCTGCTCAGAGGAGCAACCGGGGGAAGGAAAGTGGCCTCCAGGAAAGCCATAGCGGCTCTCGAGAGCGTGGAGATCTCGGATTTGCCAGAAAGCGAAAGGAGTAAGTTGTACTTTATCTACGCTGCTCGGAGTTGTTGCTAACGAAAATAGCTTGCATCATTTGCTACAACGATTTCGGTGCAGAAACCCCTGAAGGTATCAACGAAGCGCCTCTACGTCTCCCGAAATGTCAGCATGTGTTTGGCGACCATTGCATTAAGAAGTGGTTTGCGGAGTCAGATAGCTGCCCATATTGCAGGGACAAATTGCCCTCCGAACCACAGCATCGCCACCCGCATCCCGAAGCGGTCATCCAGCTGATGCGGCAACATGTATTCCGCCAGCAGGCCAGGGACTCAAATCCCCGAGAAGCTCTTGACGAAGCCGGCTGGGGAACATCGGATAGCTTCTCTGGCGCGACTCATCGTAGGCCTGATGCCTTGCCGAGTTTCCGATCTTGGGGTCCATCGGAGCGTCGGTCGCCACCCAGCGACACTGGCGAGAACCGTCGGAGAATCCGTCCACGCCATGCGAGTCTGCGTGGTACACCACCATCGGGCCGTTCCAATCAGTTTGCAACACCTGCTGCTGGGTTGCCGTCTGGACAAGTACGTCGAGCCACTCCCCTCCCCAAATTCCTCACTGACGGCTGTAATCACAGTATCATAGTGGTGGCAGCAGATACTACCCATCAAACCATACCCATCGACATTCTATAGGTGCACTGGGCTCACCGATGCCACCTCGTCTATCAGAGGCTGCAGCAGGGCTTGAGCACAGCATGCCTCCTTTCTTAGGACATGCCTCCATGTTTCAGCCGCACGAACCTAGACTACCATATCCGAATCCTCTGGCCAGCAATGAGATGGACCTACGCACTGGGTGGCCACCCATGCGACCTGACTTCTACCCACCAATGCCAAGCACTGCTGGTGGACAAGATGTTCGTATGGCTGATTCAGACTCGACCGCTGGTGTCAACAGTAGTGGCCACGCTTCACCGCGATAGAACATTGAACAGGCCAGACCAGACTATACCCATCTAATCCCCACCTTCCGCCAGCTCGTTTCATCATGTTTATAGACTTCTGCATTCAAACCTCCCGGCCACGGCATTGTTTCTGCCATATTCTGCTCGGCCGACGGTTCTCTCACTCTCACAGACGCGACAGCATTGTCTCTTGAATTCCGACTTTTTATTTATTTTTTTACAGGTGTTTATGGCGTTACAATGGGTGCTATACCAGCCACATGGCACACCCGGAGACCGACTATATGGGAGGGAACTGCATCTGGCGTTGTCGTTATAGTCTTGTTTCTGGTCTGTCTCACATACGCTCTGAACTCATTGAGAGTCTGGCATCTTTCTCAGACTGCATTTCGAACATCGGGGAATGGCCAGCACTGTTTCTCCACTCGACTCGATTGGCTGTGGGACCACAGCAGACTTTGACTGATCTTATACAGCGTTGTCCTATGTCTACAGCAGATAGCTTTCGGAGTATAGAATACGAATTGAGCGCTTCCCCTTGGAGTAATCTAGCCGGGACCAAAAATATAATGGAGACAAATGATCGCTAAGAATATGCTGTTGGCATTTTGCGAGGGATTCTTGCAAGATATGAAAGTACTTCAAGCAGGCACGTGATTGCACAGATTGGGTTCCTAGCCCCTTGCTGACTTGGCGGAAAGCATTTTATACGAGCGGACACATCTTACAATCTTGCAGTTAACCTGACTTGATCCTTTTCTCTTCCAACCAATTCCCAGGCGAACTCTGCCAGCGGTTTCAAGGCCTTGGAGTGTTCTTTGGCCTGCTCGCTGCTCGCCTGCTTTGTGGCTACCCTTGCCGCAATACCCTGGCAAATTGCACTCAGGCGGAAAATGCTGAAGGCCATTCCCCAATTTACGTCGGGCCGCGGGTCCCAGCCGGCCGTATCGGCATACCACTTCATGACCATCTCTGGCGTAGGCAATCCAGGTGTTACGCCCGGTAGGAAAGCGTCCGAGGACGAGTACTTGGTCTCTCCTTTCATGGATGCGGTATAGAACGGAATCATGATATTCGCGAGATCGGAGAGTGGATGTCCCACAGTTGACATTTCCCAGTCGAGAATTCCGATCACCACGGGCTTCGTCTTGTGGAAAACGATATTGTCGATCTTATAGTCGCCATGTATTAAGCCCGATCGATCGGCGGGCTGCTTCGTGCGGTCCGAGAAGAAGCCAAGGAACTGCTCGAAATGCGGTAGCGGGCCCACCGGCCTCTGGGTTTCAACATCGACCGTGCTGGCCTGCGCCGTGCAGATGGTCTTCCACGTCGCGAGCTGACGGTCGTAGAAGCCGCCGCTCTTGCCGTAACTTTCCAGTCCAATCTTCTGGAAATCCACCCGGTGGAACTTGGCCAGCGTCTCGATGGCCGCCTTCCACAGCGCCGTGCGCTCCTCGTCCGACACGCCCGGCATGGCCGGATCCTCGATGATGCGCCCGTCGAGGAAGGACATGATGTAGAAGGGGGTGCCGATGACCGAGGCGTCTTCGCAGAGGCAGTACGCCTTGGGCACGGGCACGTCGGTGGACCCCAGCGCGGCAATGATGCGGTGCTCGCGCTCGACCTTGTGCGCGGCCTTGGAGAGAAGCTTCCCCGGCGGCTTCTTGCGCAGGACGTAGCGGGCGCCCGAGGGCGAGGTGAGTTGGTAGGTCGGGTTGGATTGACCGAAGCCGAACTATACAGCGGGCGCCCGACCTGGGTTAGTTTTCTCTCTCTCTCTCTCTCTCTCTCGTGATCCGACCTCGACCCTGGGGAGAGTACGATTCAGAAGAGCGTACCTGCTTCACGTCTAGCGGCGTCTTGATCTCCGGCACGTGCTTCTCGACGTATCTCTCGAGCGCCTTGACGTCAATGGGATGCCTCACGCGGCCCGCCATTGTCGCGAGCTTTAATGGCCGTAGCGTGTGTATAGAATAGATATGGACTCGATTGTCAGCCTCCGAGATTGCCTATGTAAACATATCGAACAGCGGAGGTATGTTGGTCGACATGGGATTTCGAGTCCATCGCCGGCAAGCTAAAAGGTTGGTTGGGGCTTGGTTGGATTGATGGAAGTTGACCTAGATGCCGAGGTAAGCTCTTATCCCAGGCCCCAGGCCTGTAGGCGCCACGGTTATCAGTAACCCGACTACTGACCCGTCCACCGGAATTAGGCCGCTTTGCGGGGGAGGGGCCCGCTACTGTCCCAACGTGCATAAGGTAGAGTCTACCTGGTAGATGGGCGCCGCCTCGTTATATAGTCGTGCTCATGAATTTCTCTTCTTTCGAATGTGCGCCTTCACATTGCTGCTCACTTATACTTTCGAATGACAGATCTGAAGGAGGCCGTTGGAAAAAGAAATATGAACTAAAAATGTTAGACCGTATTGCTAATACACGACCCAATATTGTGAACGCCTTTAATCGGAGCAATACATATAGCAAGCAGATCGTGTCGATTATCAGTGTTGTAGTATACATGCTTGACGAGGATACTAGCACTAGGTACTTCCCCCCCCCCTCAGTCGTTATAGCCTACAGAGTTCCGAATTCCCCAGAAGTTTCAACGAGGAAAGGCCAGATTACACATGCTGCCGAGTCCTATCGGGACTCGCATTCTTCTCCGCCGCGGCGTAGATACGAGTTGCCAAGGTGAAATGAAAACGCCTGACTGTGCTCCCTTTCGCTTTTTACCATGCGCCAACTTCGAAGTTTTCCTATCATGTGTATTAGTACGCGCTCTACCTTTGGGCTATCCGGCAAAAGTGTCTCTGTTCTTACCTCGGGGAAATAAGTTGTGACCACAGTTCTGTCAGCAAATTTGCGACCGGCCAATGCGTTCAAAGCCTTCTTCGCTGATTCCGTCGAGTCAAACTTGACAAAGATCTTGCCCACTCCAGCAGACTGCCTGCTTCCTCCGCTTGGCCTGGGAACCTTCAGGCCCACAACCTGGCCGAACTTGCCGCATTCGTCGCGAACATCTTCGCAAATTTCTGTTTCCTGTCAGTTGATTTAATCTCAGAGGACCACCTTCTGATTGACTCACCTTCGTAATCGTCGTTATCAATCAGCTCTTCTGCTGTGACCATGTTGAGGAGTTGGAGTACTTTACTTTCCTCCTGGTCGGTTGATGTGGTACCTGCAAGCATGGACATTGCATTGACGCCCATCTCAACACCAGCGACTTGGGTGATGCCTATGCTCGCTTTCCTGACCTTGAGACTCTTGTCGCCAATTGCCATACCATTGAGTCCTTGGACGGCAATGTCCGTCGCGTTAGGTTCTACGTATTCGCAGAATGCAATGCCCTGAAATGCCCGAATTAGCGATGAACGTGTTTCCCACGTTGAGCCGACAGTACTTACCCGTGATTCTTCAGTGCCAGCATCTTTGACCAGCGTAAATGCCTTGAGCTCGCCAAAGGATACCAAGAGCTCCATGACTTGCTCCTCTGTCAGATAGATCGGGACGTTGGTCACACTGATTTTGTTTGGAGTGTCAACGACCACCTTTGATATCACTCCAGGCTCGTAAGGTGTGTCGTCAACGACGGCGGGCACAATGTAGTCCTTCGGCCGCTGGATCCGAAGACCATGGCCGCCCCCGTTCGCAACCCCATTGCCCATAGCGTCATCGGGTTCCATAGAGATGCCGTCCATCGCCAGAGCGACGGTGGCTTCCGAAGGATGCCTAAATTCCAATAAAGCGAATGTATGGTCGCGCGAGATCTGGCATAGAATGCAGGGATCGGTGCTCTCCACGACGTTCAGGCCATTCAGTTGGAGGTTGAAGAAGTTGATGATGCCATCATCAGTAGCATTTGCGGGAATGTTGTAGGCGAGGAGACGCTTCGATTGGCGGCTGTTTGACGGTTTCAAAGCTGCGCTGTTCACGGCACCACCTGGCTGATTCATGAAGGCCTGGAGCTTGCTGGGGTCCATGGGCTGTTGTCGGGGTGCGCCGGGTAGAGGGAACATGCCGGACAGCTTGGCCTGTTCGGCCGTGACATTCTCGTAGCCCGGGGGCTTGATGTCCCATTGTGTCATACGGCGCTTGCGGTTCAGAACAGACGTGATGTTGGTAAGATCGGGCGTCGGCTCGCGCTTCTTGGGCGGTGGTGTCGCGCTTCGGCCACGACGGTTCTGCGCGAAGAGGTCTTCATCCCGATCTCGTCCTCTGTCGCCACCACCACGTCTGTCGCCGCCGCCTCGCCTGTCGTCAAACAGGTCGCGATCGCGGCGCGGAGGCCGGCCATCGTCACGCCGGTGGTCTCGTCGGCCACCACGGTCCCGATCGCGGTCTCTATCACCACCTCTCCAGTCTCTGTCCCGGCCGCTACCACCACCACCACCACCACCGCCGCCGCCGCCGCCGCCACTGCCGCCACCACTGCCACCGTATCTGTCCTCTCGCTCACGGTCCCTGTGACTGCGGCTCGAAGCATAAGAGTCTTGCTCGCCATCGCGATGCGAACGTCTAGGTGACCGTGATCGTCTGCGGTCTCGTCTGTCACCGCGATCGCCTCGATCGCCCCGATCGCCCCGGTCGCCCCGGTCGCGCCTGTCATCTCTGGACGAGTAGTCACGAGATGAGCCATGCCGGGCATCTAGTGCAATGTATCGTTAGCTGGTGCAAGTTGCATAATGACGGGGAGGAAAGAGAGGCCCGCTCAGCAGAGACCATACCTCGTGATGAATAACCGTCACCGTTCATATTGACTGCAGCAATTGGGTTCCTGCACGCAAGTGACTAGTTGGTTGATGGCGACGATGATGCTGATGTAAAAAGTGCAGGACAGCGAGCTTTTAGACTACGAAAGCTGCGACTGTGGATCTGCGTTGGACGAGGCTGGAGTCTGTAAATTCCTGTCGCGGTCAAGCGCCTCCGGTTTTTTGTTGCACCAATCTGCCCCACATGGCCCGCCCGCCAGGCCAATTAAGACACTGCTTTTGAGGCCGACTTTTGTTCCTGTACCCGGGATTTAGGTATCGGAACGCTCAACAACTAGGTCCATGGTTTATGACAAGTACTTCATCTTGCCTTACCATTCCTACTCACATTTACTCTCCTCTTCTTTGTTTCATTCTCATCCGATCTGTATCATATCTAATAGGAAAATTGCTGCACATCAGCGTAGGTATGTGCTGCCTCCGGGCGTAGGGACTCATCGATCGTGCTTGATGCGGGGGGCGAGCTCAAGGCGGCAGCTTTGCCCACCCTTTTTGTAAAGATCCCGCATGTCCTGGTCAGTGTCAAAGGATTCATAAAGGCACCACCAAATCGTTTCGATGAAGCCATCAGCCTTGTTATTGGTCACTGGCTTTCATGCATACTTAAAATGAAGTTGATGTTGATAGCGATCGTAAATAAAAGCGACGGGGACAGATTAACTAACGGGGGCGGGGGAGGAGATTTCACATCATTACGAGTTTTGCTTTGCTGAGGACAACATGGCTACAATATCGACACGAGAGATGATGCTACGCGCCATAATAAAATGCATGCTCGTTAAAAGGTATCATAATCAAAAACTCTCTTTTGTCGTCCTTACCGGCAGGGGCTTAACGGCCGCGGCCGTTTCCTTCTTTATACCGTCCGCTATTGTATTTATGGTTTAGGTATCCGATTTAACTTTATCGTTTGGCTGCTTATTTTTATCGGCCTCCTTGATAACGGTATTCTTTTCCGTTAAATTCTTTTACGCTTTTTAATTCCACAGCTGCTATACCAAAAATGGTAAAACAGGATATGGTAAGACCAATTTAAAAACATTTGCGCAGTGATTTTTTATAGTGATGGCAATCCATTCATCTAATCTGCCAATGTTTTCATCAAACATCAGACAGTGAAGTGATGAGAGTGTCTGGTAGTTAACCATATACCTCTCCAGCTCATATATTATAGTGGCATATGGGTAAAGACTCCTCCTCTTTTCCAATCACCAGCTCAAGCTTAGAAAAATACGAGGACGTGCTCGGTCAGGCACAGCAAAAACGAGGAAGGGGACTATTAATCATTCATAAGTCGTTCAGGCCCCCCAATGAATCAAGCCTTCCTGTTACTTCATGTTGTCGCATTCTCGCCAAGGAACTGTCATATTCCAATCTGATGTTGCACCACATAGTCGTGTTACACTTGGCCTCAATTCTCAGTGCAAGTCTAAGCTCTAAGCAGAATCTCCTGGTCATTGGATAATGACAAACGAATCTGGATGAGGTGGAGATTGTACAAAGGTCAACGGAGGGTGAACCCTCCTAGCAAGTTCACAGCCGAGATCATCTGGCATTTCCAAGGCAAAATCCCTCTATGGAGTTACAGCAGCTGATTGTGAGATCTACTCCTGGTGTCTTCCAGTGGTATACTGACACTGATTTGGGCAAAGACTCACTCACATAGTGAGCTAATGATTGCCTTCAGTGCCGTGTCCTTTTCATTACGCACAGCAGGAGAACGTGTGACAAGGCCGTTAGCATGTGTAGGGCGAAATCCTTTGATTCCATGCATGTGATCGACTACAAATATCTCCTGGTGGCCTGGGTCCCTGGCATTAGTTTTGATTAGAAACACGCTAAGGTCTGCGTTCTCACCTCTCTGGAGTGTACGAGCTCGACTCCCTTGTCAGGAACAGCATATTCCATTCTGCTGTCTCTCATCCTGGGCTGGAGGTGGAAGAGACCATTCTTAAATCCTAGTCTGAGAAATATTCCTGTCAAGGTAAAGGTGAGAAGTGATGTCTCTCGGGTAGAATTGAAGGCATAATGGTTGACAGCTCTGCAGAAGAATTGAATGGTGGCGGCAACTCTCTGGGCAAGTGTGATAGGAGCGTTGATGAGGATAGGATTGTCCCTTGCACTTGCAGTTTTTTTGAGAAGTCTCAGCGGAATAAGAAGAGTCGTCGTTTAACTCCCTCCAGAGCAGCTCCTTATTGATTAGGGAAAAGTTCGCGTCCACTTCCGGGCGGATATGTATGGCTCTATGATGGTCTCCATTCCGGGGAAAGTCTCTTCGGTAAGCTGTACATCGCCGAACACTTCCGCCTGCGACCGAGACTTTGGCGACACCTTCGGAGCAATACTCCGATTATCGGGTTGAAAAGCAGAGGATATCACAACAGTAATATGGATGTCTGATGACGTAAACTCTCACGTCTTTCGGTTATCATGACATATATCCATGCTTCAGGCGGGCTTGTATAAGGACGCAGTTTCTCTGCTGCTCTAGCCGCGGTGGGTAGAAGTTTGTCTAAGAATGTCGTGATAGCTTTTATTGGACCTTTGCTTTTGGGCACAACCTCGGCGATTCGATTAGGTACACCATCGTCAGCGGTGAGATCGCACGTCAACGAAATCATCTCGCCACTGCTTTGCGGATGAATCCTATGCCCGATGGCCATCGTAGTCCACAACGAGCAGCTCGATGTCAAGCGCTCTTGCTGCTCGGTATGTACCTAGTGGTGCTGCTGACACAGCTTAATAAGCCTTGACATCCACAAAAGCTAGACGTTTCTTGGAGAAAAGCCTGTCAACTATCCAGGGGAAGGAAAGACATGCGTTAACATCACTTTCCAACGAGACCTTGACACGCTCTACCATCCCTCTTCCACACCTGGTAGGTGTTTGAGGTGAATAGCACAAATAGTGGCGGTGGTTGGCTGTAGTAAAGTCATATCTGTACGGCAATCAAAAGCATCTATCTTCTTCCCTTCTGTGGTGAAGTCTGTTACACTTTCGGCCGGCTGGCATGTGAGGAAGCGTCGTTGGATTATATCGTTACCAAAGACATAGCTGCTGCTAGCTGGTGACAGTAATTTAACTGCTTTGATGTTCGGACTATAACTGTCGTTTCTTTCTTCATTCCTTTACAATATATAGAAAATCGGGTACCTTGTCATCGTGGTTAGCACACTCTTTACTCTAGCGGCAAGGGCTCTCCCAATCCTCATCTAGCAGTATCTTTGCCCATAGCTTTTCCCGAGCTTTGGACTTTTTTCTCCGTTTTGCCCAATCAACTGCCTAGACCTTATCCGGCAAACTATGTAATATCTTTCCCGGCGTCGAAAATGGCGTTGCTCAACCATCAAACCCCAGCCAGCAGATTCCATACTATGCCATGTATTATGTCTATCTCAGTACCAGCACAATGCATCTTCGGCTCACCGCCACTGCTGGATTCTTTTACGCTGGTTCTCGAATTTCCTAGGAGATCAGAATGCGGTACCTTGAAGCGGCCATACGCCAGGACATTGGTGTTCTTGACAATGGGGACACCGGTAGCCTAGCCTCGGCTCTCGGGGCGGACCTGAACGCCATCCAAGACGCCGTGTCCCATAAGCTATCCATCGCTCTTAGTAGTATCGATACTCTCATCGCCACCTATACTATCAGCTTCTCGCTGCAGTGGAATCTGGCATTATGATAACGTGGTCCTCCTTTCTAATTCTCACTCTTCTCTACCTTGGGTAACTGATAGCTGTTCGGTGCACTGGATGCTCGGCCCAGGCCCAGAACACAGGCAGTACCATTACAGAGGAAGCCCTCGATTCTATCAGGAGGGAGCCCAGGTGCTAAAGCATCGATGTGGTCCGAGAGATGCGCGGGTGTCGTCCTGGCAGCCTGTAGGTATGTGCGCGTGGGCACGCCACACGCGTGCACTTGCAGACCGGGCGAGAGAGGTCCTGGATTATACGCCGGATGCGCCAAATGTCACGGAAGCGTTGCAGAGGTACTTGCTAGATGCTCTTGAGCATTTCAGATTGAACAAGCCAACGTATTGTCCTCATCCTCGTCTCTAAGTAGTTGTGTAGTTGTGGTCGTTAGGGGGGCTCTTGCTAAAGTAACCAAGAGCCCTGGCAACGAAGGATTTGAGACTCTAGTATGAATGGCATCTGCACAACAGATTTTTGGTCTGGTCGGGGTCTATGGCGATCGCCAACGGCCATAACCCATACTCGTCATCTTGCGGAGTACATAAGTGTCGGCTCCGTTCTCTCATCAAAAAAATCGAAGCAATGGTACTCAGGTGGAGTCTAAGGTGAGGCTTGGCAGGAAGAAAACCGTTGGCTAGAAAGACCTATGACAAGATAATTTTATTGGCAAAACCCAGCTTATGTAAGCAGTGAATAATCTCCCCATCTTCGAGACTATGGTCTGTCGCTCTGCTTCAAATATCAAGTTCCTCTAAGAGTCAGGTATGCTTGAGATGCGTGAGGGTGTGATTACCGAAACTGTACGAGTCACTCGTGTAATAGGTGAGGATCACCGATGTATTGGTGCTAGAGGTGTTCGTGGCGTAGTCTACCATGAGATTTGCAAAAATCTTATTCCATTCCCACGAATCAATCTTGTCTCCTCGGACAAGTGCAGAGTCATCAACCCCTGGCGTCCAATTTCTGTTTCTCCTTCCCTAGACTAGGTATCAGCCGACCCCACCATATGGGGGCTTGTACGGCGGTTTGCAGCACCAATAGTGCGGTAAGCTCATTCGCTCAATCAGGCAATACGGGCAAGTCAGGCCTGCACCCGATTCGACAGCTCCGAGATGCGCCGTTAGCCTGTACCGTACATGTGGGTCGGGCCCCGTACTCGCCATGGCACAATCGGATGCATATATGACAGCTACATATTCACACAGCAATCTAGCCTATGCCGAGCTGGCCCAAAAGTGCATTCTTTGACTTTCTCGTTGTAATCTAACGGTTGTAGTCCGCAGCGAGTTGCGATGCGCTTTTTCGACTTTTTAGCTTCGATCTGGTACATAGATAAACAGTCGAAGTTCCTATAATGTACAGGTCATGACCTAGATAAGTAAAGAAAGTCCGGAAGTTGATAGGAAAAAGAAGCCCAAGGAAGCAGCAACTTATGACGGGCGCCCAGTTGGCATGGATTGCGATGCCAACATCGGTGGCTCGCACCATGTCCAAAGAGTACTCCCTATCACCTTCAAGTGCCACCAGTGTTTTGATCTTCGTCACTTCTTGAACCTCGGTTGCTGCACAGTCCACTATATCAATACCTACTTCTTCCTTCCATCGATTTTGAAGTGACCTTGCTTGCTAAACTTTACGTAGATACTGGTTTTGGTCTGGCGAGACTTAGTCTACAGCAAATGACGGAACATCCTGAAACCCACCCACTGATATAATTAAAATCCCCTAGACTAACTGATCCTAGTCGTGGCCAAGCATTCTCTAGGTCATAGGTTCCCTAATTATAGCTTAGAATTCGTATCTTCTGAAATGAGGTCTAGTATCAATACCATTTTGTGGGCGTTGGAAACCTCGAGCATTCTTTTGCACTTTCGAGGCTGGGGAAACGCTGCTGTCGCACTAGGGGAACTTTGCCGCTGAAAAGGCTAATCATGGCGTCACTAGTCAGTTTCCGGTACTCAGACCTGGACCAGTTTGTCTGGATGTGTCATACTGGCTTGTTTTCTCCTGAAAGAATTATTCCAATGTTTCTGGAGCAACATTATCCAAGGGAAGATTCTAAAATAAGTTCTTTATCATCTTGGCTTCTGCTTCCAAGACTCAAAACTGGAAAATCGCTCATGCTTGGAAGCTACGAACACTTGCTGATACAAAGGTGGCTTTGCACCAACACTAGATCGGTCAGGCCACAGCCATCATTTTCTCCCTTTTGCGATACCTCTTCCATGATCCCCGGTCAGATTGAAACCCACGCTCCTGCAAAAGATCCGCCAAGTACGTAAACTATATACAGCACGGCCAAAGACGGCGAGAAGCCCCAAACCATTAAAATTGATCGTGCCTGCGCCAACCGCCAAAACTATCATGCATGTAGCAACATGGAGCCTATCGGTCAGTGAACGCATAATTATTGAACCAAAAGTTGCAGCCATTTTAACTAGGATCAGGGCCAACGCGGACAAGGAAATCAAGCTGCCAAACTTAACGTGCGCATAAGTCGAAAGGAAAATACCGGGAAGGAAATAGCCAGTCGCCAAATGAAATTGACTATTTGATGGGATATGAACCGTTTAGACGCAACGAATCATATGTTGGAGGGCGTTTTATAGTAGGTTTTGACAGAGTAAAGCTGTCGGGGCCTGACGAAGAAAGCTAGGAGAGCAGAACCAGCAAAGAGTATGCCGGCCTAGATTCTTATTATAATGTGAAATCCAAAGCGGTCGAGCAAAGCTTAAAGCATTTAAGGAGTCTGATGGCACCTATCCTAGAAGCACTCCACATGATACCGTAAGCTAAGCCTTTGCGCCGAGCGAACCACTCGCCAATACAATGTATACAATGTACAGTTATAAGCACTGGGACGAATCTGGCTTGCATACCCGCAGGGACACTACCGGACTCTGCGTCGCGCAACGCCGAGGACGAGGGCCACGAATCGTCGATCTGATGAAGACTACCCTTGTATGATCTCTCCGCATATGTACCTAACTATCGGATCCGAAGTCTCGCATAACATGCAGCTATTGCGGGATTTCCAGATATCCTGGGCTAAGTGCAGCATCTTCCAACTTACAGTATCGACATGGCGGTCGCTATGTAGCGTCGATATAAGCTATACATTGTGACCACGAAGAACCTCGAAGGCGGCTTTGCATACTACCTGTAAGAGCCGTTCAATATTTTGCAGTGTATTGAGTGGTCGTGACATCAAATCTGTCTTCAACCTCCCCTCTGGTATATGGTTACGGTGATGAGATGGGTGTTACGTACATAGTTTCGAGGACATTGATACGGCCACGTGACAGTGATCCGTGCGCCACGCCTTGGGTGTGTACGTACTGTAGCGGTAGCTTAATGCCACTAACGCGGTTGAGTAAAGCACGGATCATGAGCGGCCCACTTACTCTTACTATTTGACCTCCGTGCCTACTACATTTAGTCGAAATGTTCTTGATTCATGAAATCTAATCATTTTGCACCGGCAATCCTCTGAGTTGGTCTGTGACGTGAAAGTTCTCAGCTGTCTCCCTGGTATCAGAAACAAAGCCTTCATAATAACTCCTCTTATCTCTCTTTCTCACAGCGTTGTGATGCCAACACTGAAGATTTCCGAGTGGCGAAAGCTGCCCCTGAGCCTTAGGGAGCTGTGCATTGATACAACATTGCGGTGCGGGCAATCGTTCCGATGGAGGAAAACAGATGATGAATGGTCAGTGGAGTGATTCCTCGTCCCGAAATTTGTTTGCTGACACTCTCCTTGCATCAAGGCACATGACTCTTCACGGACGGATTCTCTCCTTGAAGCAGGATGATACACATCTGCATTACAAGGCGACATGGCCCGCAGCTACCACTGCATCGGCCTCACCGCCAGCATCAGTCAAGGAAGTATCATCCTTAGAAGGCCATGCAGATGACACGGAGGATCTCCTTAGGCACTACTTCAGTCTGAAGCACAATGCCGCTGCACTGTACGAACAATGGTCAGAGAATGACCCCAATTTTCGGAAGAAGGCGCCCAAGTTTACTGGAATTCGCATTTTGAGCCAGGACGCATGGGAAGCACTCATAGGCTTCATATGCAGTAGCAACAACAATATCTCTCGGATCTCACAGATGGTCCACAAGCTCTGCAACCACTATGGCCCGCTGATCGGGCATATTGGCGACGAGCCTTACCATGACTTCCCAACACCGGAGGCGCTAGCAGGAAAGAAGGTCGAGGCACATTTGAGAGAGCTCGGTTTTGGATATCGCGCCAAGTACATTGCCCAAACGGCGCGCATGGTCTCCGAGGAGAAGCCAAAGGAGTGGCTAGAAAGTCTCACGAACCCCGAAAATCCTGGGTGGGGCGCCGAAAAGTACGGCCAAGTCCAGAGAGCTTCGTATAAGGAGGCTCACGAACAGCTGCTGTCTCTCTCTGGTGTTGGGCCCAAAGTTGCCGACTGCGTGTGCCTTATGGGCTTGGGAGTAAGCAAATTTCTGTGTTATTTATGCCCCTCATAGCCGTATTTTACGAGCAAACACTTCCCGACTGGGTCTTGTTCTTCTTCTTCTTCTTTTCTTTCTCTTCATTAACACATGATTTTAATCCCGATAAACCCGCCAAGCATATTCGATGAAGGAATCGCTGACTCCAAGTGTTTTAGTGGGGCGAAGCCGTCCCAGTCGATACACATGTTTGGCAAATCGCTCAGCGAGACTATAAGTTTGGCAAAGTTAAGACCAAGACATTCTCGAAAGTCATGTACGATTCGGTCGGTGATCATTTCAGGAAGATTTGGGGTGACCAAGCAGGTTGGGCTCAGTCAGTCTTGTTCACGGCGAATCTCAAGTCATTTTCAGATCGCACAACGACAAAGCCCGAGTCTGATAATATCAAGATCGAACTTGAGGAAAACGTCGTTATTGAGGAGTCGACACGGAAAGCCAAGAGGAAACATGTCACAATGACTGCGAAGGTCAAACTTGAGGAAACGCCCATTGATATAGCCAGCACCACAGACGGCAAGCGGAGGAAGACCCGTTCTTCAATGGCAAGATGAGAGAGACGAGACCGTTCTGAAAGGCAATATATCAACCATCCATACTGTAATGAATCAAACATCTGGTATCAATCTGATTACTATCAGGACAATGCTGAACACCAGCTCTCCAAACTCTCTTTAATCCTCAAATGTCTCCGTCTGATCCAAATCTTTAAGCGTACCAGTCATGTGTTCTGCCTGTGTTTCCTCCTGGCCCAACGATTCGTCGTCATCGTCGCTGCCACATAGCCGGCCCAACATGTTCTCTATCCTGCCCATGGACTCCTCCAGCGCATCGAGTCGATCTGTGACACTGATACCCTTGCCAGTGTCAATATCGGCAAGAATATGCCGCACCTGGTCTGTTAAGTCCGGACCATATGGAGCGATCGAGTCTCGCCTGGCCGGAGGCTTGTTGACATGCTTGTCCCTCTCGGCGTTCTCGGCGTCCTCGGCGCCATCGTTGCTCTGGCGACCGCGCTTCAGGTGCTCCTGCATTGGTGCACTATGTTGCCTCAAAAACTGTCGCCGAATCATATGGTGGGTCAGCTCGTCGTCCACGGCGATATCTTCAGTCAGTTCCTCAGGAGGCACTATCTCAAACACTGTCTGAAGGTCTCCGTGCGTTGTAATTTTCCACTTCTCCCAGAACCAGACCCTCTTGGGTGTGGTTTTTTGCTTGGAAGAAGACGGCCGTAACAGCCGCCGCTCGGCGACCGCGATGAAGAGGAGGACTGGCAGATTGATGAACCGAACTGTTGCCACGTGAATCTTGTGGAACCACCTCGGACTGACAATAAATTTCATGGGAAGCAGCACGAAGACTGCAAGGATGTTGAATGGTGGCTGGTAGGCGAAAATGGCGTCAGCCTTTACGCCCTCGAGGGTCTGTACTGCTTTGCGAAACTGTATCTCGGCCGTTGCGTTAGACACAATCGTGCTGAAGGTGTTGGATAACATAGACACGAGGATAGTCAAGAACAGAGTATTGCCCAGGAAAGCAAAGGTAATCATGAGCGTTGGCCCCAAAAGCCAATGGAAATCGTTCTGTCCACCGGGTTAGCCTTAGGACTGATGCTATGTCCGGATCTTGACCTACTGATTTGGACACACCGGTACCATCAAGACCAAACCATATCCACAGCATCCATTTGCTTATCGTACTTGAAGCACGTCAGTACATAGTCCAAACCAAGAAAGAGGGGTTGAACTGATACTTACAGGAAATCATGGCGACCTTCAGCTAGCCATACCATGGATAACAAGAAACCAGCAAAGCACCAAGCAGCCAGGAAGGTAAGCAGCGTGAAGTCTGCCATCATTGATCTTAGTGACAGAAACACAAGGTTGTCGGAAAGCAGATTAAAAGCTAATCTCGGCACAAGTACGGGCGCCCCGATGGCGAGAACGTCCAACGCCTGTTGGCCTGGCACGATATCACCAGTTCTCCACCCGTGTATTCTGAGTATAAGATATGCCCAGTACACGAGCGCAAACATAACATCTAAAAAGGACCAAAGGTTTTGCGTGTATACGCTCCTGCCCGCCTGTGTCAGCAAGCATCTTTTGCTACTACCAAGGGAACATACCACCCATGCTCAAGGATCGTGGCGAACTGATCCAGAACCCATCCAAAGGCGTACACAGAGAAGGCAATTTCCAACCAACTGAAGCGTTCAGGGTCGCGTTCGGCCATGAACAACAGATAGAGGCCGAGTAGAATGATGAACTGGAAAATTTCTAGGAACGTCCTTGTCCGCGGCACAATCAAGCGGTATTGGTTCAGTAGCGGTGCTTCTCGTGGCTCATACAGCGCAATTGGCTTCTGTTTATATCGATCGGGTATCAAATCCAAGAAAGTAGAAGGTGTGTAGACGATATGGCCAGTGTAAATCGCGTCAATCCTGTATGGGTAGTCAATATCGATAGCGTTTGATAAATGGTGAAACCTACACCTTCTGACAATGTGTTGAGCTGAGGAAGTACTTGCTCTCACTAATGATGGCGACCTCGAGCGCCGGTAGACTGCGGTGAAAGTCCCACGTTGCAGCTAAAGACCCCTCACGCCGTATGTCTTCTGGTGCATTTTGGAATGGAGTGAAGCCAGCAACGAGAATATGTGCTAGTACTAGTAGTCCCTGATCACCGTCGTTGTCTTCGCCAAAGCGCCTGAGGATCCGTGTGGCCACAACCTCGCAAAGCGTTGCTCTTGTAAAGTTGACATTCTGTCTATTGTTCAGATGTGCTTGTTCGTGGAGGAACTGAGCACGATTGACGAGCAGACAGTAGACTGCGGCTGTTAGTAACCGAAGCCTAATCCGGACATGAGAGAGACAATTAGGGGTTGATAGATGGGTGCGCACCAATGGAGATGTCATCCAGCTCGTACAGCTTGTCAACCAGGGGACGGACAACTGAGATGTTCAGCCGCAGATCCCTGAGTTGTTCGAAGGTGAGATAGTCCTCTACGATCGATATGACGTCTCTCCGTATCCTGTGGATATTGGTGTACACCGGAAGATGTGCATGAGCATTCGGCAGACAGCTGAAGAAGTCCCCTGCGTCCAAGGAATGAGCAAAGCGCGCGCGCTCCAGTAGAGGACGCCGTTCAGGCTCCTGGACCTGGACGTGCCTCGAAGATGACCGCCCCGTCATGTCCTCAAGGTCACGTAGACGCGGCAGCAAGGTCTGATACGCGCAGTGCGGGCCCGAAGTCACGGATGTCGGATGAGACCACGACGAAGTTGGCAAGTAGCTGGCGAAAGGCCTGGCAAGAGGCCGGGGCAGTAGAATCCGGCACGTCAAAAATACTTGGGATACCCCGACTCACGCTGCCAATCTTCATGTGATGTCTCGATGAACAACACGGGAAGGAGTGTCCAGGCTTACGCATTAACGGCTAGAATATCGTGTGGGGGTTATTCCCAGGCTGGATGATGAAACAGATGTACTAACTAAGAGCCCCAAGCTTTTATCGACTACGTAAGATAACCAGCCCTAGGCGCCTTTGGTACCACTGTTGGTAACTCACACACTCCAATCGAGGTCACCTCTTCCTAGGGCATGTAGCAGGAAAGTTTGTCCCTGGACGCGACTTGATCGTGATTAATGTTGTCTTTATCGAGAACTAAAACCCAACGGCCGCAAGCCCAGGGAGCTCAGCGCCCTGCCAAGCTGCAATCTGACGTCAAAGAGCTGCCCCGAGAACCTGGGCTCAACTTCAGGCGCTAGCTGGGACGTTCAATGTCGTCTAACTGGACAGCGAGCCGCCCCGCTAAAACCCTGAGGTCGGACATTAACTGCAGATTTCACCGCGATTTGCTACCAACGCCCGACAGTTCTTAATCTTTCGCCTCCTCGGCGATGCAATTCACTCTGTGACGCGTCAGGTCGCAACCACGATGCCATGGCCATTCGGCTCCGGATCTGGGAAGGACGACAGCGACAAGTCTGACCGGCGGTCGGTCTCTTGGACCGAGAGCCTGAATAACACCGACTGGCAGCATTTCAGAGACCCGCGAAACTGGGTGCCGACGGTCCTGGTCACCACCACAGTCCTCGTGTCTTTGCAGTTCTACCGGTCGTACCTTCGCCGTATCCCGGGTGCCGTCCACGTGCAGCCGTCATTTTTCAGGAAGCGTAGCCTGTTTGGCAAGGTCACGAGTGTCGGCGATGGCGATAACTTCCATCTGTTCCACACACCTGGCGGGCGCTTAGCTGGCTGGGGATGGCTACGAAGCGTCCCTCAGAAGAGGACAGATTTGAAGGGCAAGACAGTCAGTGGGAATCCTCTATGAGATATGAGGGACCTCCAGCTAACAAGCCTGGATCCAGATACCTGTTCGCTTAGCAGGCATAGACGCTCCTGAAGGCGCACATTTCGGTCGACCCGCGCAACCTTTCGCTACAGATGCTCTAGCATGGCTGTCGGACTACATATTGGGCCGACGAGTACGAGCGCAGATCTACAAGCGGGACCAATACGACCGTATTGTGGCTACCGTATTCGTGCGCCGTTTCCTCATTCGCAGGGACGTTGGCTTGGAGATGCTGAAGAGGGGCCTGGCGACTACATACGAGGCGAAGAGCGGTGCGGAGTTTGGTGGCCTGGAAGAGAAATATAAGGCGGCCGAAAGTAAAGCCAAGGCTAAGAAGCGTGGCATGTGGGGAGCAGAGCCGGAGCACTTCGAAAGCCCTCGCGACTACAAGACTCGCATGGCTTCCCTGGATACGCAGAACAAGACAAACCCATGAGATTGTTGTCGCTCATGTCATCCATTGAGCGGGAGCTATGCATAAAATACAACAGTTTTATGATGTCGTCCAGAAACTGTCACGTGATAAACCCGAAAGGCGCTCGATGTTGCAGATGCTAGAAGGGCTGGATCAAAGTGCGTGCTGTGCTGTACGTACATAGATGGCATCTTATAATGGCCCGGGCAAGTCCATGCCATTCCACAAAGATCACTTGTGACAATTATGGTACTGTAGCTGTGCTGCTGGCTGATGAGTCCTGTGCCTAGTGAGCGCGAAAGTCTGCTTCGTCCATGCATAACTGCAGCCCATGTTAATAGAAATGTCACGCCGTCCGACACAACTCCACCAGCCAGCACAAGTCGCGCTGGGTCAACCCCAGCAGCCTAGGTCTAGCAACTGCAAAAGAACTGGCAGCTTTTTACAGCATAAGCGATTCGAAGAAAGCAAGGGCGAGTGGATCTGGTATTGACTGACTCCTATCCTCAGCCGCGTGTCGAAGAATGCAATTGCATTGCTGAGCCAGCCGCGACGCGTCAGGAAGGAGACAGCGGGAAAAGACGAGCAGACTTTGGACGGGCGAGAGTTAGATATTTAGAGTTTGTTTATATCAGATAGTCCAGGACATTAACAGAGAAGAGGACGAACCAGAACGTGCAGAGTCTATTCCACAAAAATGCTTTCCTGGGAGTTATCAAAGCATCACAACTGCTAGTAGTCGCAGATTGACCAGTTGCAGGCCGCCGTCGAACGTTGGACGATGCTGGCTCATCTCGGCCCACCAGCAAGACCCCTGTCGGCACCGGGCCTGGCTGGAACCTGGCACGGTTACAGACGAGCCCCCTCGCCAGCCCCCCTTTCGGCCACGCAGCCACGCATGGGTCGTGCAGATGCAGGGGAACACCACAGCTTTTCATGAATTGGCTCAATCCGCCTGCTGTTTCGGTTCCCTTTCTCTGCGAAGCTTTGGTGCTTGCGTCGTCCATACGCAGTGGGGAATAACTTCTCATCACCTGCCTAGTCATTCTTTACAAACAACAACAAGCCTTGCCAGCAGGACCGGGAATCCCTCCTCTACCAGCTCCATTTGCCAGCCGGGCGCCATTCTCTTGCTTTCTTTCAGTCATTCCTTCATTTGTACGGTGCTTTACCGCGACGTTCCTGACCCCTGATCTGAGGAGAGCACCGGCATCTCTGACAGACAAAACCTCGTGGGTGAACCAGGTACATCCTCCATCGTGGTTTCGACCGGCAGCGACCACACCCAAGGACAAGGACAAGGACATTCCTCAGGATCTCCGTTACACTCGTTTCCGAACCACACTTTCACACACGACACACGAGAAATTGCAGAAGACGTGCATCGCGCTTCTGGCCGCACTCGTTACCGGCTGCCGAGATCTCTTACCACAAGATCAAAAACACAAGCCCAGAAGTGGTTGGACAGCCCGATATCTGCAGCACGCTCGGGAATTGAATGTTGCACAATAGCGTCAGCCGTTAGAGTTAGGACTACTGCCGGTGAGTGTTATTTATCTAATGTTCCATCTCGTTGAATCTTTTGGGCGGTTGGGGCAGATGGAGAGACATGAGCAAGAATCAATCCATCTCCCCAGCCGCGTCTCTGCGATCCAAACCAAGGATAAGAAGCGGCAGTGCACCCTGCCGTTCAAATGCTGGTTTGAACGCGGTTCGATGAGCGGGCTATCTTTTGATTCCTAACAGATGGCGCCTGTCATCTCACAATCTTATTTACGTGTGTTGGAATGGTCACTAATTTGCCGACCCGACTTTAGCGACCATCGGTCCATCCGTCGCGGATTTTGCGTCGCCAGACAATCAAACCTGGAGCACACACACCAGACGGCGGAAGAACGGCCAAGCTCAAAACAGACTCGCCTGCTCTGCCCCGGAGCGATTGGCCAGTGAACTGCAGACACACCCGAGTTGACGACGTCAAGCAGGGAATCCCAGCCAGGTACGGGTACCAATTACAGCGCTCCACCCCGGACGCCCCAGCACCAGACACGGGCCTCTTTCGATCCAGGCTGTCGACGACTGGATTTGCGGTGCCAGCTCCTTCAGACTGCCGTCGCCCAACTTTGCCTATCGCAAACAAAGACAGCACCAGCAAAACCCAACGACGACGACCTCGGGAAGGCTTGATCCGCATTCTCTTAACCACCCGCCTGGCCTCCACAACACCTAATTGCCATCAAACTTCCGACCTCGTGAATCTTAAATTGGCAGACCAGCGCCACAGCCTCTTTGCCCAATTGAGTTCCACGTGCGACTCGATTGTCAATTGGCCATTCACGTCACCACAATCCCGACTTACTCTACAGCCCCCAACCTTGGTATTCTCTTTTCTGTTCTCGCGTCTAGGGATGATTTTCGGCATTCGGTAGTCTGGTCCAACGGGTATCAACCTTTTCGCGGTTTTTCCCGGCCGGGGCACAGTTAAGATCCCATCGTTGCCTCGGTCATCGCGAGCGACGATGCGAATATCTTCAACATGGCGGCGGCCCTTGTCGCGACGCTGCACGCGTGGCTCGGTACCGTGTTTACTTATGCTCACCTCGCTTGCGTCGCTGACGCAAGCCTTTACCATAACTCCAGTGCCATCGCCGGATCTCGACCTCAGCAATCTTGGGAATACGGGAATCGCGGGCGACTTCACGGGCATATCACTGTACCAGTGGGAGGGACAGAATGAGAGTCCATTCACTGCAAATGGCTCGGAGACTCTCATGACACAGCTTCCCAATGGACAATTCATCAATGTGCTGGATACGGACGCGTCCATTCAGACTCTATGTTCCTTCAAGGGCGCGTTGATCCTGGGTGGGAACTTTACGAGTCTCGGCGGCCGAGAGTTTACCGCCATCGCGTCTCTGGATCTTAACACCACCGCGCTAACAAATCTAACTGGAATTACCGGTCAGGTCAACAGCCTGCTTTGCGATGATGAGGCCAACATGGTGTACGTTGGAGGAAGCTTCCAGGCTGGTACCTCGACCAATGCAATTACTTGGGTGGGCAATAACGGCTGGACGAGTCTGCCATTTGCGGGCTTTAATGGACCCGTCACCTCCATCACCAAGGCCAAAAATGGTCACGTCATTTTTGGAGGCAGCTTCACAGGACTGGGAAACACCACCTCGCCTACTGAGTCTAGCGAAATGTTGATCAACCTCTCGACGGCTAACATATCGGCCAGTCAGGGCACGACTACGACAGGTTTCAGCGACCCCGAGAATGTTGTATGTAAGACCGGAGGTGTTGATGGAGCCGACAATACCTGGTTATTGGAAGATAACACCGCTGGCTCGTGGACTGCCACTTTCCAGTTTGGCTTCGAGCCCACCAAGCTGCGGCTGTATAATACCCACCAAGACGGGCGAGGCACCAAGACATGGAGATATACCGCCCTCCCGATCAATGGCATCATGAACTTCACCTATATCGACCCAGCCACCAACCAGAACGCATCGTGTACAAGCGAATGCCCGCTAAGCAACGATTCCTCGGTCCAGTATCAGGACTTTTATTTTGTCAACCGAGTGGGTATGAACGAGTTCAGGATTGATGTATCGGAATGGTATGGCAGTGGCGGCGGTTTTGACGGCATCGCACTCTATCAAGAAGATATGTATACCTACGCCATCAATGACTTCAACGAGCCTCCCTGCTCCAACGAATCTTTCCCGTCTACGGCGACATCAACGGGTTCTTGGAGTGTTACCCCATCAGGGGAGAGTAACTCGGAGTACCTATCGGCTCAGTTGACCGGTACGATATCCTCCGACTCGGCGGCTGTCACTTTCTACCCAGATGTGCGCGAGTCGGGTAACTACACAGTCAGCATGTATACGCCTGGTTGTATTCAGGACAATACTTGCTCCAGCCGTGGACAAGTCAACGTCACCTGGACCCTGACATCTGATGACCAGACTGAGGACAACTCGAAAATACTCTACCAGTCGAACAACTACGACAAGTATGATGTTCTCTTCAGCGAGCTAATGGATGCAGCCTCCTCTTCATTCCGCCCCAGCATTGTCCTTACTCCGGCCAACAACCAGGATATCTCGAACCTGACAATCGTGGCCCAGCGCATCAGTTTGTCGTTGCAGAACTCGACCGGTGGTTTAAACGGGCTATTCGAATATGACCCCAGCAAGGCCACTGTTGATACATCTGATTTCACTTCTTCAGCATTTGATAAGCTAGGGTCTACCTTTGCGATTCGGTCCGCTGTCGCATCGCTCGCTGTGCATGACGACATCACCTATATTGGCGGGAACTTTTCTTCCGACAGTGTCAAAAACATCGTTGGCATCAATACAGACAGCAACTCGACGGTGGAACTTGATGGTGGTCTCAATGGGGCTGTGTCGTCCTTGTATGTAATCGACGACCAGATATATGCCGGAGGCTCTTTCGACAATACTCTGAACGGGTCCACATCCGGCTTAAATCATGTGGCCATATATAATCCCAACGGCGGTACATGGTCAACACTGGGAGCTGGTGTTGATGGTCCGGTGGCTAGTATTGCTCCCATCAGTCTGAATATTAGCAGCGATACCCCAGAGACTGTGGTGGCATTGACAGGATCCTTCAGCACGTTGATTGCGTTTGGCGACAACTCGGAGATTTCAGTTAGCGGCTTCGCCATTTGGGTACCGTCACAGAGCAACTGGCTACAAAATATCGGCGGCAACGTGCCTACGATCGACGGCATTCTGACCACGTCGTTACTAGATGCCTCGGATGGCACTTCGGTATACGCCGGCTCGCTTTCTTCCCAAGCCATGAGTGCAAACGGCGCTGTCACGTTGGGCGAGACGCTAGGGACTTTCCCGGTCAAATTCACGTCCCAGTCCAGCACCAGCACCACCAGTGCCAGCATATCCAAGCGGGCTTCAGTGATCAACAGCACGGAGACCCTCTCTGGTGTGCAGGCAGGGGCTTTCTACAACGACGGTGCAGTTACCATCCTGGCTGGGCACTTTTCCGCCACTGCCAGCAACGGCTCAGACATCAACAACCTGGTCATAGTTGACAGCAACAACGGCAATACGACTACCGGCTTGCCTTCTGGTATTTCTGAGGAATCCATCTTCTATGCTGTAGCAGTTCAAGACGACAACTTATTTGCTGGAGGTCGAATTAATGGTACCGTTGATGGATCATCCGTCAACGGACTGGTATCGTACAATCTCGCCAATGCCAAATTCAATGGTCAACCGCCAGCTCTAGTAGGCTATTCTGATATACCCGTGGTCGTGACATCGATCAAAGTCCGACCCAACACGGGCGATGTTTACGTTGGAGGCTCTTTCAAATCCGCAGGCTCGTTGGACTGCCCAGGTGTATGCAACTATGCCACCTCGGATTCTCAGTGGAATCGTCCAGGTTTGGGGTTCGTGGGCAACGTCAGCTCCTTGCTTTGGTGGACCAGCTCTACCCTGCTCGCGGGTGGCCAGCTAAGCATGAACAACAGCGCAGTGTATCTTGCATCGTATGATGCGTCAAGCTCCACATGGTCAGCCTTTTCGTCCGCGTCGTCACTGCCCGGACCAGTAGATGCCATCACTAGTGCCAATAGCGAAAACACACAGCTCTGGGCGGCAGGCACGGCAAGCGATTCCACTTCAGTCTATCTCATGAAGTACGATGGCTCAACGTGGCAATCCGCGGGTATCAGTCTGAATGCAGACTCTGTCGTCAAGAGTCTACAGGTGTTCACGGTTACTTCCTCGCATGATTCCACCTCGTTGATGGACGCGAACCAGGTTCTCATGATCACTGGTTCTCTCAGCATTCCAGGTTTCGGAACAGCATCAAGTGCTCTCTTCAACGGAACCACTCTTCAGCCGTATGCTCTGACGGGCAACACTGGCAACACTCCAGGGTCGATCTCGCATGTCTTTGTGCAGAACGAAAACTTCTTCACGAGCGGCAGTACGTTTCACCTAGCACCCATCCATTCATGACTACTTAGACTAACAAGAAGGCAGGTTCCGGATTGGCGGTCGGCTTTATCGTGTTAATCGCATTGGCCATATCCCTAGGATTGATGCTCCTCATCGTGGTTGCGGGCCTCCTGTTAGATCGGTACAGGAAGAAGCGTGACGGTTATGTTCCAGCTCCGACATCAATGTATGACCGAGGCGGCGGAATGAGTCGCATTCCTCCGGAAGAGCTCCTCGACTCATTAGGCAAGGGCCGGGCAGGCGCCCCACACATATGAAGCAGCACATCGAGGACGGAGGTTTGTCGATTATTGATCTTTACCAGCGACTTTACAAGACGTGGATTGGATAACGTAGAGGACACATGACACAAGATATTCGATGCATCTACACCCTACGATCCGCAATCCGGCGATTTCGAGTTCAGAGCAAACAGCAAGAGATACCCACCGATTGAAAGATGCGGACGTGTTTCGCACAATCGAGCAACAGAGGCGAGCGGAAGAAGAAACGGCGGTGAGCAGGGTGAGAGCAAGCCCGGGGTTGTGGCTTCGGAGATGTCATGGGCATCTTCTCGCGTGCATTTCGCCTGTTTTTCTAATTACGAGTTACGATAAGCAAGTCAGCTTCCATAATGTCTACGTGTTTAGTCTATTCACACTCACAAACACAAACCTTGTGTTTGTTACCCTTCTTACCCTCTCTTTCTGTATATTATCAACAACAAAACTCGTGGCCTCGCCCCCCGGCTACGCATTAGACTAGTGGTGAAGGTTGACAGGGGAAGGGCAGGGACAGACCCCAACTACGATTCCCCAGAGGCATCTTGTGTGAAGAATTTGTTTCAGTAGGTGGGATACAGGGCGGCCGGATCTTTGGAGGTGCTCCGAACTGGGCAGCACAATGTGTGCGTTTTCTACGCATAGGTAGTCGGATGATTGAAATCTCGAATAGAATAGTTCCGCCACGCCAGCCTTTTTCGTCTTGCACCAATAAACTTCCCACGTGATACGATGGTTCTAGACTTTTCAATAAAATGAGACAGGAGCCAAGAAAACATATCATTATCATATGAGCACTCTCTATTTCAAGGCTGACATTATTGCTCCGTATGACTCCCCATTGTCTTTCTTTGTGTTTCTCCCCTTTGCATCCTTCCCCGCCTCCTGCTACTGTTGTGATTTTCAATTTTTTTTTTTTTATTTTTTTTTTTAATTTTTTTTTTTTCTTTTCTTTTCTCTCCCGTTAAGGTTAATTGTCGCCGGTCTTGATCCGTTCAGCAGAAGAAACTTCCAAGACAACACGTGCCAGTCGCTCATCGTCGAAGTGGTGCAATTGTCTCAAGCCTTGGGCCTATTGCCAATAATCCCATGCAGAAAACGATTTCAAGTCTATCGTAATCACGGGGACTTTCACCGCCGAAAAATTGCTTATTGATAATAAAGTTGCGGCTTTCCCCTGAAGCACCTGACTGCCTCGCCGAGCTGACCCAATGGCTGCAAGACGTCACTGAAGAGAAAATATGCTCAGTTCCGTGGTCATAAGACCAAGCTGCTCTTCTGCTGCATGAAGGCTCAGATGTAATTTCCGATTGCACCACCACAGGAGAATGGAAGTCGGCATATATCGATTGCCCTTCAGAAGAACAATGCCAACTTGACCACGTGAGGTTATAATTAACTCCGAAGGCATCAACACGCCATCTTTCTCGGTTCTCCATAAGCAAGGGGCCCCGGGAAACACGATTTCTGGCCTTGGATTGATTACAACTACCTATTTATTTATATCCAAGAGAGAAAGGAAAATGCAGAAGCCATCTCACGGCACTAATCGGTCATGGCACAAGACTTGACAATGGTGGAAATAATTCACAGATGCAAAAGTGAGCATCCGAATGTGTAACTGAAATAATTCGCCTATTTGCTTGACCCTGTAGGACATATTCTACAACTGTAATGTGAACCCTAGCGGACCATTTTGGCAATCAATTTTTGGGCTCTCAAAAGAGACTCTGAAGTGACCAAGGGCTGGCAAGGCAAACCAAAGACTACGCCTTCCAACTGAAAAAGCCAATAGCAACGCCGTCCATAGAAATACACGTTGTCATTCCCGCTCAGAGTTCATCCTTCTGAGGAGTTTCGAGATGAGAAATGTTCGAAGCATTCTCCGAGAACAATCGCAAGATCTGAGCTGAAATGCAGGGCATCGTCAACTTTGATGTCCGGCCAAGAGGGCCCCCACAGATGCCGATGGTTGATTTACATCCTTGTTCCCAGATGGCCGGCGAGAGTATTGGGCCACACGCTGCGTGATGGTGACTTGGTTTGAATGCGGCTAGTAGTTTAACTCGCCGCCGCCACCACCAGCTACGTGGTCCAAGTCTTCGTAACTCTTCAGACTGCGACCTTGGACTGCCTCTCTAGGCCCCATAGCGGCCCCTCCCGGAGCAGCGCCATCGCCCCATCTGCCAGCTCCACCGCGGCCGCGGCCAGCGCCCTGTCCATCCTGTCCCCAGCGTCCCTGCTGCTGGCGTCGATCATACGGGCCAGTCCGGTTGTTGCTGTTGTTGAAGCGACCATTGGCGCCGCCCCGTCGGACGGGTCCTACCCCACGATCGTCACCACCGGCATTCCAACCTGCTGCTTGCATGCCTTGGGCGAACAATGGAGGCATGCCTGGGAGACCGGGAAAGCCGGGGAACGGCGGCATCATGTTGTTGATGGCGAAGTTCTGAAGGTTGAAACCCCTGGGCGTGCCCTGTTGAGTCTGGCCGTTCGAGGGCGGGAAATGCCCATTTGAATTGGCATCGGTCCTGCTGGGTGCGATATGTGCTGGGTCTAGCACGTACGCGTTGATCAGGTCGAACTGGCCGGCTGTTAGCTGAAATCCTCTGTGTTAGATGGGAGAATGGGTGTTTCGTACCTCTTGTTTCATCTGATCAATCCAGTCCGGGTGACGCTTCTCAACGTGCTTCTTCCAGAAATGCTCCTCCTTGAACAATTTCGTGCACTCGGGAACCTTGCATCTCCACTTGTGCTCATCTTCCTGCTTGACAAATTTGGACATCTCATCGGCAATGGCGTCATCTGCGGACTTGCCACCAAGCTTGCGGATATCACACGAATCTGGCTCGAGAATTTGCAAGATCTTGTCCTCGAAAGTCTTGACCCACTTGTAGGCACGCTCCAACTGCTGCTCAGATTTGGAAGCGCGAGGCTTGCGGTCATTGTCCGGAGCTTCTCCTTCTTCTTCGTCCTTGATCTCACGCTTCTTGGATGGGAAAGCTTCTCCGTGGGCGCTGGCACGGGCAACCTCCTTGGCTGCTGTGGAAAGAGTGCTTCTGGGGCGACGAAGGTGGCCGCCGGGGCACTTTCTGGTCAACTCGTGAATCGAGTCGCTCTCGAAGACGCAGAAGAAGCAGAAGTTGAACACACGGCGAAGATACTCAATCATGAGATCGAGCTGTTTCTTCTTCACAAGCAACTCTTCATCATCCACTTCGTCGTCAACGGCACCCTCATCTTCGTCGTCCTCCATCTCACCTTCCTCACCTTCGTCGATATCAAGGTCTAGGTTGCGCTCCTTGGCCTTCTTGACTGGCGATATGGGAACAGCGAGTGGAAGACGACCTGCGTTCCTCAAATCCTCGACGCGCTCTTCGATCTTGAGTCTGGCATTGAAATCAGAACCAAAGTCCTCCTCGAACTTGTTTACAAGTCGCTGGACAAGAGTGAGATCCTTCTCAACTCGTTCAGGGGCCGAGAACAAGTCCCATAATGCCTTCTTGCGCGGGTTTCCAGGAGGATTGTGTACACCAACGTGGCAAACGAAATCACCTCGGACCTCATCCTTGACAGTCTTCCCATTGACAGCTTCTAGAGCTTTATCGGCAGTAGAAACGGCGACGGTCGATTTGATCTCGGTGTCGCCATCTTCGTCCTTGGGATCTTCGCGCTCGGCCGTGGTCACCGGGTCTGAAGAAGGGTGTAGCATTACCCAGCCCATTCTGTGATATCTCTTGCTGGGGTTCGGATCGCTCAAAGAAAGCCATTTGAAACCACCCTCCTCTTCACCGAGATGCTCTTTACAGAAAGACTCGAGATTCTGGCGGCTGACATGCGGTGCGATTGTCTTGATGAGCAACGTCGGTTGGTAGAGGTTTTCGTCGCGAATGTCATTGCCCTGTGCGGGCACAAGATCCCCAACGCCAAGGACCTCGTTTGCTGCTGTAGCCTCGCCCTCCTCCTTCTCAAAGACGCCACCGGTGCCATTGCTCTCGCTCTTTGGGAGTCCCTCCAGAGAAAACTCGTCAAAGGTACCGGACTCCAGGTCCTGTTCCCACTGACTGTATGCGCCGCGGCGAAAGTCATTAATCTGTGCACGGAAAGCATCCCGAACCTCGGGAACATAGCGCTCCCGAAACCACTGCTCTTTCTTGTGCTCGGCTACAAAGCTTCTAGCCATCTTTGCCTGGAGCTCCTCCTTGTAAACGTCATACGCAGCTTGAATCTTGGCTTTCTCCTTGTCTCGATCTTCTTGGGACTCCCTACCACGCGGGCGCTCGGGACGGCGACCGGTACGAGCTCGTTCCTTCTCTTCCTTGATTTTCTCGTTGGCTCTCCACCACTCTCCAAAGTACGAGAACCCAACCTGGAAAGGAAGCTTCACCGGGTCTGTCAGTGGATTCACAGCAGGCGGGGGCGGCTCGCTGCTGCCCTGGCCGGGAACATAACGATCAATGTTGGCGGGCGGCGATGGGACACGACGAGATCGATCTTCGCGCTCACGAGGTGTTCCGAATTCATCCCGGCCTCTACTTCGGGGTTCGTAACGGTCCACAGGTGGTGGAGAACGGGATCTGCGGCGGCTGTTGCGGTCGAAGCCTAGAATAGTCAGCATGAGTTCTAATTATTATTTCACAAATATCTGTCCAATGCGTTGCCCCTAAGACACAAGAGTCACGGCAACAAGTAAAGTCGAGCAGCAGGTTGGATTCGTCAGAAACGTACCAGGTGAGCGCCCACGGTAAAAGCTGTCGCTACGATCATCCTTTCTGTCCTCGCGGTTCCATTCGCGGTCGCGAGGTGAACGGGGAGGCACATCGCGCTCACGGTCGCGGTACGCGTTGTAAGAGTCCATTGCTGCTACCAGAGCCTGGCTCGATCTCCTCTGAATCTCTGTGGCGCTGATCGACGCTTCCAGTGGTCTTACGGCCGTGCTCTTGTAGGACTTGGTCGGTTGCCCAATGTAATGATACGTCAGGTTATCGTGTTTGTAGGAATGGGAGGCGCCCGGAGCCTGCTGTTTGGCGACGCGATTGCGGTTAGAGAAAACATTCTGAAGGAGTTTGATGGAAGCAACAGAATCAGGGCTTGATACGAAGGGGGTAGAGGAGTATGAGAAAAGGGATAGCTAGCAAGCCAAAGAAGAGAATAAGCGGGTTGGTAGGGGCGAGTTGCGTGTGCAACATGTCAAACAAACTAACGCATGCCGGAGAAGCAGTGATGACAACAAGAGGTTTGCTCGCGACAGCGGCAGATGGAGGAGAGGCGGGTTGGGGGGAGAGGTCGCGACTGGAGGACTCAGTAGCTTGAGGGTAGCGGCAGGCGAGGGAAAGATTAATGGCCAATGTGGTGAAGAAAGGATAGACGAACTTGCTGATGATTCAACTGATGATTGTGATTCTCCGTGACGTCCCGAGAATAGGAGAGTCCGGGAATTCGCTGCTCGAGGTCAGCTTATTGTCTGGAGGACAAAGGATAGGACGCCTACAAAGCCTGGGGGAGGCATCTCAGCATTAGCTCAGCGCTTTGACCAGCGCTTCTGCAAGATGAAGCGGTTAAATGAATGAGCTGCTGTGAGTTGGTTGTGATTGGCGCGCACGGACAAGTTTGATGCCATTAAGCGATTCTGGTGGTGGAGCCCAGGAGCTTTGACAAAGAGATGCATAAAGCGGGGCTCCGCCTCCGTGTTGCGGACCCGCTGTTGGGTCAAATCCAAGGTGCCTCTGCAACAGCTACACTATGAGTGGCACCCCAAATGGGACAACACGTTTGAGGATTACCAAGATAGGTCACTACAGGCCGGTGAGCCTCCATAATCTGCCTGGGCTAGGTAGGTAGTGTATTTTGCCATGTTCACCATAGAGTCAAATCATGTGTGAACTGAATCCGAGGTCTGCACATGTACAGCAGGGCAGCATAAGCCAGGTAGGTGTACTTGTGTGTGTGCCCAGGCGGCTGTTATAATGTTTGAGCAAAGTATAAATTAGTCTAAGTAGGTAGGCAAGTGCTCAGGGGTGTCACACTATTCTCTGTTATCCCATCAAATCATAGAATCTCACGCCAAGTCCATACAGGCGCCACAAGCATGTACCTATTGTGATGCCAGCTAGCTGTATTACAGTGTCCAATCTACCAACCAAGCATTTCGACTTTGTGCTTTACATGTCCATGTGGAATTCTCCAGTACAATTTACTTCAGTAAAGAGCGGACGTCCGATCAAAGATAACCAAGATCGGTATCAGCATCGGATATGGACGGCAATATCGAGTTCTGGCTCTTGAACTTGGGCCGTGATTGAAGAATCCGCTGTCGAAGAGGACCCGAAGTCCGAGTTTCGTAACACAATTGCCATCGATGAACTCCACTAGAGCCGGTCGCGCTAGGATCACATGCAGTCAAGTGCCAGGAACCGCATGTTGCTCAGCTCATGTTACGTCATTACCTTTTTTATTCGGTAGCTCACAGTATATCAACACCAACGCGTCCCTTCCACACAAGCTCTGGTGCCTATCGTGAGCTTTAGTCGGTTCGGATCTGCTCGCAATTGTAAAACAAAATGACCACTTTCATCCCCTACCTTACGCTACCTCAGGAGGTTTTCTCCAATGCTGCGGCCTCAGTACTGCTTCCCATTGCCCTTGGAACAGGTATTGGCTTCAGCACAAGACGTACGTTTTCCTTGCCCTTTCCAGCATTGCCGCGATACCCCGAAACTAACATGCCGCCAGCTTCCAAAACCCAGGACACCTACCGCCTAATGAAGCAACCGCCCCTGCGCCCTCCTCCGCAAGTCTTCGGTCCTGTCTGGACGCTGCTCTACGGTCTGATGGGCTACGCAGCACATCGAGCCATCACCGCGGGCCTGAACCCCTTGACCTCGACGGTGGGCGGTGTACAGACAGCTAAGCATGCCGCAACCTTGTACACAATCCAGCTGGGTCTGAATCTAGCATGGATGCCTCTGTTCTTCGGTCTGCGCAAGCCTGTCTTGGCTCTTGCTGACATTGCGTCGCTGGTCGGCATCAACGGATACCTGACATACTTGTTCTTTGGGTTGGACGAGACGGCCGGCTGGTTGAACATTCCCTATATGGCTTGGTTAGGCTTCGCCACATACCTGAACGCCGGTGTTGGCGTCGTAAATAATTGGAAAATTAGTGACGAGGATTTATTGAAGAGGAAGAATGTTTAGGTGCAAGCCTTCAGTGCATCGGCGCATGAGATCAAACATGTACGAGGAGCAGAAATAGGCGATGGGAATACCCCCATATAGCTAAATACTCATTTTTCTGAAGATGCAATAAAAACAAGGTCAACAGGTTCATCACTGCTTAAATTATTTTTCTTATTTTCTTTTTGAAAATACATGGACCGAAATGATCGCCCATTGTGGTCGAATGTGAATCAAAATCCTGCAACAGACTTCTTGGCCTCTAAACTCATGGTATAAGCAAACATATGCGCCTGACACTCCTGTGCTTGCAATGCAAGCATAACCCATCTCTAAACTGTCTATCGAGGTTGTGTGGTACTTATAAGGGTAAATGCTGTTTCAGGCCATCATATATCATAAAGATGAACGCCGAGCTCGGCGCAGATCGAAGCACTGTAATACCACAACCGCGGTACAGTCCCCGTAGTCCGTGCTGGCGCCACAAGGCTGTCCCTTCCTGCCAAAAGGTCTTCTTGGCGGCTGTGCCACCAACAGCGGTGGTCTGCATGCGTGACTTGACCGTGTCCGCTGGGAAAAAGAGGAAGTTGTATGACATGCCAGCCGAGGCGCCAGCGACAGCTTGCTGCCAAAGTGGTAATGCCTCAGTCCGCAGGACATCCTTCTCTGCTTGTGAGGTGAGACCGCGCTCGTTCCAGGCATAGAACAGCTTAGTCGTAGTCTCCTTGAAGCCAAACCATGCAGCACAGCCGCCAGATTCCCGTAGGAAGGTGCCCATCTGTCCGTGCCAGAAACCCGCAATTCCGTCGTACTTGTATACATCCCGGACCACAGAGGCTACTGTCGGTGCCTTTAGGACCATGCCATCAGAGCTGACTGTCGCCGGGACCTGAATCTTGCACTTGACGAGCTCGATCGGTGTTAGGACGAAAGAGGTGAAGGCGCCTGAGAAGGCGCCTGTGAACCAAAGCGCTGGAAGAGGGAGGACCTCGTCCCTAGAGCAGAGCCCCGTCTTGTATACCGTCTCCCTTCCGATACGTTCAAAAAAGAACAGGCTGCTGGTTTCGAGCGCTGCGCCAACAAGCGGTGCGGTTATACCACGGTATAGCCCTAAAACTCCATCTTGCTTGATAGACTGCCGAAAGCAGTCGAGCGGCCCGGTGTATCGCAACGGAAGATGGTCAGGCTGTGACTGAAGCCTGACCTTGACGGTGTCGAAGGGGTATTCGATGTATTTGCCAATGACGCCAGCCACCTGTGCTCTGTTAGGGACTGCCTATCGTCGTGGATGAGTGTAAGGCCACATACCGATCCGTACAGTATATCTTCTACAGATTCCCGTGCTTGGGACTTCTCGTGGGCAGGCATTGGTCGCGTAGCTGCTGGAAGAACGCCTCGTGGAGCTTCGACCGCTTGGGCCGCCATATCAAAGAAGAAAGTCGAGTTGCTTGGCAGACTCTAGGAGGCTAGGTATTTCTTGTTGCCGGCTCTTTTTTGCCTTCATACGGCAGCGTCGAGGACGGAGGTGGCAGTCTCTGCGTATGTCCTAGGCCTCGGAGATAGGATTGCGCTCCAGAGGGAATTTCAAGCTTGGACAGCGCAATATCTAGCGCTAGAAGCAGCGAACTTTTGGACAGCGGAAGAGATGCGGACGAATGGAAGTCATGACAGGTCTATGGTAAACGAAGAAGTATGTGGCTGTTGGTACAATGTAAGGTCAGTGTGACCAGCGACCAACAACCAACACACTCTCGGGCGTCTTCGCAAACCTCGTCACCGCTGGTCAAGTGTGGATGCCACAAGATGCAAGTCGATGGGGTCGACGCGTTTCGGGGTCATTTCGGGGCCCAAAGCTGTAGGTAAAAATGACTAAAGACCAAGTACTCGGCAGTCGAGGAGGCCTCAAGGTGAATATAGCATTGCAACGGGGGGAAAATATCTCATTGTGAGAAATCCGAATTGCGCTTATCAGTTGCGAGCACAAGCATTTTGGTAGGCTCGACAGGGGAATTTTCGTGCAACGGGAGGGCGACATCGCTGCAGGCTGGGCCCCTCATTCGCTAACTTTGGGTGCGGATCCTAATCCAGTGCAAAGAAGATTGGGCACATTCCACACCACAGGGGCATTCACTGCGTATGTACGGTACAGCTAGTGCGGGGGAGGGGTAATTGTAATGCCACCAAAAACTCGAAATTCTATCACCAGTTCCTAGCTCGTATTAGTGGCCGCGTCTGTAGATTTTTGATATTTTTTTCCTGGTTGCCCCTAACGGCCGTATACAGCTCGGGGACCATCAGGACAGAGTGTAACTCGATTCTTATCTCCGAAGTCTGCGTTCCGTCTGCCACTTTCCGCCCCATCACCTTGCTGTGGTGTGGTGCTGCGCCCTGTATAGTCATGGCTAAGGATAAAAAGAAGGGCTCCACGGCAGATACCAAGAAGGCGAAAAAGGCCGAGAAGAAGCAGAAACAAGAAAAGAAGGCCGAGAAGAAATCCAAGGCTAAGACGGCAAAGCTAGAAGGCAGCGATGCCGAAGATGTTGACCTGGATAATATCCTCGAAGAGTACAAGAAGCAGCAGGAGCAGTTCCACAAGATCACAGAGATAGTGGCCGAAGCACCGCCAAAGCCACGTTCTTCTTCCACCTTCATGGCCTCACCTTCGAACAGCAACCAGTTGCTACTGTTTGGAGGTGAGAACTACAACGGAGCCATTGCTACGTTCTACAATGATCTGAGCATCTACTACACCGACCGGGACGAGTGGCATACTGTCACCTCCCCCAATGCCCCTTTGCCACGATCAGGCCATGCTTGGTGCAGGGGCGGCAATCAAAGCAGTTCCGTCTTCCTCTTTGGGGGTGAGTTCAGTAGTCCCAAGCAGGGAACATTCTATCATTACAACGACTTCTGGCGCCTCGAGCCGCACAGCCGGGAATGGACTCGAATAGAGGCCAAGGGGAAAACACCTCCAGCAAGGTCTGGCCACCGAATGACCTATTACAAGAACTACATCATTCTTTTCGGAGGTAAGATTGAGCGAACTGCTGGTCGGTAGACCCCGGTTTACTGATACTCTGAGCCAGGATTCCAAGATACGTCGAACCAGACCAAGTACTTGAGCGATCTTTGGCTCTATGACACTCAAAACTTCGTTTGGCACAGTCCGACTCTTCCACCAGCGCAGCTGAAGCCTGATGCAAGATCTTCGTTCACCTTCCTGCCTCACGAGAATGGCGCCGTCCTGTTTGGCGGCTACTCGAGAGTGAAAGCTACAGTTTCGGCAAACAAGTCAGCTAAGGGTGCATCTCAGGGGTCAAGAAACGTCCTCAAGCCCATGGTCCACCAGGATTGTTTCTTCCTGCGCATCACCCAACCTTCTCCAGAAGCGCCTGCAAACACGCTGCCAACAGTCAGATGGGAGAAGCGTAAGAAACCCGCGAATACACCAAACCCACCAAGAGTGGGAGCCACAATGGCCTACCACAAGGGCCGAGGTATCTTATTTGGTGGCGTTCATGATGTTGATCAGAGTGAAGAGGATATGGACAGCGAGTTTTTCAACCAACTGTATGCGTGGAACGTAGAGCGCAACCGCTTCTTCCTCCTGGCCCTACGGAAGCCCAGGGTACAGAAAAAACAGACGGAACAGAGGGGAGGAAGGCGAGGCAGAGCTCAGGCGAATGAAGAAGAGCTTTTAAGACAACTGGCAGCTCTGCAAGCCGGATCATCTCTGGAAGATGCCGACAACATAGACATTGACATCAAGAAAGAGGAGCCGGCCGAAATCGAAAAGCCCGTCAGAGATATGCCTGTGACCATGGAGTTCCCCCATCCGAGATTCAATGCTCAGCTGGCAGTTCAAGACGATATGCTATGGGTCTACGGAGGCACATTTGAGAAGGACGATCGAGAGTTCACGTTTGATGACCTCTACGCGGTTGATTTGGGCAAGCTGGATGGATGCAAAGAAGTGTTCAATAGGGAGGTCGAGAACTGGGTGGGCTCCGACGACGAGGACGACGAAGAAGACGAAGACGAGGATGACGAGGAGGAGGATGAGGAAGAAGACGAGGAGGAGGAGGGCGATGTGCCTATGGCAGACGAGGAGCAGATTCGCTCGCCTAGCAAGAGGAAGAAGAAACAAATGGACGAGGAGTCGAACGCGGATACAGCATCGACGATTGACAGCACCTTCACAGAAGAAGAGAGCGAAGCCGACACCACGGCGACATCTGTGGACGACGGCCTGCCTCATCCACGGCCGTTCGAGTCTCGTCGAGAGTTCTTCACTCGAACATCGAATGAATGGCAAGAAATTCTGATGACTAGCCTTAGATGGAAGGGCATACAGCCGGAAAACCTCACGATCAAGGAAATCAAGACCAAGGCATTCGAACTAAGCGAGGAAAAGTGGTGGGATAGTCGAGAGGAGATCACAGCGTTGGAAGATGAGCAAGAGGCAGCTGTTATTGGTGAGGTTGTGGCCCTGGCGGATAGGGGTGAAGGTACTGGTGGAGGTGCAGGAAGAAGACGGTGATTTGCACCCCCTGATTTCAGTAGGAAATGTAAATAAAATCTGACAAATAGAATTTCAAAGTATGGCTTGACTGAATGTCGAGACTGATATGGTATCATGCGCTGAATGGTGTATAATTTCACTCTTGCGACTTTGAATTGGGCAGCATTAACAACATGATGAGCTCCAGTGGCAAGCCCGTCTGTTGCGTGGTTTGTAGTGGGGCCAGTGCGCGCTGCATTGAAGCCTGCTGGGAGCATCAATCTTCTAGACTCCCAAGGCTCATCCAAGAGCTTTGTGCGCATCAACACTGGGCAAAGATCGTCCTCCTTTTATTTCGGTTTCCCCATCTAAGGCGCATATTCACATTTAAACCGGTCTACTGTTGCCTGGAGCGTCCCCTAAAACCTTTGTTCTACAGTAGTGGCTTTTGCTCGCCATCTATGAGATCAGACCTCAAGAACGTTGCAATACGAGCGGACCAAAATGCCCATCGGCATTCAGCGACTCAACGCGAAGAGATCGCAGCCTAACTCACTCATCATCTTTATCAAACCGCTGAAGGGGCCCGATGAATCCATAGCCCAGGATTTTCTCGAGCGCATCGCGGCGCAATGCTGTGAGTTTGCTTGGTCCACCTTCCCTGTCCGCCACTCAACTGAAAAATAGTGCCTATCATGAGAGAGCATTCCCTGTCCGTCATGTCGCTCGAGGAGTATGAACCGAATCGGGAATTCGTCGGACGCAACTTTAACGCCGGAGAAGTGATACAACTGGTACTGAAGTCTCCGTCAACGGGTAGATGGCTACCGTTTCACTACGTGCAAATGGTCATGATGCATGAGTATGGACTCTCGCCCCTATCCAAGTTGCTTGCAATGTACGCCATGCTAACATACGCGGCAAGACTCGCACATTGCAAGCAGATGAATCACTCAAGAGCATTCTGGGCAGTGCGGAACAAGTACGCCGAGCAAATGCGCCAGCTTTGGTCACAAGGCTACGCTGGCGAGGGCCTCTGGGGAAGGGGTGCTTTGCTGACCACGGGCGAGTTCGAGTCAAACACGGTACAGGCCGGTGAAGTCCTCCCGGACCACTTGTGTGGCGGCACGTATCGCTCGAGAAGGAGAAAGAGGAGGGCGAATGGCCAACTCACCTACCAGCAGCGAAAGGAGCGCCGTATCTTGAAAAAGTTTGGCGCAAATGGGGTCGTTCTTGGCGAAGACGAAGTTGTCAAAGCCGAGTTGGAGAAGGGCAAAAGGACACAAGCCAAACCGAGGGTCGCAGGCAGCAAGCGTGGACGTGAACTAAGAGCCGCTGCGGCTCTCGCAAGATTTGACCAGAAGAAACCTGAGGGCAAGTTCAAGACGGAGATCAAGGTCAAAAACGAAGATGAAGATACAGCAGCCAGCGAAGACGAGTACGAAACCGCCAGTGAGAGTGAAGACGATGCATCCGATGCTACCGATATCGCTGGAAAGCGCATTCTGGATGGCAAAGGACACCGGATGATCAAGGTCTGCGAGGATGAGAACCCTGAGGACGGTGATGCGCAGAACGAGTTGCGAGAGTTACAGTTATCGATGAAAGCTCCAAAGCCAGCGGTACCACCAGCATCGTCTAGCAAAGAAACGAACATCAAGCGCGAGAGTGACAGCCATACACGCTTACAGGATTTACCATGTCTGGATAAACCCACAGTATCTGTACCTAGACAGAGTTCAACTGTTGCGCCTGGGGTCGATGCCATCAAGCGAGAGGGTGAAAAAGAAATCCAAAGCTGTGAGGGCCCTACCGAGAAGCAATCGTCACAAGGGAGTACTATACGAGGTGGAACAAGCCTACAGGTAGAACCGAGGACCGGGACCATGGATCCTGCGAGTGTGGTTGCACCTAGTGTATCGAAAGCTGGTGTCGGAGTCTGCCCATTGTGCTCGATGGAGAATGGGCCTGTTAGCCTCACATGTGTTGTGTGCTGTCACGTGTTGGATGGGAGGAAGGACCCTCGAGCATGGAAATGTTCGAGTACAGCTTGCCAGAGGAGCTCATATCTCAACGCTGGCGATGCTGGGCTATGTGGTGTCTGTGGAGCGCGAAAACCAACATCATGATTGGCTCTGTCATAGTCCCAAAACAAAACTGCTGAAATAGTCATGGACTGTATGTTATGTACTATATTTCAAAGTGCCCGGACTACGGCGGTGATATAGACGATAAGCTTCGGACTGTAAGTTCATTGGAGTTTGTATAAGATGCCAGTCGATAGAAACTGTTGCATTATACAGGATGAATTTGTGCCAATGGCGTAGAATGCTAGATTTTGATATTTCGGATCAGTCGCTGAGAAGATGAGAAGACCTAGCTTCGAAGAAGATGCCGCTGACACAAGGCACGATCAAGTCATCGTGGTCTCAACCATGGTTGTATTATGGGACTATCGATCACACAACCTGAGAGGTTTTTTTGACCAGCCTTTCTCGCTACACATGGTTTCTAGAGCTAGCTCGGAATCTGTTGCGTCTATACTTCTTGTGTCTAGGTTGACTTCCATAGATTACAGTAAGTGGAATAAGGGCACGTTGCGCCTCGGTAGCGCCAAGCTATCACCCAGATCAACGTTGAAAACATCGTAGGCCATGGTCCGTGATACGTCGATTACGTACCTAGGTACGCATAAGCGCATACTCCCCAAGTGCATCCGTGTACTTGGGTTCTGGAATACGAGGCAATATAAAGTTGACGTTGGATTATAGTGGGTTTAATATAGGCATTACAAACCGCGACAGACTACTCCGTACCCCGAACCTCAATCTGCAACATGCTGATGCCTGGCGAACGCGGCTCTCGGAAGAAACATGGAAACGTCTCACTACCCTCGAAAATAAAACAACAGAGCACTGATCCGAAAATAGAATAGTGTCTCAGGTATCGTACTCGTCAAAGAGCGGCATACCAAGGGAGACTAATGCAACTTGTCAGCCCTACTCATGTCAAGCTTCAACGCTACGGTTGCACCGGCTTTCTTCAGCGACGCTGTGGAATGTAGAAAGTGCCAACGGGACCCGGGCTGCCGGGCACTTGGCTCCCCAGCTCAGCCGCAACGGAATCTTTTTTGCTTTTAGGGGAGTGACCGCTTGACACCGGCAAGACGGCAAGCTTGTGATTGGATATTTTCAGTGCTGAAGCGTCAAGCTTAAAATATGCATACGAGATAGCTGCCAATGGTAGGCGCTGTCGAGCCCCATATAGCTCCAAAGGGTTAGAGCTCTCCACCGATACGAGGGTGGGGGGGAGTAAAAGAAATAACGGTCCCGGGGTGCTGACACTGACTCTGCTGTGAATCCGACATTACGGCAAGTTCCCCTTTGGACGTTCCCTGCCATCTGATCAAAGTCGCATGTGAGAATGCAGGCACAAGGGGTGGAAGTGGGCGGCAGTCGTGGTGAAAAAGAACAACAAATAGCAATGGGTCTCCCCGACTGTGACTCCTGTGATCAACATCCTCCGTTCCACATTCGTTCAGCCTAAGGGATTGGCATCCTGTCGCTACGTACGGACTTATACTAAAGTAATATATTTAATCATAATTCAATCCTCCCGCATCCTTCGGAATGCGGTTGTCGCTGGTTCTGGCCGCCTCGGCCGCTTCGGCATCCGTCCTGCCCAGGTCAACCTTTGGACAGAGCGAAAACCTACCGGATTCAGCATTCCCCCATTTCGAGACCGTCTCCCTCGAGGACGCCAAGCAGGGCAAGGATCGTTTGATCCAGGGCCTGCCCGACCCGGAGAACAGCACCGACGCGACTACGGCCAGCTCGTTCGGCCATGTGAATGCCGCCACCGCGGCCACAGCCGACGCCTCGGCCTGTAGCGCCAACCCAAACATCCGTTTCGAGTGGAAGCAGTACTCAGACTCGGACCGCTTGGCTTTTGTCTCGGCCGTCAAGTGTTTAATGAATAAGCCGGCGTCAGGCAACTTCCCGCCGGCAAAGAGCCGATACGAGGACTTCGTCCGCATCCACCAGAGCTACATGAACAACGTGCACAACAATGCCAAATTCCTGATTTGGCACAGGTATTACCTCTGGTCTTTCGAGCAAGTCCTCCGCACCGAGTGCGGCTTTGACCGCGCCATGGTATGGTGGGATGAGACCCTCGATGCAGGGAAATTTGCCCAGTCCGATATGTTCACCAACAACCTGTACTTCGGCAGCTTGCCCAATGCCGATGCTAACGGTAATGCGGTCTGCATCAGTGATGGCGAGTTTGCCGGGCTAATTTCCAACATTGGGCCGGGAGAGTCGACAACCACGCCGCATTGCTTGTCGCGTGCTGTTGATGAGAGCGACACTGCTCAGTGCAGCACTGACTATATCAATTACTGCAACGAACGGACCAGCTATGCCGACTATGAGAGCTGTCTTGAGTATGGGTAAGTGAAATTACACGGCAACCACGCTGTGGGACAACGTTGTATCTCTATCAGCTGACAATTGATTCCTTTTCTAGTCCGCACGGATATGGCCACAACGGCATTGGAGGTACCATGTCCGACGTATGGGCGAGCCCTAGTGATCCCATTTTCTGGATGCACCACTCCTTCGTCGACCACAGCTGGAGGATGTGGCAGAATGCGGACACAGCCCGTATTCTCGGGATTGATGGTACTGACGCCAGTGGCAACGCGTTGACCCTGGACACCATGGTGTATATGGGCGGTATTCGACCTGACGTCCGTGTTAGAGATATCATCAATACTCTGGGCGGCACACAAATCGGGAGTGAGACCTTTTGTTATAGATACACATATTAACAAGAAGGAGAAGCAGAAATCATAGGTTCACGACATCTGCTAGACGCGATAAGAGCTTTATAAGCGGGCCAGCACTAGCACAGTGATTAAGTAGTGATTGGGGGGAAACGAAGAAGGAAAAGCCCATCAATAGATAACAATATACCGTACAGCTTATCGCCGAGTCCGAGCCGCGAAAACATACGTGGTAAAGCTTGGTTTTGTTTGCACGGTAGCACAAACTGACAGACGCGGGATATAATGCAGGAAGAAAAAAGCCCATGCCGCATATGGAAACTCAGGTTCTACTGAGGAATATAGATTGTGTTGCGATGATTCTTTTCGTCTGAAAATGTGAGCCTGTCGGTGGGTGTGCTTGCGGCTATCTTGGAACAGCAATGCTTTCCACCAACCAGGCAGGCTGGTGAGGGTTGGGGTGAATTCTGCCGGCAGATCTCGCCAATGTCTGCTGGGATCCCCGCTATCTTCATATAGGCGCCATATAGACTTGATACGTTGCAGCTTGGTCGTCCGGCATGTGAAATGGCTATACTCGACCGATCGCTTGGCAAAAACCACCAAATGACCGCTTTCGGGACCAAACCCCGCGGCTTTCGTCAACCAATTTGCTGCTTCCAAGCATTCATGGCCTTCGGTCTTAATGCTTCGGGGGCCTTGATTTCCTGGCTCGCATGATGGCTCTCTGGCCCCACCGACTCTAAAAGTCACTCCCGTTTCGCTAACGGAGCAGTTGCTCTAGAACCCCTGTTACACCTGTCTTATCAGGAATCTTTTAGAGTTGTTTCAGATTCACAACTGCTCGCTCCACCCCGAGCTGCGATTTCCAGGAACAGCTAGCTCTCTCGTCCCAACTCCTTCGTCCCATTCGTTCGCCTGCAGAAGAGTTACAACCGGGCTCTTCGGCTCTATGATCGCCCTTGCCATCCAGTTGCAAACATGACTCGCCTCTTTTTCTCGTATGGCGGGACGGATGAATGCTGGCCTAACCAGATGCTATTCTCGGTACAATGATCCGAGCACCGGGTACGGACTGTGGTCGACGGGGAAGCGCTCTAAGGCTTCGTCTGGAGTTCATCTCCATGCAGGAAATGAGCCTCGAACAATTCCACGAGGTCTCGGTCTTATTCGTCTATCCCCCTCATCGCCGTTTGCAAGATAGCGTTTTGTTCTGCTGTTACTCCACCCCGCTGCAAGCACTGTTCCACTGTTGATCTCCCGGTAGGCATCTTCTCTGTTGTTCTTCACCTGCGGAGCTGGCTGTTCCGTTTCTCGATCTCTGGTCTTGTTTCATTCTTTCTATCTGGAGCTTTGCTTCGTCACTAGTTGCCAGTGTAGTGTAGATCCCGGCAACTGGACGTCTGGTTATCCCATCCACTCACTTGGTCCGCACCTTCAAATCTGTTGTGCTCGCCAGCCCGAAATTCTACTTCGTCACTTTCCTCTAGCCAATACATACTACTTTCACGATGCTCCGAGCTGGTCTCCTGGGTACAGTCCTACTATTTGCAGCTGCCAGCTTCACCGCAGCGCAGCCAGTATGGCCTCACTATTCCGTTGAACAAGAGCATTTCGAGGTTCTTAGCATGCGAGCAGCCATGCCACTCAACCCATCTGCCGTCTACGACGTCACCTGCATGGACTCGAACCTGTAAGTCGTCAAGTTAGTTCTTTAGAGGTGGGCATTGTCACTGATACCACCACCCAGGAAAATTGTGTTTCACGATCAAAATGTGGCCCAACTATCGATATGCGGCGGTATCGCTGGATCGGTCACCAAATGCAAAGGCGGTCCTTCAGATACTGTCGGACATTCTGGATCGGCGAAATTTACTCTCACCCCAGCCAGTCCAGACTCTACTATCAACATATCCAAAGACCGGTGGGAGCAGTGCATTCGGGCAGCACGCGCTATTTGCCCGACTGGTAGCATGGCTGGCGTGTGCAGTGGTGGAACGACCAGTGGTGACTTGAAGTTCTCCCTCGATCACTCATGACAAGCCTGGCGAACAGACACCGGCGGGCTCGGACTCATTATAAACCATTTACATTCCTGGCTTTGGGCTTCTACCTTCTTTCTCTTGTCCAAAATCTATTTCCCTTGTACGGCGTTCAATGATACCACTACAGCCAGGACTCTTAGCGCTATTTGATTTTCGGATGTTACCTGATGGGGTAACAGACACCTATAAGGAGTCGCAAAGTACGTATTGATAGGCCCGGGTGGGGATTCAAAACTCCCCTTCGATTATTTATAGTACCTTTAGCCAATCAATATAAAATAAACTCTGATTTCCAGGTTACCGCACGCCGCGGTTGAGTACAATGTCGAACGTATCAGGAGGTAGCTGAGGTGAGCGCCACTGGTGTGCATTCTGTCAGCGACACATCCATTTTCCAAGACGCCAAAGGAAATGAGGAGAGCGTGCTCACCATTCCAGCGGAGACGATGACCTCTTTGTTGGCAGATATGGTCTACGTCAGGTCGATTATTTGCGGGTTACCCTTGACCACGACACCCGTTACTTTCTTGTCATCGTCAAACAACTCTGCGCCCCCAACTCATTACCAAGACCGAAGGCACAGAACCATGCAATCTACGATCAAACCAGCACTCTACCTCCTAGGGTTCGAAGGGTTCCTAGGCGCCCTTCAGCTGTGGGGGCGGACCGCCGTTGATGGCACCCTTAGCCATCTGTTGTCTGCTCTACATGGGCCCAGTCTATACCAACTTCCTGGAACGCAAGGCCACCCAAAGAGCAGCTTCACTGGCATATTACCTGTTGGTTGCTTGCTCGTTATTCTGATAGTGTTCTTTGAGAAGTTGCTGACGGTTCACACCCTGCTGCTTCAACGGTTGGGCTCTATTCCTTGGGCCAGCTCTTCTCAGTCATTACAATTTTCTATTTGGAAAATATTCATCTTGGGATTGGTCCCAGCTTTGTGAGGTCAGTCTCGTTACAGTCTCCTGGTGTCCCTCCATGGAAGTAATGCCCGTGGGGGATGTTAATATATTATTATTTAGGCCAACCATATGGCTGTTGTTATTCCAGGCCGCTGGTATCGGCTTCATCGGGCCACTTTGGGCATTATCATATCTTCCGTCCCATTCCCAAGGTTGAGTAAGGCTTAGTAACAAATAGTGTGGAACGTTACAAACAGGAAAAACGCCTGAGCGCTCGGGTAAACATTTTGTCACAACACAGTAATGTCCTCGTCCTCTGGCTTACCAGACAAGAAGACCTTCATGGCGAGCGAATTGTTCGATGAGCAGGCCGTGGAAACCTAGATTCGCTAGGCCGCTTACACTGAGAGATAAAGCTATCACCAGAGCCACAAACTCAAAACCGTGACGGAATCAGTGTAACGCGAAACATATCAATCATATAACATTTCCCTTTCCAAAATAAAATGACGATACAATATGATCCACGTTCTCGAGTCGAATAGTCCGGTTGCGCGCACTACCCAATCCCCAAAAAGCACTGCTTCCATAGTGATCAGCGCTAAACAGTCCTCCGGAGAAACATGTATGAAGCTGCCGTTGGTGCCGGTCGCAGTAGTCCAATGTAGTTAGAGCTGGGCAAGTTGCCCGTGCTTGAGGCAAAATCCCCGGAGCTAGACCCGAAACGGTTGTCTTTATACCGTTACTTATCGAAAAGCCATGGCGATGATTTATACTATGCTGTTCGACGGGACTATCGCATGTAGTATAGGTGTATTCGAATTTTTTGAACTTCTGTTAACCATTTATTACAATTTCGCATCATCTTCTCAACATAACTGAACCACTTTCGGGATTCCCCACACTCCAAACAGCGATTATCACCAGAGTGAATACTGGTGACCGCAACGATATAGATCAGTTGCATCAATTAAGACCGCTTCTGCCGCCTAAATTGTACTAATAATTGGATCGTATTGTATAGGCATTATCCACAATGGGTCCAGGTTGATGCATTTTGTAGCATCCCGAATCCTGCGAAATACTGACCAACTCATCGATTTGCAAGGGTTTAGGCTACACCGACGGGCACCATTGAGTCCGTCCCTAGCTACGAGCCTGCCTCCACAGCCGCAGTAGATTTCGGAGCGAATCGGCTCTCTTTTGGCCCAGATGGTACTCACGCCCGAATCGATCTGAGGGGAACAGTCAAGTGAGTTGATATGAGAGAAAGATTGGAAAGGGTAGAGACCACGGACTGACTTGTGTTACTAAAGAAGCGCGATCTCTAATGATTCCATGATCCGACATTGGTCCGATCAGACCGTCTTTCAATTAGAGTTGCGGTGTTCCATTGTAGGGCTCTGAGCCAACCTCTTGGGTCCTACCTTGACGTTGGCAATTGCTGTGCTTGTTTCTCTTCACATGACGTTCGACGGACCAATGAAATTGAAACGTGTCTCTCTATTACGTTGAATTGATGATACTTAATAAAGAGTTTAATATCATAGTTGTAATACTTAATTACCCCGTAACTAATATAATTAAGGGTTTGAATCCGCTAAGGTTTTACCTAAATAAAAATTACGCGTACGCATAAATATTCTATGTGAAATGTGGCTTTTTTAATATGGGATAAAAAGTCCCGGCTAATTTTTTTTCTTCAAAATTAAACTTCTCCATAACCGATAGAATAGCCTTCACAGGCTCCCTGGAAGTTTGGTGCGAACCTCCGTAACTTTCCCAGTATCCCTTCCAACCCGGTCGACTACTCTGGGGTCGCTGTGAATCACAGCCAGCGACACCTTTTTGGTATTTTTGGATGGAACGAACCACTTATGATGGCCCATTTCAACCGTTCCGGGACAAACGCTCAAGAAAAGCACCGCATCTCTCTTATATCGAGCACTAAACTTAGCCTTGATCAAGCTCACTACCTCCTTCCTGGCAGCATAGACAGGAGCAACGTCGAATTTGTAGTTATCAATGAATTTCAAGTCACCCATGGCGCTAGAGATACAAGCCACCTTTTCACTCTGCCATGGAGGATCTGCAGTATAAACAAATTGTGGAGGTGTGTGTTGCCAAGGACGTTGACGCCCATCACAATATGGAATTTCTCAGTGAGCTCCTTCGCCCGTTCGCCCCTAACAGATTCATCACGTAAGTGAGGCATTCCAGGACGAAAATTATAAGACTTTGACCCACAAGGCCCCAATGTCATCATACGCATCCCATACTGGAACATAGCCGGCATTCGCTATCAAATAGTCCAGGCTCCCACTGCTAATGAGAACAGTGTCGGCAGCAGCTTTCTAGAGAAGTTGGTGTTAGTACGGTACTCGACCTGCTCTTGTGTGGCAAGACTTTTAGTCATCATCAAGTAGGTTGGCCTCCAAAAGAGTAACATCGGACCGGCCAGCTAGCTCTTCGGCCACTCTTTTATCAGTGAGTGGCTTGTCCTGGGCTATTTCAATACCATTATTGTTTAAGTTGCTAGATATTTGATCGAGGAACTCCCACTGCTGGGCGATGAAGATCCACACTTGTATTAATGACATTGAGGTCAAACCCACACCCAGACCTCCCTCGATCCCAGTGATAACATAGGAGGGCACCTTGGATGGATTGTGTACAGCACCGAAGCAACACAGAATTAATACGTCGAAGGAGAATAATGGGTCTGCAATGGAAAGTGTAACAAATCTGCCTATCCATGAGTTTCTGTTACTCGGCCATATTAGTGTAGGAATCCAGGGCACCACTTTCCCTCTTACACGGCAATTTTGCCCGACGACGCCACCATGAAATGCATATAAAAAACCCGAATGGTTGATCGTGTTTGCAGCGGAAGCGGGGTCCGAACGTGGGGCTGGACAAGAAAGCTCAAGCAACCATCACACTATCGGGGGGACGGTTCGCTAAAAGATCCTAATGGCAAACTACTTGTATCTATGTTGGTAAGCACATCCGGGGCACCATGCACTTAATGTATTTACTAATGTGGGAGTAGAAGTTCTATCGACCCTTAAAACAAGCATAAAAACAAACCTTTTGTAATTATTATATGAAATTTTAAATAAAAATAAAAATATAACATCTATATTATTATTACAATTTTATAAAACAAATTTAAGATAGTATGACTCATAACAGTTTTTATATTATCCGACCTTGTATCAAACTATTTTCATCCGCCGCCGCAATAATGAATATAACTGTTTCGACGACCCTTCCCCGTGTTGAAGATAGCACGATACTGCCTTTTGAAACTGAACGGCTGATCATACGACCACTACTATATCCCGGGGATCTTCCTGCATATCGTACCATCCGCAGCCAGCCGGCAGCTATGACTTCTTCGCGCACAGGTCTGCCAGATTTCACTGTCGAGCAAACGGAGGCCAAGCTCAAGCGTCTACAACCGCCCTATCACGGTTCGCATGTGTACTTTGGAATCTTTCTGAAGGGCTCTGTTGAGGGCAGCGAAGATGAGCTGATCGGTGATGGCGGAGTGCATGAATTCGCGCATACAGAGACGGGATGGCCCGAGTTTGGTTATAAATTCAAAGAAGAGCACTGGGGCCGAGGGTACGCCACCGAGTTCGCCCGAGCTTTCATGCAATTCTGGTGGGCACTCCCCCGTGTTGACGCTCACGTCGACGTGGCCTTGAGCTCGGTCGGTGTCTTGAAGAAGGAAACATCGAACCCATCGGCAGGAGGACATAAGACTTGTTGGGCTCGAGAACAGGTGTGTGCGTGGACCAAGACTGACAACAAGGCAAGCCAGAGGGTACTACAGAAGGTCGGGTTTGAGGCATATGACGGATTAAGCAACGGATTGGTCAATTGGCGATACACGAGGCCGGACTGAGGCGATGATTTATTCATCATATCCCATGAGGCATGTAAGGAACAGATAAGCAGGACCAGACATCATGTATGAGATCTAGTAGGTCTTGACGATATACGGCGATGAAGCAAGACATAGTTTCGCCCACCTACCTTTGTTGCTGCAGAGAAGTCGACGATGGAAAAGACGTGTCGGTCGAGAGGTCATAGCGTTCCATAATAGCTGTTACACTGAGGAAGGTAACAAACTCTCTGACAGAGATCTCCTACATCTTTCCTCCGAGGATGGCATGGCTATAAATTGATGCTCAGCAGTTTTTATGTCCGAAAAGTGACTGATGGTACGACTACGTATGTTCAAGGTTCTTATATAGTTTCGTGGCAGCATTTTCACTCTTCAGTTCGAGACCATGGACCCCGCGCATTAGATCTAAGCATATAGCAGTTGTAGTACTTCACGCTATACACAAATTTTAGACGTGTCATATTAGGAAAAAAAAAAAAAAAAAAAAAAAAAAAAAAAAAAAAAAAAAAAAAAAAATAGAAAAGAAGAAGAAGAAGAAGAAGAAGAAAAAGAAGAAGAAGAAGTACCAGTCCGTAGCCAGTAATTGCGTGTCCTTAGTTGCAGTACATTATAAACTGTATCAGGCGTAAATCAATGAGGAATGCCTATGTGGATAGGGATGCTAGCCCAGCTTTCTTTACTGTCATGGAGGCTGAAAGGACGATGGCATGCGAGTCGCATATTGATCAGTCAAGCTTTTGTGTCATGGTCCGTTGCAATATCTTCAAAAGATCGCTACATCGATTGCGAGAGATACTATCTAGTGTACGATCGATGTCATGCCTTTTGAATTCACTCCTCATCTTAATAGTAGCTACCAGGTTTTCTCAGTCGTCTGACCTATGCTCAGTTGCCGCAACTTTGATGCCGTCCGAGAGACAAGTCCCGACACACATCCTGAAGCCAGACAGTAAAGACATACAGCCATGCGATATGGATCGAACCGAAGAGGTGCCGCAGATGACGAGTATGTCGAACAAAAACAAACACTGCTCATTGCCGTTTTGGGGGTATCTTTCAATGCTATCCTCCAGCACGCCTGTACCTACATTTCGAGCATCTTCTGTCTCGTAACTCCCCAACTCCAGAGTGGCCGCACAAATACAATTTTTTATAACCCATATCTGGTAACACACTCCTCGCGGTGCGTCTCCAAACACTCCAATGCACATACTCGTACGCCACACTTCGTGCATCTGATCCTGCCCCAGTAGCCACAGACCTCGCAAAATACACGTGTAGGATATCGTTTGTCTTCGTCGTTCCATCCGGCCTTGGCATCGATATAGCTCAACGGCGGTGCAGACATCAGTGCTTTTAGCTCTTCATCTGAAGGTAGCGGCGGCACTCTCGACACCAGTAGTGGATCACTATCCGACGGGTGCGCTGTAGGGAGCGGCCCGGTATATGACTGCAAGTACGCACTGCTCGGCTCAGGTGCATCGGTCATCTCGACGTCTTCCGACTTTCCAGCCGCTTGTTTACCGCTCGAGGGAGCCGCGGATGTCTCTGGTTTTCGTTGCGGAACCCCAGCTGTCCTTACTCGACTGATGGCCGCAGTGGCCGCTGCAGCTGCAAACCTCGAGCTCCCGCCGGTCGTGGTATTCGCCGCCGGGTCTATGCCTGCGCCGAGAGCGATGAAATCGTCCAGGTGGTTCGCAAAAGTCTTCTGGCTCTGCAGTATCTTGCGCACGTTCGGCGTGTGCTTTCCGCCTGTTCTACTGTTTGCGCCCGACCTGGAAGGTATAGGTATGACGACATCGCGTGAGTTATCGCGATCGAGCACCTCGAGCTCCTTCCGGACTTTGGTCTCCTGCCGTGCGGTCAGGTCGGCATAGCTGAGGTTGGCGCCAGTGTTGCGGGCGCGCTTGCGGGATTGCCCTCCGGTTTTGTTGGGCAGCGCGGGACCCGTGTCGGGCACGTAAGCCCATCCGGGGGCATTGGTGGTCTTTGTGCTCGCTACTTCTATCACGCCGAAGTTGTTCATTGTGTGGAAGATGGCAAGAGTCCAGTCGAATCGGTGGGGTGCAAGCTGTACGTACATTGTAGTGCTTGGGGGAAGTTTTGGGACACTGCGGAAGGATTCCGCGCTATTGTATGTCAGAGAGCCTCATGACTGCCGCTCCACATATGTAGTAATAATATCAGTAACTACTCAACTATAACATGCCCTGAGCTACATAGCCACGGGAACAAGGACCCTATTACATATACAAGCCAAGACGTTGCTCTAATTTCGCGATTCACGTCTGCCCTCATGGGCTTTATTATACATAATTATCACCCAGGACTCTCTCACTTGAAGTTGACCACCAACATATGTATCTTCACAGAAGTATGAAAGTAAAACTCAGAAGATGCCGTCTCGCCCACCTACCAAAGGAATCTGCGGTGCTTTGCAGCTACTTTCATTTCATCTCTGCGGAAACCTTATTTTTGAGTGAAACGGCATGTCTATCGAGGTCTACCACCAACCCCGAGCATATCCCAACGCTGCCATGCTTACAGCACTCATTCCGACAGCATAAGGTCCTAGTTGAGTGAAAGCTTGCCAAAGACCCTTCTTCCACGCTCTTTCCAGGAACTCCCTAAATGCTTCCTTGTCATTTGTCCTGGGAAACTCGACGCCATCAGGAACTTCGCGCTCAAGAAACTCGCACAATGGGCCCCACCCTTGACTGAGTCGAAAATCCAGTCTCTTATTCGTCGGTACCAATTCTTTGATCCGTTGGTAGTGCCTCCTATACCGTTCACCAGCTGCAGCTCTTTTCTCATTAAGCGTCGTTGTGTCCGGGTCGCCCAGGCCTAGCCATCCGCTCCACATCCGCCGAGAAACAGGTCCGGCAATGGTACCGAGTAACGGCTCGATCCGGGTCATGAAAAACGTGGCTGCCGGTGAATACATCCCAGTGAAGACCTCGTCTATGCTCTCCCGCCAGGGCTCAATGTCGCGCTCCACCAGTACAACCTTGGCGTCCGGGTACACCTCTATCAGCTGCTCTGCGAATAGGCTCGCAATGTCGGTGACGGCTTCGCAGTCCACGAATAACTCATCCCACTCGGCCCTGGTCAGGCCTCTTCCCGTGTAAGTGGGCAACGACGGGAAAGAGGCGTCACATGCGCGTGACCAGACACGCCATTCGGCGAGATTTGTACCCTTTCCCTGGGATGCTGGCGACAGGCCGTGGTGGACATTTTTGTAGCCAAGGATGGTGAGGGCTTCGTACATGGAGAAGGTACCCGTCCGTGGGAGGCCTAAACATAGGACTTGAACGCCTGTTTTGGGCGTGCCCTCGGAAGATCTGGCAGACATGATGCTATCACAGTCCTACGAAGATTATATTGCAGGGCTGTCTTAAATGATCGACTGGTCACCTAAGTGAGTCCATCACATGAATCAAGGGATCCTTAGCCAAGTGCACCAGCTCTGTGCCGCCTGTGCCGCTGTTGGCTGGTCAGCACTAAGGCACTTTTGGAAATTAGAGCTGGCTAATGTTTTAGCACTCTAGCATTAGCCGCTAGCAGCTATCTTGCTCGAGGAAGGGCGAAAGTATGGAAGTTGTAAATCTAGCCCACATAATGAATCCCCTTGCAGCACAGTGATTCTGGGCAAATGGGGGACTGTTATCCCAAAGAACTTTCACACAGAATGAAGCACCAGATTCAAGCTTGACTTCTCATGGCATCATGATGGATGGATTTTGGACGTATCAAACGGACAGCACATTTCAAGAGCATTGTAAGCTCAGGTTGAGAGTATACAATAAACTTGGGCGCATTCACATCCGACCACCCAAACTGTCAATCTCACTGGAGGTCACGCTCTCATCTATTTTGTGGACGAAAGCTCACTTTGATTGGATCCCAAGAACCAAAATGAACCCGTTGCCTTCATCCCCTTTCATTGCTCACGGCTGATAGGCCTTCATTCTCCTTCGCAAATACAGCGGTCGACGCTGACCGCTAGAAGTACGTATGCTTCATATGATAGTTCAAATCCTTTCATGAAAAGGAAACGTAAAGACCTTCTCGCCTGTATTAAATTTAAGGATATCTGAAGCAAGGCAGCAGCACTAAATTGTAGGAAGACCTAGCCGAGAGCATTCTTCCATGAATTTGTGACTAGCGAGCCAACAATATATTATGGAATGGTCTTCGCCGCTTGCGGCGGCGGATGCATACGAAGGTGGCATCACCAGATCTCCCTACATTAAACCAGAGTCTGTTCAATTTTCCTGGATCAGAAGCTTTCTGACGTTACATACTCTAACATGGTATAGGTTGCTATCCGCCAATATGCAAACTGTGTAAAGAAATGACTAACCCAGCACAGACCCACCCGATATATCAATCTTAGTGTTTCTGTTTTTTCGATACATGACGACCTCTCGTAGGCATGGAATGAAGAAGCAGCCAGAATTATCGGTAAGAGCCTGCAATCTACTATGCGTTGGTCCATTTCGTCATGAACCCTTCTCACCATATAATCTGAGCGGACACCTAGCTGGAATATCATCAAGAGACTTCTTTTCGTCATCCTATCTCGACGTCTTGGAGGGTCTGGCGGGCCTGGTGTCTGCAGTCTCCTTACCTTAGCGTCATCGTAACTATACAAACGGCTGGATTTGCTATTGGTTTGCATGTAGCTATACGCAGAAACATGAGAAAGTGGAACCAACTTTATCAAATCGACGCGCAATGACGGACCGCTACAGCAGAACCTGGGAGCATACGGGAAGCCCGACGCTCCTGTAGGATCAGACAGCAGAGACATGGTGACTCAATAAAGACCGTGACAAGGATTCAACCAGTCCGACTCATGCCAACACGAGGCGTTGATTCGTGGCTTGCGCATTATCTGATATCTGAAACATTTCAAGAATTCATTCTCATCGAAAGGGATTCCAAGTCCCGCGATAGAAAAGATAACATCCTTGTGAGCTTGACATCTACTGGTACACGGTGATTCCTCCATGTAGCTGAAGAATTCCTTTTATCAGTTTGCCGAGCCAACTCGAGGTTGTGAGTTCTTCTTGTTCACCTCAATGGGTTGCCAATTCCATAACCTGCCGAAACTCGGGTATAAAATTCCTTGGTTTCTTGGTAGTTGTGTATGTTTGGAAGGCTCCAGGATACCGGTCCCCAATGATCTCATTGATTCGTTCCTAATATGTGCCGGGATGCGTGTGCGTTTGTTGCTGATCTTATCCATTAGCTCTGCAGGAGGTAGGCATAGAAGCTTCGGCTGTTTTCCTCCCCGGCTTTCTAAAGTACATGAACCCCCTGCTCTGTCCAGCTGCCAGATGCCGTCTATACCGTGGAAGGACGTGTGTGGTGTTTGGAGTTCGATGGGGACCAACATGATTGGGGATGCGGCAGTGGTTTGACTGAGACGGATCCCGGCCGAAGTGTAACGCGACGATGGAGCAAGCCCCATCTGGATCTTCTGGTCTGTTTCCGGGATTTGCGACCATGTTCCCCTGGCACGCCAGATCCTCTAGAGGGATTTAGCCTGCAGAAGGAGCGCCAAGGTCCTGCACTGAGAGGCGACAGGGCTACTGCTGGGGTAGCGGGGAGGTAATTTTAGACGTTCATGATGCGATGGTTTTTTGAAAGAAGTGCCGAGCTCTAGGAACAGGGTATACAGACGTTACAACTTAAGATATGAAAACGCACAATTGTAATTTCACCTTTGTCACACCAAGCCCCAGTAGCGAGGCTCTTATTTCGGCTCTTGAAAAGTTCTTCTGGACCGTTCGTGACATTCCACCCAACGTGGTATCCTGGATCTCATCATTCAAGTCAATCGAGTCAATTCAACGCTCATAGGCTGGCTGATTAACGTCGATGACGTCTAAGGCAGGTGGATGGGGTTGTCGGTATTCGCTTGCCTTTCTGATATCATGCCGCCACCGCCACGGATGCAAGACACAGCTTACTGCAGGATCCTCCCACCCACTCTTGTCGTTGTCTCTGAACAAAGAGCTTTCATCAACTGAGGAGGGGTGGGAGGTCCGAGACCCGTTGGCTGTCTGACTTTCCCACCCACGTGGTGATCAGATAGCTTTTGTGATACACTAATGCACTCGCAAGCATGGGCCAGGGATGCCAGTTTGTTTCCTTTATGTCATCCCAATGTTTCTTTGCGTCGCATGCACAATCGTGGCATTACATACCACATTGTAGTAAGGCTACGAGTCTGCCGGCCATTCCCCTAGTTTTGCTGGGGACGACTAGTACTAGTCAGTCGATCATACGTTTGAGATTGAGATGAACTTGACTAGTTTCCTCCCTATCTAAAGTTTATTCAATCTTGAACCTGGAGCATTTGCAGGTGCACGGCTGACGGTATTACCCGTGGCGTACGGGCCTGGGGCATTGAGCCGGCACTTCAGACTCGGATACAAATCGGTGGCTTGACCACGCTGAAGCGATGCCAGCTCGCACACCTGACAAGAGAGCAGGGTGCACGCATCTTGGTCTCCACCACACGGCCCTATCTTGTATCCATTCTCCCACGCATTTCCCTCCCTACTCTGGCTCTTCAGCACCCACGGGTCCGGGTCTGCCTACCAGGACGGAGCATTTGATCAAGTCTTGTAGGGCGCTCAGATCATCTTCTTTGCTTTCTTGGGCCAATCGCCTGCCACCAACCTGAGCATCACCGAGCTTTGCAAGCTCTGTGTGGAGTTGGGCCCGCGGGTTGTGGGTTGTCGGCAAAGGCCCAAGCGCCCAGTCTTGGCTCATTCTAGATCCATGAACCGACGAGATCCCTGGTCGGCCTGGGTCGTATCGGTGCTGCCACTGATGTGCACGATGACTTCTACAAACGGCGATAGGGTGGCATGCGGCTGCAGGCCTGAATTCCGTTCACACCCCAGGTACCTTTCCACATCTGTGAGCACCTAGTCATGAATACCACACCACTGCTACTTACATACTGCAGTCCTCTCTTAAAGAGTCGCTGCGTGCCCCCATCAAGATATGTAGACTTCTATTTCTTGGTAACCCCGGCCTGGAGGCTGTCGAAAAGTCGGGCCCCAACACCTTAAAATTTTCTACATTCTTCCACCGAGCCGGACTTTGGTATTTGTTCATCAACTCGTGGGCAGAATGAGTTTGGATAGCTCATTTTCGACCAGTAATTTGGGTGAGCCGGAGCCGTGGTCCAACCGGAAACCGGTCATTCTGGGCCTCATTATCACATTCCTGGTGCGTCTCATTTGGACGGCATGAGCTCCTGTCACACATACTGGTATCCACTGACTCGGCCCAGGTATCCTCATGGCTTTGTGTCCTCGGAAGGCTCTATGTTCGAGCTAGGATTGTCCGGGATGCCGGCTGGGACGACCTACTCGTCTTGCTATACGCAGTGAGTCTTGCTGGCAGACTAGGAGGCCAAAGAGACACTGGCTAATGCTCAGCTCAGATAGTAACTACCTCGGGGAGTGTTGGGCTCCTCCTGGCAGCAGATCGCTATGGACTGGGTCAGCACTTCATCCTGCTGACGGGAGATCAAATGAAGTCCTATCTGAAGACATACTATATCGGCAACGCATCATATTGCACGGCGACGGCTCTCATAAAAGAAGCCTTGCTCCTTCAATATCTCCGGGTCTATGGCCGAGGTCATAGGATGTGGCGTATTACAGTCATGGTCGCTGTTTTCACTGCCCTCTGGGGATTCGCCTACTCCTTTATCGCCTGGGTGCCATGCATTCCTGTCAAGAGTTTTTGGGAGAACCCTCCAAATGCCATTTGCTATGGATATGGCTCGCCCAAGTCAGCTGAGTTCGCCGCGACCTACGAAAGCCACACCGCGATCAACATGATTCTTGACTTGACCGTTCTGGCCATCCCATTACCGCTGCTTTTCCGAGATGGCACAGCTTTCAAGCAGCGAATGCGGATATTAGGTCTCTTGTTTATGGGATCAATGTAAGAACTGCCCTGGCAGCCGCACACGGCAAACACTAACATTCTGACAGGGTCATTATGCTCGCCATCTGGCGCCTCGCAACCATCATCGACCATCAAGCCGCCACCTGGCCAACTCACGATCCAACTTGGTACGGCCCTATTAGTATTATTCTTGCTGTCCTCGAGATCGATTGCGCCGCCATTTGCGCCAGTATCCCAATTTTTTGGCCAGTGCTCGAGGATAAATGGGGGAGTATCTTCATCACGCAAGAAATCAAAGTTACCCGCGAGCACCGTTACCTCGAGGACGACGACCAAGTCTCCCTACGGGCTGGTCCCACCGGTAGTGATGTCGAACTAAAGCGTTCCGACAGCGGACATTCGGAGGGGCCCGCACATTACAATGATGTGTTCATCATGCGGTCTGTTGATCCGCTTCGAAGCCCGACATTTGGCGAGTCAAGAAACGCGGCCGTAATCAAGAGTGAAGGGCCTCGGGATGCTGAAAGAAGATGGGGTCACTGAGCCCATCAGCGATATAAATTTTGAATATGCGGCGGGATATTGCCTCCGTCAAAACACGTGGCAACAGCACTCCCAAGGATCTTTTATTTGCGAGCTATTTAGCCTCTAATCGGAGTAAAAGTCCATTGTATTACTACAGAGCTATAATATACCCATGACAGGCGACTGTACTCATGAATTTCTTGTACAAGTGCGAATATCGTCCACAGGCATTGAACGGAGATCTGTGGGGAGTAGCTAATCATTCAAAGCGTATAGCACAGGAGCGACCTTCTCTCCTCGACGTACACGCTGATTTAGCCTTGGCCGCCTCTCCCTTAGTGGAGAGACATCCCAGTCAATTGATCTCCCGGCTCGACACGACAGGTCTGCAGTTAAAGAAATGCACGGCACAAGTAAGGCCGGCATGGCGGATCCGCGAACTATCCCACCGCTGCACGCTACATCACCTATCGATCAATTCTTAGTAATAAATGGTGGACTCTGATTATGGGGTATTGCTACCTAAAACATTCCAAGGCCATACCAAGACTATACCAGTCGGTGGAACCTAATCCTAAAACAACAGCCATCTTTCCTCTACCTCATATCGTCTGCCAGGCAGTAGTACAATGTAACATTCCTGCCAAAAGAGACGTATGCCAAGTCATATCATCATTGCTCGTCATCCATGCCAGCGTGTCTCACAAGCTGCTTCTTCTCCGTGGATCGTTTGTAATGAATGCGTTAAATCGTGTGTGCTGAAAGCGAGTGTTGTAAGCATAATCGTGAAAAAGTTACAAACACTCGTACGCAAAGCACAATCGTCCTTCCTGCAGGTTATCGATGTGTGCTGCCGCAATGTAGCAGAGGGGCACACGATCACGAGTCTTCCGAGCCCGTGGGCGAGCGTTAGGCTCATGACAAAAATACCGAGCATCGCCTTCAGCCATCAACATTCATGGCGTTTGGCCACGTTGGTCTGCAGCTTCAGGCTTCAATGATAGAGGTCATTGGCTCTTACATAGTCCTGGCCAAAGGAACCTCTCCACAGGGAGGGGGCGGCGGATCGGTATCCCGAGTCCATCGAATATCTGGCCTTGCCACCGGTGTACCCGTTACCGGCGTATCCGCCGTCGTAGACGTAGTCAACGCCCAGCGATCCTCCTTGCGGGGCAAAGGTATAATCTCTGGAAGCGTAGTAAGCATCGTCGCCTCGTGGGTGCTCGTCATCGTAGTCGCGGAACCGATCACCCCAGTACTTCTTCTCGTGTCTTCTCTTGCCGCCTCGGTAGAAGCCGGGGCCACTGCCCACATCAGCCTGGCGGAAGGCAACACCCTTGGGCAAGCCCGGACGACAGACCAGTCGGCGCTCGAAATGCATGACTCCGGAGATGCGCTTGATTGCCTGCTCGGCCTCGAAGGCGTCGCCGAAGGTGACGAAGACGTAACCCTTGTTGGGAAGGTCGCCGTCACCGCGCTGAGAATCGTCGCCGTTGCGGTGGTCGAGCGGGATGTTGTTGGGGAATGTGGCGGCAGTGGGTGTGTCAGACATGGAGCTAGAAAGACCCGGGCCACCAGAAACAGAAGTAGAGGAGTTGATGACAGGGTCACCGTAAGGCATGTAGATCTTCTCGACGGTGTGATAGACGCCATATTGGCGGAGGAGTTTCTTGATCTGTGCGCGGTTCACACTGTACTTGAGGTTGCCAATGTAGATACGGCGACCCTCCGAGATGGGATCCGAACCAGCCGAGAGAATGGTCTGGCCCTGTGGATTGACGAGTTGAGCAGTGTTGTTAGTGGTGTAGGGAATTGTGTAGTAAGATTGAGTCGGATACGAGTGCGAGACTGAGTTGGGATACGCGTAGTTGTAACCGTAGGTGTAGGCGTAAGTGCTCAGACCAGGGATAACAGACTGATACTGAGAAGCCGGAACCTTGATTGTGTTTTCTGCAGCAGAGGGGTTGGTGGTGTATGTATGACCCACAGCAGCTGGAGAAATGGTTGGCTTGACCTCATCATCATCATCATCGACCATTTGACGAATGTTCTTGATCATGTCATGAGATGAGGTAGTTTTGTCGAGCTGCAGCAGCTTCTCGTCAGTGGGAGCGGTCTTGTCTGTGGTTGGATCGTCATGCTCGGCGGCAGTGGACTCTGAGAGCGTCGAGAATGAGCCACGATTGTCTGCTGCAATGCGGTCTGCAAGCTGCTGGGCCGTCTCGTGAACAACAGCCGTGTTGGGAGCTGGAGTGCAAGTCGGGGTAGGAACAGCTGTGTTTGAACCAGAGGGGATGCCGTCAGTGGACTGTTCCGTCTGGGGTTGGAACTCAGCCGCTTGGGCGCGAAGTTTGGAAGTCATGACCATCGTTTTCTTCGCTTGTGATAAAGAGGATACTTTTTCGACAGGCTGGGGGATGAATAAGAGAGACTAAGGTGAAGCTTCCAAAACCTTGAAGGGCTGCACGTGTAGATGAGTGATGCCGCGGTGGTGCTGTGATGCTTTGGACGCTCGGATAATAATGATACTACCTCAAGCTCAAGGTGGTGGGTGGCAATGTGAGACTTGGCGAAGATGATTTGAAGGAGGAAGGAAAAACCAAGATGGGTCTTAAAACTGTTGGTTCAAGAATCTCAAGAGAACAAATACCTGAAAACGTGCAGTTGCCCCGTAACGACGCGTGAAGAGTAGGGGTTTGTTGCCTTAGACGCCTATACCTGGAATGCCTTGCGGGTCCGGCAAAGACCTGAGATTTTCGACGGGGAACCTTCCGTCTCTTGTCTTTTTTGTCCTCTCAAGTGTTGGTGTGAGTCGTTAGCATGAAGTTTGCAGCTTGGCTTGACTGCAATCGATGGTCAACCTTGAACGCGGCTGAGCGGCAAAGTAGAATATGTGTTGAGGCACAAACAAGCTGGCCTTGAGTTGGAATGATTATGCTAACACAGAGACTGGTTTCCGAACCAGTGATGACACCAAAACAATACGTCTCATTTCTCATTCACAGATACACAAATTGCGTGGTAATAGTCAGGCAAAACCGACGAGAGACGGGACGAGAACATCTCCATCTCCAGGAGTATTGTACTTCAAAGAACGTAGTTGAGATTGAGGCATGAATTTTTGATATGTAAAAACGCAACCAGAGTACCTTGATCAAGGTCGACGGTTACGTATCGCTTTTCCGTCGACTGAGGACTGTCGACTCCTAGACCTAGGGCGTGCAAACTGGACGTGAAATTACGCTCATGCTCCATCATAGGGCAGAAAAGAGACTCGGCGTGTGTATCTGCAGAATCAAAGCCAAAGGCAGCGCCTGCCTGATGTTGGTATCCTTTTGGGAACCTTTTGGAAACCCTGTTGATTTGAAAGCCACTGGTAAATATCTACTGAAGAAATTAGCACTTAGGCGTCAACAATGAGAATGTTGTTCCTGTTGCTTGTACGGGCTTACCGAGCAAAAAGCTCAGTATCCAGCATCACTGATGTGCCAGCCGCCGTCTATAACCAAACAACGCTTCAGGTCTGCCTACTAATTTACAGTTGAACAAGAAACGTATTTCGTATGACTTCATAGACGAAAGTTTTGCAAAGGAGGCGAAACCGAACCGATATAGGCACACGGGCATGACTCCCGGTGAAGATACGACCGGACCTTTCTTTCAAGGCCTATTGGCCATGAGCATGCATACTTGCTGTGTCCCCATCTTGGTGTGCCGAACGATACTAGTTATGCCTCCTATATGTTCAAATTCTTGCAATTACAAAGGTGGGAACCAGGTGGGAAAGTTGCGAAATGATGCCATTGTACTGACTTGCAAATGCTGTTGTACATTCTCTCCTTAGCCATGTTCGCTCGCCGGCAAATCTTCACAGATGCGTGCTCTCATTATGCCTAGCACATTTACACCTTCCTAGGCCCCGAATGTCAACCAGAGACCCTTGGCTTTATTTCCTTTTCCGTTCCACCGCATCCATTTTTTCCTCCAACGCCTCGATATATTTGCTCAGTCGCTGGCAACTGGCCTGAAGAGCCTACATTCGTGAGAACCAATATTAGTAGACTAGTCCCTTGAGATGCCACCTGATGATGTGGGGTGCAGTGTGAGATCCAGAAGGGGGAAAAACGCGCAGACAACGAGTATAAACGTCATGGAAAAAGGTACAATGTTTCTCGGGCATAGAAGAGGTTGGGAATCTTCACAAAGAGTAAAGTGCCACAAATTCCAAGAAGTGTAATGTAACCGTGCCGCGGACACAAGAGGCAGGAACAATTGTATCAGATGCAGAAGCGTACATAGATGTCCTCGGTTAAGAGCTCGTTCGATGCCTTGTACTCCTGCAGAACGTAGCCGTAAACACCGGCGCCGGCGAGGGTGCTGCCCAGCAGGAAGCCGAAGAGACTGCCGATTCGCATCAATTAGCACATGCCATTCATTTGCAAGATGCTTGCTGGTGTCTGGGACCATCCTACCCTCCACGGAAAGCACCAACGGGTTTGCGAGCCGGCAAAGCGACAGTTGCGTCGGCAAGCTTGGAAGACGTCGAGCTGAAGGTGCGCGTTGCAGTGGATTGCATGCGTCGAGAGGTTGCGAGAAGGCCACGGGCCCCTGCGGAGGCCATGCGTGCGGACATGGTGGTTGTGTAGTATGAAAGCTGTGAGTTCGCGATGGGCTGAGGGATGTCGTGGCCGAAATGCCCGGTGTTGAGGTTGGTTTCAATTGGAGATGCTGCAGGGGTCGAGCTTCGGCAAACGCTCGAAACAGGGCCGGGGCTTTAGTGGCGCGGAGAAGTCGCGAATCGCCCCAAATTCGCTACTGCTACATTATGGTACAGGTACAAATCAATTGGCAACTGCAGTAACCTAGTACACTTTCAAATAGGTAAACCCGTCACGTGCGCGGATCTTTGTAAATACCATGCTGCAATTCGCCGGTCAGGATGAAATTTCTCATGCTTGTGGTTCAAATTAAAAACGAGGGATGGATATTCCAGCCTGGTCGTTGCAATCGGCTCATCAATATAATATTTAAAACGAGGAAGAAATTCATTATGCCTATGCTGTACTACTGATGAGTATGCACTTTTTTATCCGTGTCCCAGAGCGGCCTTCCGCTCCAAGCTCCGCTGATCCGAGCAGAGCATGTAGATAACTTTACAATCAATAAAAGGGTATTCTTCTTGCAACCAACCATTTACAGCTCGTCGTGGGTAGTCTCCTTGGCAGCCTCGCTGCTGCTGCTGCTGCTCTCAGTAGCAGCCGGGGCAACTGGGGTCTCCTCAACGGCCTTCTCCTCAACTTCAGCCTTGTACTTGCCGTTCTCCTTGACGAACTTGATGAGGTCCTCGACAGTGCGGGAGCCGCTGTAGGTGACGGGCTCGCCCTTGGCACCGGCAGGGTACAGCTTGATGGTGGGGAAGCCCTGGATCTCATCCGGAACGTCGTTGGCAGTGGCATCAACCTTGGCGACGACAACCTTGTCCTTGAACTCGCTCTTGGCGTAGAGAGAAGCAAGGTCCTCGTACTTGGGAGCGAGAGCCTTGCAGTGACCACACCATGGAGCGTAGAACTCGATCAAGACATCCTTGCTGTCGTCAAGGACAATGTCGTTGTACGACTTGGCGACGACAACGGTAACAGCGTTGTCTTGAGTCTCGGGAATGGGCTCAGACTTGATGCTGGGCTCAACCTTGCCAGCGGCGAAGTCGTCAACGAAAGACTTGACCGAGGCGAGCTCGATCTTCTTCTCAAGGTCGAAGGGGAACTTTTGGTTCTTGACGGTCTCCTGAATGGCGAACGAGGGGAACTTGTCGGTAGGAAGGTTCAGGTTGCCGGCGTGGGCACCAAACTGCTTGGCGTCGATGGTGGCGAAGTTGATCTTGCCGCGGTACTCCTCAGCCAAAGGCTTCAGGGCCTCAGCGAGCTCCTTACGCTCCTCGGGGGTCTCGGCAAAGATGTAAGCGAGAGGAAGACCAGCAGACATGTATCCGGAGTATGTCTCGGGGCCGACCTCGCCGACCAGAGGGGTGCTGGCCGTCTTGGCAAATGTCTCGATGGCCTGGGCGTCGAACTTGTCGGTGAAAGTAGACTTGCCCTCGTCGAAGGTCTTGTAGAGAACAATGGCAGGTGCCTTGACACCCTCAGCCTCGGCCAAGGCAGCATCGCTGCTCGAACCGAAGGGGTATGAGTCGCGGAGCTTCTCGGCAGTCTTGGTGAAAACATCACTGGACTCCTTATCGGCCTCGTCAAGGAAGGCGACGAGAACGACCTTGTCGGTGCTCTTGAAGTCGTCAAGAGAATCCTTGGTAACCTCGGAGACGGCAGGGAGCGACTGCTTAATCATATAGGAGGTGATGCTAGCGGCGGAGCAGTCAGTACGACTTGTAAGGTAAAGTCTCTAGGCCGGAGATTCTACTTACGCGTTTGCCTTTCGCTGACCGGAGTAGGGGGTGATGTTCTCCTTTCCTCTGAAGACCTTGAGGGTGGGGTATCCCTCAACGCCATATGTTTGGCAAAGGTCAGCCTCCTCTGTGCAATCAACCTTGGCGAGCTTGATGTTCTTCTCCTTGAGGGTGGTGGCGGCTTCCTCGTACTCAGGGGCAAGGGCCTTGCAGTGACCGCTGTTATTTTGTCAGTGATGTTTCGATCGAAAGCTCGCTACTCGTTCGAGGTAGGCTTACCACCAAGGTGCGAAGACTGTTGGGTCGATGTTAGCAGATATTCCTAGAGAGTGTGGTTTGCATTCGGCGGCTTACATTCTGCTAGGACCAGGTCGTTCGACGCAATGAAGTCGTCGAATGTGTCTGTCTTCAGCTGAGCAACATCCGAAGCCGCAACGGCAGTGGCAGCAGCCAAGAGGCTGTAAGCAAGCTTTCTATACATGACGAAAAGACTGGCGCGACAGGGATTAGCGTTTTCTCGGCTGGAAAGTTTATGGAAAGATGAGAGTCGCGAAGCGAGAAAGTGATGCAGGGTAAGGATGTAAGTCTGTGAGCTGGTGGCGGTGATTTGACAGATATGGATGTTGCGCAATATGGAGCAAGATGCGGTTTAGTTCCAAGGGACCAGAGACTTACATCTGCAAAGTCAAGCCAACTTGGTATGTAAAGGTTGGTTAAGGGGTTGCGGAAGGGTGAAATAGTAGAATAGCCTGGGGAACGGAGATGGATGGGAGGAGAAGCTTTTATTCACCTGGCAGGTTGTTCCGGAAGCGCTGGGCGAATGGAGGGATGGGATCTCGAGATGGCAATCTGTCCAGTCTGTCTGTGCTTGACTTCTAATGCACCCTTTACCAAGCAGCTGCCAGCTGAAGCTTCTTAATGGAGCTCGACACCAGTGGCGCCGAACCAGAATTTCTAAGCCGCTGCACCTTGGGGCGATGAACTTGACACCTGTCTTTTCCAGGCACATATTTTTGGAGAAGGCACGCCACCAAGAGCCTCGATGGCAGGGGCATTTAGCCCAATTAGGCCCATCCCAGGGGTCCCTCGGCGGGGGCTCTATGCTGAGCGGCTCCACTGCGACAGTGCGACGCTGCGGAGGACACACACAACCAGCAACGCTCCGCATTGAATTCACCCCATTGCCGCTCAGCCTGAGTCGTGATTGGTGCCTTTTCAAAGAAAGACTTTGGATGTATTCGACACGGAGGGACGATAGGTAGACTCTTCATTAATATGAATGAAGCCTTCCTTGGCTGTTCAGGCTCTGGCTCAATTGACCTTGCTCTCTTCAGTCGTGTCCTTTTCGAGAAGTCGTTCTGTGGAACTCAGGTGCGGCCACCTAAAGATCATTCAGCTAACCTAGTGGGATCCAAATTGTTACTATGTGGCCTTACGCAGGCCGTATGTTGGTGTTGCAGATCTCCAATTCTCAGCCCCCTTGCCTTGGAGCATCATGGGCTGATGGACGGGTCCTGCGTCCCAAGGAGTCTCTTCTCGGTTGGTTCAAAGTCAGATCTTACAGTCGGGTCCAGAGGTAATAGGTAATACTTGTGCTGCTGGCCTTGTCCAAAACTCAGGCCACCTCTCTCCAACAATCTTGGCATTCCTATCTTGCTCGTTTCGGACCCTAGTTCATGCGTCAACGACTCTTACGTGAGGCTCAAAAGGTCATCTACCCCACGCACCGCCCACTTGCTTCTGGTGTGGGCACCCCTGTCGATGGGTCATGTCTCTCGGCGTCAAACTACCTATGTATTGGCTTTGCCCAGTATAGTGGTTCGTTCGATATATATGCAGATGCATACCACTGTCAAAACATTTCTATGAGCTGATAGGACGTAGTTGCTTTCTCATTGCTTCAGTTATCGCTATGGTTGTCATCATCGTCCTGCCAACCCCGCTCCATATGTATCTCTCGTATACAACTGGCATTTTAGCTGTACTGGGGAAAGTGAAAAAGAAAAGATTCCAAGCAAACGATGCAATCTTTTAGAAGTAGGAATATCACTAGGAAAATCCACCGTTTCTAAGGGCCGCTGTTACCTCTACCATTATACATTTTAAGAGCTTTTGGTTTTGGCTCACTTTGGACTATTCGTCCAAGTACAAGCATACCGTAAAGAAAAGAACAATCCGAGTCTTGCGCATGGTATTCGGAAAAAAACTAAACACACGACTTGGGAACTGTTACTCCAGCACTAGATCATTAGATGTTTGTCACATCGTGTATCTAATCATCCTCTTAAGTGCTATGGCATTCCTGCTGCTCAAAGTTCCTACCGGTCAACCTTCCTAACATGGCCAAGTAAAAGAGGGGCGGCAAGGGTAAATAAGCTATACCTGCATCTGCGGCAACACGTTGTTCACGGAGTTCGGTGTGGTTCCCGCAGGGGTCGGAATAGATTCATTGGATTACAGATGAAGACCACAAAGCACCATACGGTCCAACACTTGTTTTCTCTACTGCTTTACTTTTGTCTGTCGTGAGCCAAGATGACGAAACGGACGATTGAACACGAGTCTCCCCGTAAGTCTCATGACACGGGTTGTCGCTGCGCAGTGCATGCTACTTATTCTCGCCACAGGCTATTTCCGGGCTTCGTCAGGAGCAGCGGCTGCCCCGGTGCCAAATTCTCCCCCGGAAGCGTTGCCGCAGAGGATCTTCTCCACGGCCTTTGGCATTGCTCTAAGACCCAGGACTGCCAATGATGCGTTTGAAGTTTGCCATGATGACGTCTCGGCGGCCAAAAAGAAGTACTACACCATTATCAAGACAGGATTTCTCATCCCCGGTGACGGAGAACCCGTTGCAAATGCAGCCCTCGTAGTGGAGAACAAGATTATTGTCTGGGTAGGTCCTGCGGCCGAGCTCCCGGAAGAGTACACAGATGCGTCCCATAGATTCTTCGAGATCCCTTATCTGATGCCAGGACTGTGGGAGGTGCACTCGCATTTTGGAGGCGAAAGCCCGAACGAGGAGTCGAGCAGCTATGTTGCCTTCGTCGCGACCCATCCCGCATCTGCAGGCGCTCGATTGACAAAGGGATGTTGGGAGGCGCTGCAGAGAGGGTATACTTCGCTTCGGGACGTGGCTGGTCTTGGATGTGAAGTAGCCAAAGCTGTAGATGACGGCTCTATCGTTGGACCGAACGTAAGAATCTTTCCTGAACCCCTTCCTGCCTCCCTGGGTTGTCTTTGGGGTGAAATCAACGTGTATAGAGCCAGATATTTCTGGAAGACATGTCAATTTCCCAGAACCCATCCTCCAGAGAAAATTACTTATTTGAGTCGTTGTAGATCTACAGCTCCGGTGCCGGCCTTACCCAGTTAGCCGGCCATGGTGACATTCATGATCTCCCTGCTGGGGATGTTATCAACAACCTCGGCGTAAAGAACGTCCAGGCCGGCCACTGGGGCACAGGTTCCACGCTGATCGCCGATGGCGTTGACGAATGTCGACGGGCTGTCCGTCTTCAGATCCGACGAGGAGCGAAATGTATCAAAATCATGGCATCGGGCGGAGTTATGTCCCGCGATGACAACCCCCTTTACGCTCAATTCAGCAAGGAAGAGCTAGAGACCATTGTCGAGGAGTCGAATAGACAAGGACGTTCGGTTGCAGCGCATGTCCATGGGAAGCCGGGCATCCTCGCAGCGGTAAACGCAGGCGTTACGACGGTAGAGCACGTATCGTTCGCTGACCAGGAGTGCATCGACTTGATCAAAGAGAAAGGCACTATTTACGTTGCAACTCGATTCATCGTCGACATGTTGATACAGACGGGTGGAAAGGGTCTTTCAAAGCCGCAATGGGAGAAAGCCAAGGGTATGTATAGAAACATGTCATGTGTTTTATTTTTGCTGCGATACTTGGGAACCCCAGAACGCTAACATTTTCTGTAGTAAATATCACGTCTTTATTTCTTCTTCTGACATTCAAGAAATAGCTGGTTTTGCTAGATTTCTATCTTTTTCTCCTTTCCGCCTCATCATAAAAGAACAAAACGACAATGAATATCCAGAGACTTGCCGCTCCTTCCCCTCCTCCTCCTTTTCTTTTTCTTTTTCTAGCTCTCTTTTTCTTTCCTCCGTTTGGATAGAAAGAGCAAGAACTGACGTTTTCCTACCATATAGCTCTGCGCAACGAATCACGAGACTGCATATAAAATGGCTATTAAAAATGGGGTGACTTTTGCTCTGGGCACAGACACACCCCCTGGATTTAACTGCGCAATCGAGCTGGAATACGCCGTAAAGTGTGGACTAAGCAACTTGGAGGCGATCAAGGCTGCAACCGCCAACGGGCCTTTGACAGTCGGGGCGCAGGCGCCAAAGACAGGCCAACTGAAGGCTGGGTACGAAGCCGATATTATTGGCTTGCTTGAGAACCCGGTTGATGATGTGAAAGTTCTGCAGAATAAGGATAACATCAAGTACGTCTTCAAAGGTGGCAAACTCTTCAAGGGACCAGGAGTTGGCCCTTGGGGGGAAGACTACGTCCTTGAGTAAAGGGCAATGCTTTATGCTTGATACACATACATACAATCACATCTGTAAGTCAGAGCTCGGATAGACCAGGTTAGTTACATGGTGGCAGCATGGACTTGCAGTCCGAAAGCTATATCGCACAAATATAGGCCATTGATTCCCCCCTTTTTCATTATCTTCTAAGTAATTGCTGGTGTACCTTTTCACGAACAGCGACAAGTGTATATGCAGTACTTCCTCCCTATTAGTCAAGAATTATTTCCGTCCACAGTTTTTATCCAAACTGCAGAACAGCCAGTAAGGCCCATTACCATGCATGACCTCTGTGATAGAATGATGGGACGGGCAGACAAGGGTTTCGACGTCGAATTCGTAGAAGGGGGACATGATAAGCCCGCTTTCCATTTGCATCTCCGCCGTGAGCTTACGATTGCGGTTTCCTCCTCAAATCCCCGACGTGCACTGGACCCAGAGGGGCGGCAGTCCAACATGGTAATGCTGTGATTTGTTCTTTCCCCCCATCGCCAAACATCACAAAGCACCTACCCGAGCAGAACATCGTCGTCGTCACCGTTGAGATCAGCTGTGTCCTACCCAGCGGCGCGGCTCAGGTGATCGATCCATCGCACGAGCGGTCACTTGTCACGATAATCCCCAGTCTTAAGGCACTTGGTTTGTGGCCTTTTTGGATGCCTCTATCAATCCGACGAGACTTGGGTCTGCCTGCTTTGTTACACACTCCCATCATTACTCCCATCATTTACTGCTCCAAGTCGAATCACGTTGAACGCGCAATCTTTCGGACTGGTTGAGACCTTGGCCCCAAGATGGAACAGCACCGCACACCCCGGCGCTCTCAGAGCCACGAAACTCTCCGCAGCAACTATGCTCATCACGGGCGCCCACTTCACAAGCCGCTAAGCAGAGTGAACGAAAACTCCGCTTTGTTATCCTCTCCCGGTGCTTTGGAAGGTATGCTAAAGACTACTACGGAAACTGGTGACATTGGTCTTTTTAGTATCCAATCCGTCCCTAGCAAAACCTTCGGCCTTCCATTAGGAGGCAGAAACGTAATGGGCAACAGATACCCAGCTCCTCGTCATCCTCGTCGATCCATCGACGAGACACGAGCACATGACCGGAAGAAAATGCCCTCCTCTAGCCGGGATACAACATCGGAAATCATCTCCATGTATGGATCCAACAGCCAGAGTTCCGTGACTAGTACGCTGGCGACAGCATCAGATGATCCGGCCCAGCGGTCGTATTCAATGACCACCGTCGGATCTAGACACCTGTCGCACAACAAGTCGAATGCAACTCTACAGAGTCAGGCGAGTTCTGCGCCCCTTCAGCGACCACGATCTCCTTTTCCGTACCCTACTAGGTTGAAGCGACCAGGAGCTCGCCCCGTGTCGCCCGCTGTAACAGAAGCAGGCATTGTCGACTATAGTCGTATGGTCGAGATAGATAGGATCTCCCTAGTAAGCCATCTGCAGCTGCATTTTAGAACTTGCTTGAGAACTGATATATATCCTTCAAGAGAACAGGGCATGGTCCTCTCAAGTCATCATATCCCCATGCCAACCGAAGACCACCTCCACTGGGACTTCGCACAGATACGAACCTGTCAATGCCATCGCTACATGGCCGTATGCTACCTCATATGCGTCGAAATCCCGGCCCCCCTTCTGTGAGAACGGCGTCAGCAGCCACAGTCGCCTCGTGGAATGCAGGCAATCCGTCACTTCGGGACATGGGCAATAGTTCATCGTCAAGGACTTCAAGCCTAACATCCGTGGTCAACATGTACTACCGCATGCCCCCAGCTCTCAAAATGGCACAATTTGGCCCCTCAGCCCCTCCACCTCGCTACTACGACTATACAGAAGATTTTGAGAACAAACAGCCGCTACCGAAGCCGCATTCTGATCCGTCCGACGAGCCTGTAGCCCCTGTTCCCACTAGAGGGGCAAGTGCCCAGTGCCCGTTGGTGTTGAGAGAAGGGTCTGAAGAACAGTTAGTCACCGTCTTCGGGGCCGGAGCAAGATTGGGTGTTTGTGGCGACGATACGGAGCAAGAAGACTCCCAAGCTGAAACAGAACCCCATCTTCTTAGTGATATAGATCATGGCACACAGTCTGATAGTGGAAGGCATGAAGTTGAACAGATCCAATCTGCTCCAGTGTCAGCGCCAAATAGGGAGCAAAGCACCCCAGCCATGTCTGGCCTAACACTTGGTCCCAGGAAGTTGACGCGAGGGAGTGACATTGATCTATTGCCGTCACAGATTGGCAGAATGTCTGTGGACACGTTTCGACCCAGCCTGGATGTCGAGTCCAAGGAAGTCCCTCTCTTCAGCTACTCTAAATTTCGCCAAAGCGTAACCCAGAAGACGAACACACCCTCGCCAGCTCGGCAGGTCCAGGTACATGGTGGCAAAACACCTACGATCAGGAGTGAACAAGGTGTCATTCTGAGAAATGACAATGCCGAAGGCACTTGTCAGAACCAAGTCTGCGAGGACAATGCTGTTGTTGTTCCAAGCATTACAGAAGCAAGTGCTGCAGCAAAACCAAGCCCGAACGAATGGTATTCAAGACCCGGTTCAACCAGCCACCTTCTGAAAAAGTCAAGTGATGTACAAACCGGCTTTCGAAACTACCAGCATCAAGTCGGCACGGCAGATCCTTTCAGATCCGACGATTTGCCAGCTGGCCCAGATGCGAGGTTGTATACGTCGGCTGAAGATCCACATAACGAGAAGCATCGAGTCAATCCTAGAAGCCAGGACGGAAGTACTAGACCCCTGGTGCCTTCAGAAAACCATGTAAATATAGTGACAGAGCCATCCACACCTCAGAAGAGCCAAAACAGTAAGGAAAGGGCTCCCCGAGATACCAAAAGCTCGGCGTTGAGTATTTCTGATTCCGGGAACACCTCACAACGCCGCAAGAAGGATTCAAATACCATGGTGAGGACACAAGATTCACCAAGAGATGACGAGAGTCGGCGGCGGATTACTCCTTTATGTTCTTTGGCCCCTTTGGTTGCACCAAAACCGATCTCGCCTGTACGCGAGCTTAGGGTCAAGAACAGCATCCCGCAGTTGATGAAAGCGTTACCACCACTGCCTGGTCAGCCTGGCTATTTGCCACCATCGCCTCCCACAACTTTGGGTGAAGATGACGAGCTTGCCGATGAGGACGAGTTCGCCGAGATTCTAAAGCCTTACACAAGCTTGGACAATCTGAAAGCTTCCAAGAAATCCAGGTTGTCCTCCAGCCTGTTGGGCAAGCCCCTGCCAGAAATCCAGAAAAAGCTACCAAAGATCAGAATCAAGTCCAAAGCGCCTGTTCTGGATTCGACACCTAGCAATAGAGACTCGAGACCGTGGAACTCGGATAGCAACTATCCTTGGTGTAATGACGCTCCTATCATGGAGCTTGCCAACGTCGGAGCTGGGGATAACAACCGTGCGTCCCTCAAACAGAGATTGAGGCTGAGAGGTTCAAGGACTGTCTGTGGTGGTTCGCCGATTAGCACTGTCCGCAGGCATCCGGAAGCACGCCTATCCGAGCCTATCAGTAGGATGGTCGGGGAGCAGCCAAAATATCTTTTTGGCTTCTCGAGCGGAGTTGGAGCTGCCTTCCGTCAAGTTGGTAGAAAACTCTCACACGGAACGGATGACACCACGGCCAAACATACAATAGCGAACATCAGGGCGGACCGAATCCTGCAGGGAAAACCTTCCAGGAACCCGGACAGAGCCGTCCCGAAAACTAATGCTCATCGTCATGTGAGCCGCCGCAACACCAATGGAGAGTTAACTGTCAAGCAGAGTCGAGGTATCAAAAAGCGCCTTCACAGTTTGAAGTGGTTGCTAGCTCGTGACTCGCACGTCAAGTCAAGTAATGCTCCGACAGAAGAAACGGAAATTTTGCATCGAAAGAGACAAGCTGGTTTGGACAGCACATTTGGATTGGGCGACATTGATTTTGATATCAAGAGTTTCACGCCTAGCGAAGGTTTCCTAAGCATGAGTAAAACTCAGCCACAATTCAGACGACGTCTGAAGGCAAAGATCTCGAAATGGATGCGAGGAACCAAGTCTGCCTTGAGGTATCCTCAAAGGGAAACCGGCGGCGTCGAAATTTCATAAAACGTCACAGGTGGCATCATTAGGCAAGGCAAGGGAATGCCGAGTATGGCTTAGATGATCTGAGCTGTTTAACTCTCCAAAGACAGACAAGGGGAGGCGATCCGTGGTGGGGGAGGGACCAACGACTTTTTGGAAGGAAATTTTGGGGCCGATTGACAATAAGCTTTGCTATCTCGTGTTGTTGTTTCTTCCTTGCTCGACTAAAGGACTCCGCAGAGTGATCTCCATGGCAATCCAAATTGGCATAAGCCAGGAACGGAAGAACCTTGTGCTCAGAGCCGGGACTGGGAGTGTTCATCTTACATGAGCAGAGAGGAGAGACGGGAACTTTTGCATGTACTAGATGTACTTTTTAATCCGCAATAATGGTATGCATTCTTTGATAGCCCTGTATCCCGAAACCAACTGCTGTTCATGTTGGGAGAGCCCTCAAGTGGATGACTGGACGTTATACTTCGACTGGTACCTGGGTATAGCGTTCCAGTGCAGGCCGTCATCCAATCACACGGCAACCCAATCCGCATCATACCCGGGGATCAAAGTTACGAGAGAGATGCCTGCGCAAATTCGCATAAGCTTTGAACTATCTGCTCTTGACGCATGTATCTAGCTCAACCCTAAGAGGTGTCATGCTTTACTTATAGCTGTTGCCGAGTCCACAGCAGGAGACTATCAAGCCCCTGACCCAAGAGTTGGCGCACTCGCCATAGAGTTCTACGTGCGCGGGGTGCGCCAACTCTTGGGTCAGGGGCTTGACTGTATGCTTTCAAGTCTGCCCTAGCATCCACGTGGAGGATATCTGGTATAGCCGGCGTGTGCCACTAACATTCGCATCCTCCTCTCTCCAAACCACCTTGCCACGTAGTAACTCTATTTTGGGGACAAGAAATATTCGTTTCTTGGCCTTATTGATAGCAATCGTGCCGAATTAGTTGTTCATGCTACTTTGAATCCCTCCAACTAGCTTTCGGGCCGAGAGGACGGTGTATATTTGATCGTTGACCAAAAGCTCCCCAGCTTTCTCCAGGAGTAGAATCTTCAGGAAAGGAACTTGTCTTTTCAAGTGCCGAAAGCCGCCCTCGACACACATCATCCTGTGGGATTAGAAATTGTTCGGTTGTCTTTGCCATTTATCAGAACAACGACACCATATCGAAGTCCTCTGGGGGTTTCAAGCGTTTTCACTGGACAATTACCGTCCCATCTCACAATGCTTGCGAGTCTGCATGAGCCTCGGCACAGTCAGGCGCCGACGCGGCGTCGTACTCTCCAAGATTCAGAAGAGGATAACACGTCGGCCTCTCGGAAAGATCATACATCGAATAAACATAAACAATCCTCCAGCGTCTGTGTTCCTAAGGACAATCCTCCGGATATAACTTCTGGCAGCAGAGGCTCTTCAGAAAGCAGCATCCGTGCGGACTCGCACAAGCAACCTTGGCTCGATCACGTTTTTGAGAATGATCTCAGCGACGAGTCGTTCGAGCCACCGGTTTTGTCTCATGAGATCGCTACTGGCGCAGACGGTGGACGTGAAGGCCACGCGTCCGGCTACCCCCTTTCGCGCATGCATTCGGAAGGGCGGGCATCATGCAGTAGCTTATCGGCCGTGATCGAAGAGATCAAGAACAGGCCGGAACGACAACGAGTCGAAACGCGAGAGGAGATGGAGCTGGAAATGGAAGAAGAGGAACGGACATTCAGAAGACTGCCGCTCTCGCTGGAGCAACACCTTGAGTACCTGGCTGCGGATGGACCACGATATATTGGCCGTGCCCGGGAGAGAACATTGTGCGGAAAGGAGATGTCGGTGTACGCCGAGAGTGGAAAGGTTGACTGGAAGCCTATCGACTGGGACCCGCCCCCTAAGAAAGTCATAATCCATTTCATGCAGGGCGACTTGGTGGTAGAAGACCACACACCGGCTAAAGATTGGCATATGACCGCACCGGAAGTGGACTCGGAGCCGGCGACGTGCAGTGCAGTTGACGAGCTGCCCACCAACACACAGCCAGGTATCGATGGCGGCGATGTCATGGAAGTTCTGGCACCAGTAAATTCCAGATCTGTCCCAGTCTATCTAAGAGAGCGGGCCGCGCGGGGGAGGAAGAACCGCCAACGTACAGTGGTCGGGAGTATCACGCGGGCCATCCGGGGCTGGATTGAGACGAGGAAGAGCAGTGACTCCAGCGACGACACCAGGGACACCAAGGCAGCGTGGTTGAAAGAATTCCTCGGACGGCCGTGGAAGAATCGGGGCTCGCACGACTCTGGGATTTGTATAGATAATTCGGACGAGCGAGATTTCAATGGGGGCAGAATCGGAACTGAGGACGAGCGAGACTTCAATTGGGACAGAATCGGACCTAAGGACGAGCACTTGGTATACTCGTCTGATATCCAGCCCCTAGAACATTGTAGAGAAGGACATGCATAAACGAAAGAGGCCAACTTCATCATGTCGTGATATACCCCATCAAGGTGGACGGGATACATATGTTAAGTAGAAGAATGTGCGTTTCCGGACCTAGCTTTGAGCCTGGTTGGTTGTTGGCACGAAGCAAAATTGGGTGGATTTGGAGTGTACTTTTCTATATTCATAATGCCACCACTAGGCATGCCGTTAGTGTATGGACTTGTAGCTCTCCAGTATCTGCTTAGAAGACGCCCCCACCGATAATGAATAGGCGTTCCTCTTCGCGTTTGGCCCATTGAATGATCTTGTTTGCTCCCAACGTTAATACTTGCCTGGACGCATTTGGCCCGGCCACGCAGTAGAATTCAAATATTGGGGTGATCCACGCGAGTGAAGTCGAAGCCTCGCCGATGCAATGCATAACCTTAAGATGCGCGTGCTTGGCGTGGACGGTGGCGTGCAGATTGTGGTATAGCGACATCAATCGCCGATGTGAAATGGTATCATCGAAGACGGGCGCTAAAGATGGCATACAGAACTGGACATTGGCCTTCGACTTGAAGAGGAAATGGCTGATCTGGGTGCCCGGAGCGATTTCCGTAATCCTGGGCCGCCCTTGCCTTGCCGCCGCTTTGATGATGTCCAGGCTGCCCTTTTTCTTCAGCTCGCCAACCACATCATCCCTCATTTTCTGCAATGCGAAGAAGCTCTCCTTGTCTGGGCTGATGAGAATGACGGCGATTTGCTCCTCTGTAGAGCTGTCTGCCTGGGGACTGCCATCTGGATCTCCTGTGTGCGTACTATCCAAAAAGCTGACATACATGTAGAGATACCCTCTGTTATTAAAAGCTGGCAGACACAGCGGAATCCAATTCTCGCCGCCGCCGCCCTGTATTCCACCGGACGCAAAGAGCATGTTGAAAATGAGTTGTAGATCGCTCGGGTGTAGCGAATGTTTACGGGGCCTGATGACGCTCACGAGCTTGCCGCCCGCCACTATAAGCCCGTAAAGAAGGTTTTTCGCTCTCGCTTTAAGAAAAACATTGTTGATGGCGTAACGTTGCGATTTGCGAATCTTGAGACATTCGAGAGCTCCTAGGAGCATGGAAGGAGAACCTTTGGTGAAGTTGTCGGCCAGCGACGAAATCATGGATTCTGTACCTTCCAAAGGCTTTCTTAGGTCCGTCGATGGACGGTTTTTGAAGATGTGCAAGAGGGTTGGTAATGTTAAAGTCGACAGGATCTGCATGTACAGGGCATTAAGCTGGGACCGCAGCTGTGAATCGCTTTCTCCCAGCTTGCTGATTGCGACGAAATACAGCGGCCCCTCTGTGATTATGACGAACCGCGTGTTCCCAGCAGTGAAGCCCAACAGCGGGTTCTTGGCGCCTTCGTAGAAAGAGATAATGGTTTGGACAACACCCATGGAGGAATTGATCAGCGACAAGTCTCCATGACGACTGTATATCGGTTTTCCAGCCGAGGAGAGGATCATGTAGTGCTTTAGCTTCGATTTCCAAATGGCCAGGCGATCTGAATCAGTCCACTCCTGTTGCGATTCGTCTGGTATGCTGTCAAACTCCTTCTCAAAACCCGCCAGCGGCGACCGGTCTCCTGTCTTGAGGGTTTCGAATGGCGCCACTGTCGCTGATTGCGACCTCAGCAGCTGCCAGGCAGGGCTTCTCTTGCTAGTGTCGCCTATCAGCAGACTTTCCAGGTCTCCCGGTGGCCGCAGCGTCGGTGCGATGCTCATGACGCTCATGGCCTCATCCAAGTCGCTAGGTCCTGCATTCGTGCCGCGCATAGAGGCTAGATCTCCTGGTATTGCAACGCTCTCTTGGCCCGAAGGGGCTGTTGCCTCGCTACTGGTAAATGTGCCTCTGGTACCATCGGGGAAGGCCAGGGTCTGGATATTGGTGGTAGAGACAGCCGTGGTGGGTTTTGCTTGTAGCCGCGGTCGTTCTACCGAAACGGAGGAGGCGGCCGGGGCGATTCCAGGAGCCTGTGATATGGGGCGCGGCGGCAAAGGGGGCGGTCGTTCGTCGGCATCGTCGTTCGTTGTTGGGTCGGGGTCTGATGCTCTAGCATCTTCCCTGTCGGCTCCCATTGTGGCTGAACTGGAGCACTTTGCATCCTTCTGCCGTCCTTGGACACAAAATCACGATATCGCCGATGCGACGTCTCTCAGCATGGACAAAGGTGGGTTGTGTCCGTCCACATGTCGCGACTTTACATGTTGTGACAGCGAGGAGAGGGCAGGTCGGGTGCTGGACTATGCTGCAGCAGGAGCTAGCACTAATTTAGTGCTGCGGCTGCCCGGACTGGTCCTCACGTCATTTTGGCAAGGGCGGGCCGGGGCCGTTGAGAGATGGGAAAGACGAATTGCATGGAGCCCACGTTAGGTTAGCTCGGATGCGTGCGGGCTACATATGCTGGTGGTTACGCAGACATGTATCAATCTTGAGAACTTTGTTCGTGTCGTACTTGATACTTCACTTGCAAATCGAACGAAACTCGTAGGCTTCTGGGGAAAATATCGTGATATAGACATGCTACGTACGGATGGTCCGTCTGCGTTGGAATGGGCATGCTCTCTACATGTATGCACTCGTTACCGGCGGCGACCCAAAGTGATCAAGTATAACTATATGTACCCAACGCGGCGACCGCATGACCATCCAATAGAGTCGACAGTACGTATGGCTGCGTCGGCGTAGTACTGGTTGGCATATCCAGAACCACCAACCAGGTATAATTGGGCAAACTCCGCCTTCACTGGCTGAAGAATGGGATATATGTCAATAAACTCATCCAAGGAAGGATGTGAGCGTTGGCGGAGTTTTGGAAATAGTGTACCTTCGTTCGCATTTGCTCCTGTCAAGATAGATACGTACCTGTCTCTTCGAGCTAACTCAGGATAAATAAGCTGTGTCATGCATGGTCCTTTCTCTTTACCTGGGTGAAAGTCATCAGAGGAGACGTTGGTTGAGTCGGTGGTTGATGGTAACCACAACAATGTCTACCTACTACTACTATTCTAGCTAGGTAGGTAGGTAGGTAGTAGTAGGTAAGGTCCTTTCTTTCTTTGGGAGGAAAAATAAGAAAAAAAAAAAAAAAAAACTATCCCCAACCCAGGGATGGAACCTGGACTTCTGACTCCCCGAGGGGCTTGGCTGGATGAGCAGCCAAGTGATAACCCAGCGTGCTACCATTACACTAGTCGGGGCTAGCTTGTTTGCTGACAGGGATTACGTTATTGGCCCACATTCAGCTTTCTGAGTGGGTTATCGATGTGGAGCCGAGCTTAATAAACGTTTTTCCATATCGAGAGAGTGTCCCTCTAACTTCACTGGCACAATGATGTTCGCGAGTTTGGACGACTCCGGAGAGCAGCGTGCTGGTGCTGGCGCGATCACGAGAGCGAGACCTATGGGACTCTAGCCGACCTTGCCGGCGAGAACACACTGCCCTTTGTCAGCCTGCTTGTGCGCTTAAACGTCGATGGCATGCTTATTTGGCTTTGGTGGGATCGAGAGGGATGCTTTTTTCAAAGGTGCTGACCTGGTGGACGGTGACTAGATCCGTAATGGAGGGCCGTCACATTATCCTGCGGGATTATTGCACAGGACTCACTAAAGGACTGGGGGTTTTTGGGGGAGGGTTGTTTATTATGTATTGTCGAAGCACATGCGACGAGCCGGTGAATTCATCACCAGGAATTTCTGATAGAGATCACGTAGAGACATTATAGTCAGTAGCTATCAAGCTGAAGAGGTTTTTATTTCATCCTTACCTAGGTAATTTTGAAATGCCATTACAGTCTGCACTATGATGCATGAGCTGCCCCATTTACAGCATTCGATTCCATGGGCTCTTTTGACTCTACAGGTGGCACTCGAAGCGAGGCGAGCTGCGACGCGATGAAGAATAATCTCGTCACTGGTATCATTGCAAACGGTAGCTGCCGCTGGTGCCATCTCCCGCAGCTTATTATCTGGCCAATTATTGATACGGTCTCCATCTCCCGCTAGAGAACAAGACTACCTAAGCACAAATGCCCATTGATGTTGTAGTTAACGCTCGATAGTTCAAAGTCGCTGGGCTCGAAACGAGCGGCTGTACAGTTTTTCGCTGGGACCCAAGTCCTTCCGTTGAGCACAAACGCATACACTTTTGATGCTTAAGCTTCAACGCAAGTGGACCACTCGCTGACGCCCTGTCATTGTCGCATGGCCTCGAAAGGACAAAATATGAGCCGACCCTAGGAGTAGAAATACTTAATCGATGGCGAGGTCGGGAGTTCTCAATCGCTATTGGCTGCAAGAAGGTTAACAGTGGGCTATTCCCCATGGCAGGGGTTGTCGCTTGGTTGAGAAGGTATTGTGTGTGAATGATCATCAAGGCAGCCACATGGCTGGGGTGCTTGAAGTAGCGACAGAGCAGATCATGTAACCACATTATAGACTTGTAGGCCAGGGCAGCGCCAGTGGGCAGGTGGTTTAGTGGGCTGGTGGTAGGTACCAAGCTCCGAGGTACGTACATAGTACGTAGCCTTGCAGGCGGGAGCCAAGCATGGGGGCATCCCTCCAGGGGTCCAAGCCAATTGAAACTAGCATTGCTGGCGACGATTTAGCAGCAACGGGCAACGTAATCCGCAAGGCCGCGAATAATCTCATGTCTCGCCCTCTCGACCCGTCTTCGCAGCCTGGCCACGTGTGAGCCAGCAATGCCTCACAGCTCCTGCAGCACTACCGGAGAAGACCCCATGATTCCGCGATCCATCCCGCCTTGAAACGAGCCATGAGCCTCGAAACTGGTCCTGTTGGGTCCATGTCGCCCGAGAGCTCTGGACGCAACACCCCCGTGCCGCGACAATGGAGGAACCAGCTGAGCGCCGAGGACTCGCCCACCAAGGACAAGGCGTACCGCAAGTACGCCTCGGGCGTTGAACGCGCTCTGTCACTGTTTGAAACGGCACTCCAAGAATGGGCAGATTATATCTCCTTCCTCAGCAGATTGCTGAAAGCACTGCAGGCACGCCAGGCGAACGTCACGACTATACCCTCAAAGGCCCTCGTCGCAAAACGCCTGTCGCAATGCCTCAACCCCTCGCTCCCCTCCGGCGTACACCAGAAGGCGCTGGAGGTCTACGGCTACGTCTTCTCTGTTATTGGGAAAGATGGCTTGTCTAGGGATCTTCCCCTGTACCTGCCCGGCCTTGCCTCGACTCTTTCTTTCGCCTCGCTGACTGTACGGGCGCCTTTTCTTGAGCTTCTGGAGAAGTACTTCCTGAAGCTTAACCCGCGATCTTTGCGCCCCGCCATGAAATCCGTCATACTGGCTCTGCTGCCGGGGTTGGAGGAAGAAACGAGCGAGGATTTCGATAGGACACTGAAGCTGTTAGAAAACTTCAAAGTCGCGGTTCGCGCGCCGGATAGCAAGGAGCTGACAGGCACGCACGCAACCGGGGATGAGTTCTTCTGGCAATGTTTTTTCCTGGCTTCCATTACGAGCCAAAGCAGGCGACCAGGTGCTCTAGCATATCTTATCCGGAACTTGCCCAAGTTGGGCCATAATATACCCCAAATGGAAGCCTCGAATAAGGTGAAAGTTGAAGAAGACAGCACGGAGGAGCTGTCAGAGGAGATGTCAAGCCTCGTTACATCTCCCGAGCCTGGCTTACTTCTCCGCTGCTTCGCCGCTGGTTTGGCTGATGAGCAGCTGCTTATCCAAAGGGGCTTCTTGGATTTGCTGGTCACACATTTACCTCTGCACTCCCGAGTCCTGCAAAAACGTGTCAAACCCGAAGACCTGGAGCTACTCCTCAAGGCCGCAGCGGGTGTGGTTACACGGAGGGACATGAGCTTGAACCGACGGCTATGGGCATGGTTCCTAGGACCCGAACCTCCGGGTCACGAGAATGAAACTGGAATCGAGTCTCCAGGTTCACCATCAGAACAGCATCACGGGTATTTCGCCTCAAAGACGAGCTATTTTGAAGAGTATGGACTCCAAGCATTGACGCAAGCGCTTCTGTCCATGATCAGGACTTCTTCAGACACCAGTCCCACAGAGCGGGCGCGCCCGTACCGGATATGTCTTTCTCTTATGGACAGGTGGGAGATCGGCGGCCTCGTGGTACCCGAGATTTTCCTTCCCATCGTTCAAAGTGTCAAGGATTTCAAAGATCTTGCCGTCAGCAAGGCCGAGTTCAATGAGGTCTTGCGCAGTGCCAGCGTGTTCTTTGATGGCGTCGAAAGTGGCCTCATCTACGGTGAACTCGTCGGCCTGATCGCGCAAGCTGTCGGTCCGGGAAATGCCTCTTATGCTCAGCGCGTTGAAAAAATAGGACTGGTGCAGTTCATCATGGCCCACTTCAACATTCGCGAAGAAGAAATGATTACTATACATGCTCCTCTTGCAGCTCTCTCCATCTTGGCGATGTTGGAGGATTCTAAAGATCGAGGCCATCAGATTCCAACAAACAATGTTCCAAATGAGACTTCATTGCCGGACCAAGCACTGGGAATAGCGCTCAACCTTTTGGATCTGGTCCCCGATCGAGCATTTCCCGCGAGATCTGGCACCAAAGACTCATCTAGTCCCATGGGAGCGCCCGTTGTAGCATCCATGTCGAATAATGAGCTGCTCAAGAAGATCAAGAATTTTTATGTCAGCGATCAAGGAAATCTGGAGGCTGCGCCCCTTCCCTTCTCTGCTCGAAACGTGGGAGATTTGACCCTCCAGAAGGCATGTAACCTGGTGTGCAATTGCCTAGCCGCGAAGAATCCTTCGCATGCATTAACGATTAGAACTCGACTGCTGGCCCTTTTACTATCCAAAGTGCCTCATGATTATCAGATAGACACGGAAGGGCTTCTGACTGATATGCAAGCAAGCCTTTCAATCGCCGACTTGCCCTTTGTCTCCTTCAAAGCCATGCTCCTACTTTCTACGCAGCTTTATAGCAGCACGAGGATACCACCAACCTCGCTGTCAGATCTTGTCGAGCCACTAGTCCGCCACGCCTGGGGGTTCTTGTCGCTGTCTGAACCCAAATACCACGTCGAGACAGTTCGGTGTCTTTGGCAATTGCAATCCGCGCTTGGTCCACAGAGTCGGGATATCGAAAGTGCCATTGCGGCTTTAATGTTGAAAAACGACACGACCGGTACATTCCCGATCCGGCCAGCAGACACAGGACGAAGTTTCAGTATCCTGTGGTCACATACTTTGCAAGACGGGACTGTCGATAGACGAACCCCGAAGACACCTATGGGAGAAGGAGCGCTACAAATTCGTCTATCGGGTCAAGACTACTACGAGGTCATGCTCACACGCCCTTTATTTCTCATGCTGGATTCGTTGCTGGACGACCGAACCCAACTGTTCATGGCTGTTAAGACCTGGCTCAATAGCATGGTAGGCATCGAGAAGTAGGTCCATCTTCATCCTTATGTTGACTCGGTTTGCTGATGTATGGCCAAGACTGTTCTTGGTGTTCGTTACCAAGCTCTCCCAGCTACCATTTCTGCGAAGTCTGCCGAAGACAGCAAGCTCTGAATCATCAAAACAGTCAATCGTATTCTCTTCCGAGGATGATCTAGACATGGGACTGTATTATCTGCGTACCTTGTCTAACATGTTTCGGTGGGCTCCCGACGCATTCTTTGGTGTACTCGCCACCAGGTCAATCGAAGAAACCGGTGCCCATCTGTCAGAAATCAGTGCGTACATCTCCCAAGGCTCGTGGAAAACTTCACTGACCAATTCAGCTGGCACGGAAGGCGACGTTTCACTTCAGCAGTTCTTTCTCCAGGTTTGCATGAGATGCATAGCTGGAAACCAATTCCCTGAGAGCGAGCAGATGCAGCTGCGTATTGCTCAACTGCACAGATGCGCTCTCACTCTTCTTCACCAAATCTTGCTCAATCCCTATGCCGAATCATTATCAAACCTGCACCTGGAGACCGTCCTCATCGACCGATTGCATCAATCGCTCAGCGGTCCAGACCCGTACATCCAAGTGTTGCTGTTGGATGTCGTATTTGCCTCGCTAAAGCTGAGGGACGTATCACCTAACGAGCTTCCATCATCACCCACGGGAGAGAAACGGGCGTTGAGTTACCCTACAGGTAGCCTGCGGTTATCATCCACCAATATCGAGAACGTCCTGGATGTTTCCGCGCCTCCTCCCTCACTAATCAAATGTATACAGGCTGGCTTGAGCTCCGCCAGTAGCCGCCCCGTGTTGGACAGCTGGGTGGGCTTCTTGACCGAATGCCTTCCTTTTTACTACAACACCATTTTCCAGGTGCTTATACCACTTGTGGAAACCTTGTGCGGGCAGGTACGGAACACATTCGAAGATCTACAGGGGATCTTCAAGCAAAATGCAAAGACCACAGTTGGGCTAAACGCCCCAGAATCCACCTTGATCTCCTTACTCAATGCACTTGAACAGGTCCTTGCCAAGGCCCACGATCAACTGCTTGCCGAAGAGGCTAGAGCTCAAGTCGTCAAAAGTCCTGATCACCAGTCGCAGGGCTTCTTTGGCAACATGGTCTCTGGAGTTTTCAACTCGGAAGCTCCCCAATCACGCAGCGCTACTGCAAATGACAGGCTTACAGTATTGCTGGCGTTTCAAGACGCAGTACGCATATGTTTCAGAATCTGGTCATGGGGCCAAGGAAGCGAAGCCTCAACTTTGGACAGTAGCTCCTCCTCGTCGTTTAATTACACGTCACTACGAATGAGAAACCGTGCCAGGCGTCTTCTTGAGCATGTCTTTGCCGCCGAAGCGCTCGAGTGTCTGGAGACCGTTGTCGACATATGGCGGGCATCTCTTAGTGACCCTGATATCATCAAACATTCAGAGGTCTTCAACCTCCTGCCTGCTCTCGACGGTTCTCGACCAAGACACACCATTCCGGCAATATTCAACGCCATTTACAGCCGGACCAACCCTAATGCTCTCGATCCATCCAGGAAGTCAACTCTGACAATATCACTCCAGGACACCGATCTAGTGATATTCTTGGTCGACTATGCACGCTCGCTCGAAGACGATGCAATGGATGAGATCTGGCAAGACTGCATGACTTTCCTCAGGGACTTGCTGGGCAACCCTTTCCCGCATCGACAGACGCTCCCCAGCCTGTTGGAGTTCGCTGCCATCTTAGGCGAAAAGGTGGACAACACTAACTTTGGCGAGCAGCGTAAAATGCGGAGGGAACTCGGCGTAAGTACAGTCTTTACTCCCCACGTCTCTCTATCGTGTCCAGCACCATCGCTAACAGGTACACGTATAGGATCTCTTCCTCCGACTATTGACGGCCCTTTTTACTACCCGTCCGACGGCGTTTACAGAGGCGTCTTCTACCTCACAGTCAGAAAAGCCGAAGCTCGGCGAACGTAGGACATTATCGCCAGCAGAAAGGGCAGATGATGTGGTCGGCATCCTATCTACAATCGTTCCTAATCTGCCCAAGATTCTGGTAGAATCGGATCGAGTGCTGACCGCAGCGGGTGCAATTTCGACCAATGTGATTGGCCCCTCAATCCGGTCGAAAGGATTCCCAGAGACGGTATCTCAAGGCACACTTACTCTGCTGCAAGAGTTGACGCGGCTTCCGAACAACCAGAAAACGTGGAAGAAGGATATTGGGGATGCGTTCAATGACGCAAGGTTCTTCGCTTCCCCAGTGTCGCTTGTCCAGAGCGACTGGCTAGCCCTACTTAAGCAATGGACGATAGCAGACAAAGACCGCATGACCGAAATCCTCGGCCGCATTACGCCCCCGACAACAGCGGGGATTGTTTTCGGTGTAGGTGCTACATCTGCAAGACTAGAAGCGGATCGGAAAACACAGCTCAATCTCCGGCGCGCAGCCACTTTGATCCTCGCGTCCCCAGTCGACACATTCGTAACGGACCTCCAGACCATCACGGAGCGCCTTGTCGAACTCCTTGCTGCCACATCGACGTCGTCACCTTCGTCGACCACTCGTGCTGAGATCTACATGGTGGTGCGAGCCCTAATCCTCCGCACTTCAGCCATCCACCTCTCGCCACTGTGGCCTATTACGAATGCCGAAATACACGCGGCTATCTCCTCGGTCGTTGCATCAGAGAACAGCTCTTCCAGCGACACGTATAACAACGCTTCTATACTCCAAGCTTGCAAGCTCCTTGACCTCCTTATTTGCGTGGCGCCCGATGACTTCCAGCTCCACGAGTGGCTCTTTGTCACGGACACTATCGATGCTATATACAGATCTCAGTCATACCAACCCGTTGCGCTTGTCGACGAGCTCTCCGAAGAACTTGGCAACAGCTCCTTGGCGAACAATTCGGCGCTCCAAACAGAAAGTGCTGCTATCATGGCGGCATCCGGATCATATCGTCGGCCTCTTCTGGGTCCAGGCGGCATACCTGATGAGTTGTCCAATGACCGCAAGGACGAATTGGTTGGCAAAATTCTGAGGCCATTCTTTGGGCAGCTGAGCATATTTGCTTTCGAGAGCACATATGCTATGGGTGCGCTCGACGAAGATGTCGCTCTCGTGGGACTGCTGAGGGATATCTTCGATGAGAAGAGCATCGTCAAGGCTTTGTAGGACAGGGCCAACAGAGATGAAAGAATTAGGGCCAGGGCCCGGTCGGGCTCTAGAAATGGGATGAAGGATAGAAGCTTCAGGTAGTATCACATACCCCGACAATCAAAGAATTAAGGACTATTCCTATTTTAGCAATGGTCATATTTACTCGCACTTGTGCAGGCGCAACTCTTCAGTGAATACACCGGGATGCAGGTCATATCTTCGGGGAATGGGGTTGTGTGAGTGAGTGAAGCAGCAGACGACTAAGAGGTTCTCGGCCATTACTACTGCATCTGATGAAGATAAATGGCTACTTTACAATACCAGTGATTTTTTCTCCTCCGTTGGTCTCTTTCATGAGTTTGCCGTGGAATCGATAGAATGGAACGCGGGTTCATACACGGTCGCTATTTTTAGGGAGAACACTCACCTGAAACAGTCATGTCGACAATATGGACTAGTCATGATCGCCTTGCGTTTGGTTGTATCGGAAAAACTAGGAAGCGGATTCGCGTGGCCGGCCGTGTTGCTTTTGCATTGGGGGAGAGAGGCGAAGTGGCCGTTAGCATCACGAGGTAGCAGAGCAGCAGATGCAGATAGTCCATCATTCTCGCCGGTTGGCGAGGGCACAAGACCCGATGCTCCGTCGTGGAGACTGAGACTCATCATTCGCAGAGTCGCTAGAGATTACTCACTCAGCCTGTTGAGTTTGGTGGCATTGGGTTCTGATTGAGCACCCCTCCTGCACTTCTTGGCACCAGGCTTTGAAAAATGTAACAGTAAGATTCATCAGCTTGTCGGCCAAATAGGCGCAGCCTCAAACCCACAGTCCAGCTGATGGTATGTTGTGCACCTCGAAATCCACCCTCGGTTCATGGGAAAACGAGGCGGAGCTGGTCCTACAGCTGAAGGGGCTACAATGCAAGTAACCCCCATACTGTCCATATGGGGGCGGATGCGGCACAGAGTGCAACATCACGATTGAATACGATTGGCTGGGGCTCTTAAACGGGCCTGTCATGCGCGGGACCTGCAGTAATCGATGGTTTGGGGTGACTAGAAGTGTAAATTTGGGGCCATGCATTTCTGTCAACATTCTCTCACTCAAAGCGACCAATTTACGGTCACGAAGAATCGAGTTCGAATCAGACGTAGCATTGCTCGTGTGCCGCAGGTGAGGCGTTCCAGAGGATGCAGCAGATGGGATGACGATGGGGCTGTTATATAGAGTCTAAGTTGTATCGAACCTTTCCACATCTCTGCTCCCGGCCTCAGAGCAGCTGGACCGCTGCTCTCCTGGGCCACAAAACTCTGCGGAAACCTGATGCTTGCTTCGCCGTGGCAAACAATACAATGGAGATCACCGCCTTGCCGTCGTGCACATCTGACACGTGCCCGATATCTTTGTCACCATATGGCTACCGTCCGGATCAGGGGGTCAACATTGTCTTCCTGCTCAGTCTCGCATCGAGTTTCATGGGGCTGCAGATCATTACGCTGTATACTAGGCAATGGTTGGCTTTCAGCATACCATTATGTATCACTTCTCTATTCGAAGTCATCGGGTATGCTGCCCGAATCGGTAGCTGGAGTAATCCATGGGGGAGGACGCCGTATGCTGTGACAGAGTTCTTCCTGACTATAGCGCCGACACTGGTGTCCAGCAGGTGAGACGCCTCCATGCCTTCCGCTCAAATGAGTTTGCATTGCTGAATCTTCCTAGCATATATCTCACCACAGAAAGATTGCTATTCTTCCTTGGCCCAGAACACTCCATGATTAATCCGCGGTGGTATCGCCTATTCATTGTAGCTGATATGATCAGCCTCGCAGTACAGATCGCCGGGCTTGGAGTTGCCATTTGGGATGTCACCGCACATGATTTTGGTCCCGGACCAGATAGGGCAGGTCGCGTCATTGCTGTGGGCGTCGGCATCCATGCGTTGATGCTGATAGTCTTCCTGGTCTTCTACACTATAGCGCTGATACAGGCAGCGATGGCGAATCAAGAGCTCGGGTACACTACCTTCAATCCTGACCGAGGTGGTTACAGGAAATTGACTTGGAAGTTCAGGATTTTCCTCATAGCTCTACTAGTCGGCGTGGTCTGCCTCGTCGCCCGAGAGGTTTATAGGACAATAGGCTTTGTTGAAGGATTTGACGAGGGGGGGTAGGATTGAGGGATGGTTTGCTTTGTTTGATGGACTTTTGACTGCTGAGGCTGTGCTGGGCCTGGTAGTACTGCATCCTTCGTACGTGTTTACCGACTATAGCAAGGAAAAGGAGGCAGACAAGCTGAATGTATCGAGGCCCGTGAGCTATGGAAAGTTGGCCAGGCAGGTCATGGTATGATTTGCCCGTTGAATTCCGGATCTAGAGAGCCGGGACCTTGATGTTAAACATGCCCGTTCGTCATTCTCGTGTCGTCGCCGTCCAATGTTATATCAGCGGCACTTTTATCTGCAGGTATGTAGGCAACCATGGCTTTGCTCGCACCGGCCACACAGTACTGCACAACTTCTATTTTAGTGTGTTGGGGTCCTAGTCGTGCAATCTGTCGCAAATCACTCGTCCTGGGCAGGTACAAGGCGTGATCCATCTTTCGGTAAGCCTCATGCATTGCCGCTAGATTGTAGGGCTCCATAGTGCTCAGGTCGAAGACATTGTCTGTTGAGTAACCCGGCCCTCCCCAAGGTGGCGAGCCGAATAGGACTGTTTTCTCTATAGCAACCTTGATCGCATCGCCCAAGCTGGCGGGAGAGGAGTTGAGAAGTCTCATGTACTCGAAACTGTCCCCGTTGATCCAGGTGATGGCATCGGCCACACCACACAACTCGGCATGATGTTGAGCACAAGCGAGGGTGGCTGGGTCCTTTTCAATAGCAATCACCTTGTCCCACCTGCCGGAAAGCGCAAAGGCGATTGAGTTCGAGCCCACCCCAGCAAAGACGTCAATGATCGTAGTCTTGTCTTCCGAGACTGTTTTGGGCAATTCCCAGGCGATTTGGGTTGCCACGGGCTCGGGAGTCACGCCGTACCAAGCACTGTCAGTCATGTAGATGCCCTCGTTGTAGTTTGGGAATATCGTGTGGCGTTGTTGCCAGTACCTGTAGGTTCTGGTTAGGGCCACGGGGCCACAGTCTGGAAGGAATGGCAACGTACTTCTGCAAATCCCAAGGAACCTCGCCCAGTTGTTGCCAGTGATGGCACTCATCGGTCAACGGCAGCTTCTTGGCAGCATCCATCTTGAGTCTTGGGGGGAAACGGCCAAATGGACCGGAAACATGCCGGACCATCACTCGATCCTGTAGAAATCAGACACCCATGGTAATGGGTGTTGGTCCAGGCAGTGAGTGAGTGATCGACCCCTGAGCCAACCACGACCTATGTAGGAGAAAGTTTGACGGGATGAGCGAGGCTGAGATACAGCGCAGTTTGTGTGGCGCCGCTTGTGGTAACACTCTGTCCATCGTACCCGGTCCCTGGCCGAATCGGAACTAGCGCATTTGCCGCTTTTACTCAGGCTGGTCTCCGTTCTTGAGCAGTCACGTGCGCTGAGCCGCCGAGGTTATGCACATCTGTGCATAACAGATGCAGAGAACCGTATTCTGGAAGAAAACGGATTTCGTCGACTCCGTTTAGTTAGTCAGTTCACCGGGGGCCATTAACTTGGGACGCAGCTTTCGGCCCTGTCCACATCTGTCCTTTATCTGAACCACCGGCTGCATACGTTTTTATTTTATTTTTTTCTATAAGACATAGGAGCTCAATCTAAAAGGGAATTTTTAAAATGTCCGCAAGCTGTGAGGAAGCGAAAAGCGCACAACATGCTTGTGAGTTTACTCTTCTTAATTCCACCGCTTGTTACTGCCCATTCGTGGGTCGAACAATTAAGGCGCCTCAGTTTGAATGGGACGATGATCGGGGATGTAGGATTCATGCGTGGAGCCATCTCACGACTGGATCCGTCATTTAATGATCTAACACAACAGCATCTACTCCCTCCTCCGGGTCGAGACGCTAACCTAGGAATCATCCCTTCTGATCCTATGTGTCGGGACAGCCAGCAGACAGCCGGGCAATACAATACAACGCGCCCACCATTGAAGGCGCAGCCAGGAGACTTTATAGCTCTGCAGCATCAAGAGAATGGACATGTCACTCTTCCCCAGAACACACCAACCAGACCTAACAACTGATCTATATGGGTGTACGGCACTTCATCGCCTTCTAAAGATGACCATCTCCTTTCTATTCACCACGTCTGGAATGCGTATGGGACAGGGGGTGACAAGAGAGGGGTCCTGTTGGCCACCCGCCCTTTCGATGATGGTAGATGCTACCAAATAAATGACGGACCAATCTCTATGGCTCGCCAGAAAGCCTATCATAAGGTCCCTATGGGTCCCCAAGGAGCTGATCTGTGGTGCCAGATTGATCTGCGACTTCCTACTAGCATTCGTGACAACTACACGCTTTATTGGGTTTGGGAGTGGCCATCTGGAAATCTCGTGGAGGTTTACACAAGCTGCATAGATATTCAGATAGTGCCAGGCACTCAAAACGTGACGGTCGCGTTTGATGATAACCAGGACCTCAATCTCGCTGGCATCGAGGAACAGATGCTTGTGAGCGGGATATCATAGACTAGTTTATAGCAATTGATTTGGTGGTCTTGGGCTAAGATTGAAGCAGGCCTTCTAGTCAATACACCTTTTCGAAATTTGGATAAGCCGTCTGACGTGACACCTCCTGCATTACATTCCTGGGTGCATTCCAGATGCTTCTCTGAGACCACCGCGCGCCCATCACAGCCTTCCAGGCGATTCTCTAGCTGAAGCAGACGCCGAGATGGAAGGCTGAGGAAGCTTCTATTGATCTGAATGATGTGTGTGACGGAGCTCTCCGCTCTGTTTCCTGATCTGGTGAATGAGGCATTGGCGTACAAGCACGTTGATGCGAAGTCGAAGCATCTCAACTATGGAAGCGGCCGGGCTTGATGCCCCAGATCTGGCTTTGAGGCCGAATGCCTGTCTCCAATACAGTACACTGCCTCGGTCGGCGATGTGGTGACAAGGGGCTAGGTGGTGGAAGAGACCTTCCAGCGACTGGAAGACTGTGAGGCAGCCCATTGTTCAAGTATAAATAACGAAGCGACCGCGATCAATTGAATGAAAAAGGTTTATCAATCTGTTCCCTCAAAAAACTCATATCTACCAAGATGAATACCCTGACTACAGAAAGCTGTGCGGAGCATATCCCGGCCGACCCTTCATCAAGCCCCTTTAGCCCAGGCAAAGTTGATAACAGCGACCTTCAGGCTGCCTCTGACTCCTCCGACAATATCACACGCAAGCGAAAGTCTTCAGAGGAAAGCGTCGGGTGCAAGAAGAAGCAAAACCGCGGTGCGAATATCGAACTACTCTGTGACATCCTTGAGTCAGATGTCAGGTTGTTTCTAGACGCATCTCATCGTCTAGAAATAATCACTACCTCGCCAATTCGGAAGACTATTAAAAGTTTCGACGTCAAAGTCTTCCTCGACCGCATCCACACCGCTTTCAGTATCGCTTGAATGCCCCTCTTCTGATGCCGCAAGCTGACGCTCCCGCTCCAGTTTCCTTCTCTCAGTCCTCGCAGATCGTCTCGCCTTCCTGCGAAGCTTTGACTCCCGCTTCACTCGTAGCCTAGCAGATCTCTCCACCTTCTCAATTTCTTGTCGGGTGGGCGGGCAAGAAGCCTGAGCGACTCCTCTCAAAGCTCGGAACAAGCTCTCCTTAGAAGGGACACCCTGGCGTTCGGCGTCTATAATAACAAGCATGATCAGTGCACAGAGAGTAAAGTGCGCATCGTTGCCAGCAGCATGGAGATTGGTGTTTGGTATGGCAAGCTCTTTAAGCAGGTTTTCGAGACTTAGCCGGTGGTGCAATTGAAGAGGATGCTGGGCGGCCTTGACTGTGTCGACAACGCACACTGGGTGAAGATCGATATCGAGAAGATGAAGGGCTTTGGCATCACATTGAGCCCCATGAAAAACTGTAATGATGTCTCCACTTGGAATGATCTTCTCAACTCTGGGCTTTATGTCAGATAGTGGAATGGAATCCGATTCTCCGAACAGGAACTTTCGCGATGCGCGCCGGCAGTATTTCGACCCTCCGGCAGTGAACTGGTAAGATCGGATCACGTTGGCGCTCTCAGCAGCGGAAGGAGCCAATATTAGACCTCGTAGTGCCCGTGTGCTAAGAATGGAAACTCCCAGGTGGAGCTGCTGGTCCGGAACGATCTCCTCAAACCCTTGCAAGGTATCGACATCAATGGCGACAAAGACTACGTCTTTGATAGAAGTGCTAGATAGTCCTTCGCCAAATTCAATATCGCCCAGCTGGTTTACCGTTGTGGAAACATCGCCCTTAGCGAAGCCAAACAATTCCCGGAGGAGGGAAGTTTCTTGGCGATATAGGCCAGTATGAGACGGTAAAGCCGCCTCAGTGATGTCTAGTTGTGTGTCCATAGTGGGCTTTCCTGAGGTTGTGGAACTTGGGGCAGTACTCTGGCGACGACGAATGCGAATCTATGCGCAATTGTCCCAAACCGTGATGGATCTTATGTTGAGGGTGGGGGCGGCACTTGCGGTAGGGATCTACTCTAATTACTTAGCCGACTTTGTCAAGGAAAAGAATATCGTGCATCTAATAATAGGTGGATGGGATGTTGAATCGCTCTTCCATGCACTAAGGAGATGGGTCGCGAGAAGTGAAGTGATTCTCAAAGGTGCCATTGCAAATCTAAATGCTAGGGTCGTCGGTCGCTTAAAGTGCAAAGAATAGAAAGCAAGTGTGGAATGAGGCCAAGCGATGGCTGTGAGCGAGCGCAGTGTTGCGTTTCGGAGAATTGAAGGGAACTTTCGAAAGGTCCGGTCTCCTGGTGGGCCAGGCCGCCTTAACATTCTCATCTTGAGAATGGGTGCTTGACTCACGTGCTCCCGGGAAAACCGATCTCCGTACAAAGTTCATTTATCGCTGCGCGCTGAAATCAATGAATGCCTCATAGTTGTGTTTAATTGACGAAGTTTTCGCCTCGGCCCTAGGCCCTATCAAGTTCCGGAACTGTCCGGCGTAGCTGAATCTGTATCGCGCTAATAACGTGGTACCGAATTGTAGCATCGTTGCAGGTGCTAGTGGGTCGCGTTCACTGGGTAGAGCTGGAGGCTACATTAACCTATGCCCCGGTGCTTGGCGCTGATCCCTGCATCAAGCTCGGTCAGGTAAGGCTGAGGAGCATTGTATGGAAATGACAGCTTTCCCTAAGCTTCATCCATCAGTTCGCGACACTTATATCACCGCCTTTTCCTGCGCGTGAACGGAAAACCGACAAGCCCTGAGCACCCGTTACCGCGATCAATCGACTCAACCGAAAGAGACGACAGGCAATCATGTTTAATGCGCTCAATCGCTTCATATCGCGCTTAGACGGCGACCCCCAGCAACAGCAGCGGAGGGACCAGCAGGGCGGTTTTGGGTTCCAAGTCTTACGGAACACCAATCTAGAGCTGGGGATCGAGCCTTGGTTCGACTTCATCGTTGGCATCAATGGGAGGGAGCTGGTAAGTCCTTCTAAGCGCTCTTTCGTCGGCCCGGCCCCTTTCTGAATTCCGAACAGGACAACCCCGACCCCAGACTGTTTGCGCAAGAAGTCCGTAACTGCGCCGGCGGTAGTGTGGCTCTAGGTCTTTGGTCCGCAAAAGGGCAGCGCACAAGGATCCTCCACCTACCCGTCTCCGTAGAAAACCCATCCCTCGGTCTGTCGCTGCAGTACACGCCCTTGGCATTGGTCTCGAATATCTGGCACGTGCTTGATGTGCCCTCCAACTCTCCCGCCGACAACGCTGGCCTCCTGCCATACAGCGACTATATTCTGGGGACGCCCGATGGTGTCTTGCATGGGGAGAGTGGTTTGGGCGAATTGGTTGAGGACTACATTGGCCGACCCTTGAGGTTATGGGTCTACAACAACGAGTATAATGTCACCAGGGAGGTCGAGATTGTCCCGAGCCGGGACTGGGGTGGTGAGGGAGCTCTGGGCTGCGTCTTGGGATATGGCGCACTTCACCGTCTTCCTGCACCGTTAGACGAACCCGTCAACCTGCCCGGTGAAACCATGTTTGACGGTGGTTTCAACGATACGGCAGCTGCCAGCGCCGACCAGTTCCCGTCTTTCGCACAGCCGCCACAGGATGGTGCGGCCAACATCAACACCTTCTCTCCGGCACAAGGCGCGCCATCGGCAGACTTCTTAGTACCGGCGCAGATGGTCGCCTCGCCACCTCCAGCAAGCGCAGCGCCGCCACGAGGAGGCAAGAAAAAGGACAGACATGGCCACGGTCACAGTCCGAATAGGCTAATGGACGACTATTTCGCGGAAGAAGAGAAAAAGAGTAGAGATCTGGACGGCACATATTCCAAGCCCAAGGCAACGCCTCCGCCGCCGCCGCCAAAGTCTGCCGGCGGAATTGCTCCTCCACCAAAAGCAGCAGGGCCGCCAAAGGCCTCTCCGCAACCAGTAGAAGCAGCTGATGAGGCAGAGGAAGGTAATGACGTCGATTAGATGTTCATCAAGGCCACTTTCTTGGGCATACCACAACTGTTAATTCGAGCTGTCCGCTCTGTGCGTCATGAACAGAGCAGAGTAGCAGCACTTGTACTTAGTTATAGTCTGCCAGCAAGACTTGGTGTAACATAAGCGCGCATCATGTCAAAAAATTGTTTTCATGCGCTGCTACCTCATCTCATCATCAAGCCACAAATACAGCAAGATCCTAGTCCGAATCTGCTAAATCTAGCCCCAGAGGTTTCTAACGACTTTCAATCCCACAGGCACTGATGCTTATTTGTCAAATGTTACTTGTGGCCACATGAGAATTGACAGACGTAAAATTCTACAAGTTACAATGGGGGCGTTACTCTTCTGTTTCACAAAATAAGTGCTTTCCGCGTCTATCGCTTACTTTTGGTCTTTGTGGTTCCGTCCCTAGTAGTTACAATCACATTCCTTGCCCCCAATCTTGCCCCAACTTGCTTGAACTAGATGTGCAGTTGACATTCATAGGTCACCGAGGCAATCTAGGGGTAGCCGAACCCGGACTCTCTCGCTTCCAGAACTGTCGAGCTATGCACATGCGTGATTCATGTCTTCTCGCAGGCCTCGCCCGTGCCACATATGCTGCGCTCAGTTTATGAAGTTGATCACAAAGAAGTGTAGGATCAAGCTGCCGACAATGTAATCTGCGAATGCTCTCTCGGGTGAAACGGCCGGGAACTCTGACTTATTGGCCTCGGTAGTCTGGATTCGAAGTGATGCTGTGGCTCTGGTGTCAGCTCCTGCAGCAATTCGGAGAGAGGGACAAATGCAGTGCAACTTACCTGTAAGAACGAACTGTCCAACCGTAGCTCCAAATCCTGACAAGAAAGCGTTGAATGGCTGCCATTAACATTAGTCCATGTCCGTTAATCGCATGTAACATCAAAAGTCCAACAGAACAAGTCCCAAGCCTGCAGTAGAACGGAAACCAACTCCAAGAAGTTTGAAAAATAACTTCAATATTTGGGCACGTACGTAGTTACCAGCCAGAATACAGTATAGGAACTGCAGTCCTCCGACCACCACCAGGAAAGCCATGAAGACATCGATCAACTTCGTTCGCTGCGGGGTATTCTTCTGATAGTAGTCGACGATGTTGAAAGCGATTTGGTCCCATCGGTTTGCCACGGCAGGGTTGGAAGTCGTCTTCTTCGTCGTCACTAGGGGTGCTGCGCCAGCAGATATCGAGGCAGGTGTCGTCGTGGCTGCAGATGATGGTGCCGAGGAGGCAGCGGCGCTGCTGGGGGTGGCCTTCTTTGCCATTGTGGTGTGCTTGAGTCGGATGAGGTTTGAGGTTCCGAGTCGGATCAAAACGAAGAAGACTGATTTGTGAAAGAACGTGGACGACTGAAGTGCGGTCGTAAGAGTTGGACCCTGGAATTAATTCCTGGAGGTTTCCAAGTCAAGATGCGCCAAAGGGACACGAAGCTCGATTACGGGGAACGAATCAGAAGCGTCCAATGCAGCTTTTGTGGCTCGTGCTTCGATGTGGGGCTCGCTTTGTTACAACTGTAAGAAGCACGAATTACATATGGCTACAAGAAAGTGATGGGTATGTGCATTCATCATAACGATTTCGTGGTTTTGTTTGTATCGACTGGGCTTTTGGAGCCGTTCCTGCATGCATAGGAGTGCTGAATTGGCACAGGAATAGACTTGTACTGTTCCGTCAATTCAGAACCGTTCCTGCCAAGCCAGGTAGCTCCAGCCACACTTGCATGAGGTCAGCGATCGTGGACAAACCTCCGGGATTCAAATGGCCCGCACTGCCTCGGGTCTCTTGGAGCTGTCCGTCACTCTGCTTTGTAATTTACCCTTGATTCGCGAAGAAAACACAGCTGGCCAGTCTTCAGCACCGTTACGTTCGAAGAAGAGACCAGAAAGGAAGGACATATTGTGACCAACAGTCATCATGGTAATTACCATCGCATCTGCCTCCGTGGAGTGCGTAGAGCGGCAATTGCTTACAGGAATGTCAGGGTCTTGAGAACACCGCATTCGCCCTGGGCGGTCTCACCGCAACTGGAGGTACCATTGGATATCTAAGAACTGGTTCACTTCCATCTGTTGCAGCAGGTTGGACCGTGGGTCTTCTTTGTACGTGTTCCGAGCTTCCGAATCTGCCCTATTCTGTACGGCCTCGAGACTGATATCCCCCAGATGCTCTTGGTGGCTACCGCCTCCAGAACCGCGAGCCCTACGGTTTGGAGCTCGCTCTCCTTGCCTCCGTAGTTCTTGGCGGGTCGTCGATTCCCAGAGCTCTTCGCCTCAGGAAGCCTGTCCCTGTAGTGCTGAGCATTGTTTCCCTCTTTGGCGCTTTCGTCTTCGGCGACGCATTCCAAAAGACTTTGTAAAGGGATAAGGGGGGTTTTCCGTCTCTGTGGCCCATCTTTTTGTATAGTACAAGCCCGAAGCGCAAGCTTCGAATGCAATAAATGCATATTTTCTCCAACCGTAAAGGGGCAGAAATTATCCTTCCGAATCCGTGGCCAAAACAATGCTTTCTTGAGATCTTTTAACTCCGTCTCATGCTCATAGTAGTACAATCGTTCGCTTGCTCCCTAATGCATAGCCCGTCTGACTAGGTGTTCTCGTCAATCTCGGCCCAAGCTTTCTGAATCTTCTCCCTTTTGACCTTGGCGACCTCACGGTTCGCAGCTGTGCGCTTCAGTCTCTCGGCTCGTAGACACATGTTGACCTGCTGTTTGGCATCGCTGCACATGCCCAACGACTTCCAGAGGAAACCGCGCGCATGGCACTCCTCGAGGGCGGTCATGACCTCCTCACAGGCTATTGTGGCAATGTGTTAGTCCGGCTGTCTTCCATTGGGTGGCTAGAGGCCTGCGAAGAGGGAAAAGGTGAGGCATTACCAATGTTATCCTTGGTATGCAAGTGTGGATGCATCTTTGGGTCTGTTCTAGAGAGGGAGATGCGTATCTGGGGGACTGCAAGAGGCTGGCGCAATGGTCCGAGAATCTGAAGATTTGCTGCTCGCGCCGGTCCTAGGCTTAGGGATTCTTGGCCGCGGAAGGGTCGAAGCATGGGCCACTTTTCCTGGGGTGCCAGACCTCCACACTTCCTTGTGTCTTGGGTCCAGTAGATTGCACGACTGATCAGTTCAATTTCAAGTCAAATCGCAGCCTGACGGTCCCAACTTGAGATTCGGAATTCATCGTTCGCAGGCAGGCATCACTTGACATCGCACTAGTATCATGGCGTCAAAAAACCCGTCACCGAAGCAGCAACAACGTGAGTGAGCCCCAATTCCAGTGTTTCGTGGAGGGGTCGTATACTGATAGACCTACCAGAGCTGCAAACACAATATGGAAATTACAAGAATGCCCTGCAGCAACTGGCACAGAAGATTGGCGATGTCGAGCAGGAAGCTGAAGAGCACAAGTCCGTCCCTTCCCTAGAGATTGTCGTGCATTCTGCTTCCCCCTTGTCTCCCACCTTGTTCTATGCCCGATGCTTCCAAACCCCTGCGAAGGAGTGCACTTTTGGTGTTTACTTCACCGCCTCTGTCTACTCATTCCGTTTCTCGCCTGCTATTACTACCCGGGATCTTGGTCTTTCATGACTCCATCAGCGAGCTCACCGCCCATGTTCAAAGTTTGATCGCTGACGCACTAGTTAGGCTTGTTCTGGAGACACTCGGCCCGCTTCCTGGAGACCGCAAGTGTTTTCGCATGATCAATGGCGTGCTGGTGGAGCGGACTGTTCGGGATGTTGTTCCTGCGCTGGAAACAAATGCCGAGGGGTTGAAACAGGTCTTGGACGAACTAGTGAAGCAGTACAAAACGAAACAGGATGATCTCGAGAAATGGAAGGTATGTCTTCGACGAAATACGTCTATTCACCTCCTTGGGCTCTTTGATCCCCCAAGTCTAACAGCCCGGCTCTACAGAAGAAAAACAACGTCCAAATTGTACAGAATTGAGCAAGGCTCGAGGCAGACCTTGCTGCAAGTCCCGACAAGCGAACTGGCCCAAGTCTTGCGTGTGCCATTAGACCTACGTGCCTTATGAGACTCGTTAGGTAGGCACGAACCGACTCTGGAATCCATGTGTCACGTCATGGTCTGATACATGTTCATGAGCACGGAAACGAGGACGTCGGTGTTGATGTCGGTATAATCGCGATCTAGATGATGAATTGCACAGGGTTGGGGGAAAAAGAACTCCAAGCTTCTAGGCTTGGCGATACCAGTAGTCAGCATGTGATCGTAAAAAGAAAGAGACATGATGGTGGTGAATGTGTTGTACAAACAGTAGCTGCAGACGTGCCAACGTTGAGCATTCAGGGCTCCCGGATGCCCAACCGCAGGCGTCATTCAAGGCTGTCTGAGCCTCGCGCATCGGATCTGACTCCGCTGATCTGGATATTTGGCATCCATCTAGGAATGGAGGCATGCGCAGAGAACGAGTTGATTAAACACGAAGTCATGGATGGTGTGATTAATCCGAGCATTTCGTGTGACCACTTGGAGCCTGCGTCTCTGAATAGAGTGTCGACTATCGGCAGATTCGCTGGCAGTCAGATATAGCTAGGATACCGTGCCTGAATCCCGTCTACGCCTCATCAGAGTCTGTATGGCTCAGGGCTTGTGCAACCCATCAAATGACAACTATTGAATGTGGCAGCATGACTTGTCTGAAATAAAGCCTAGAGATGTCACTATACAGCTCACACTTGCATCGACCGCAGCATCAGGAGAGGGTGTGAAGTAAGTCTCCACGCAAGCGTCATCGTCGTAGTTGTCCGCAGTGCCATCCCCCATGTGGGGGTGTACGAAGCAAGTTCTCGGAAGTAATTTGCGAAAACGAACGGAAGATACTTGCAAGCCGGAGAGCGCGCGACACCCCGGATGTTCGAAGCCGTATGCACACGTGCCCGAAGGATGCAGCAATGGGGCGGCCGAAACGGGAGCCAAACTGCGTCTGGTAGACGTTTGGCGTTTCATGGCAGAGACATTGGATCCGGACTGCTGGGACTCCTTTAAATCGCACCTGGTAACTTGCTGATCTTGTCGCATTGCGATAGATCAAGAGGACGGATCAGTAGCGATGCTGAAGAGCGAATGAGCTTTGAGTCGAACATGGTTTCGCTGCCGGCCATTGGGCAGCAGGAGAATAGTTCATGGGACGCAGTTGGGCCGCATGATGCATCTGCATGGTGCGCTCATGCAGGTCTAGCCAGACGCAATCCTTACGGAGCACAGCACTGGAAAGAAGGCAGTATGCAAGTACCATAGTATACCCTCGGCCCAGTTCTGACTGTCAGGGGGTAACAGGGAACGGGGACTGGCCATGATCCACAGGAAGCCCAGTCCTTATTGCCATTCAGATGGCACAGAGATGAGAATCCCTAGTTAGAGCATGACACTTTCTCCCGACAGGCCAGGGCAATTCCATTTTACTGCCAATCAGAATGAGGCCTACAGGGCCATTTTTGCGATTGGTCGACTGAGAGGCTCTCTCCTTGCGTCGCCGTTGCGCCAGCCTTATGGGAGCCATTTCGGACGGGGTGGGCATGCTTAATTGCACTCCAGGCAATGTCCCGCCAGTCACCGTGCATTCCGGGCCCATCAAGGTTCAAACTTCAGACGGATGTGGGTGCCTTCAGGACGAGTGCCGTCCTCGAGGCTGCTGTCAGCCTTCCTTGTTCCTGTCGGGCAGCTACCATGGGAAGAAACTCGCACCCATTGTCAAATCAGAGCCAGTTTCCGCCCACCCAGGGCAGCGCCAGCTATGTGTGGGCTCACTTACAGATGAGTTGGCCGGTATACAAGACGGCAGAAAAGACTTGACTCCCTAGAGCGGCAACGGGAACTCCCAGCCGGGCATACATCAGTCGCAAAAGTGCCCAGTCCGTCTATAGTCCAGTTTTAAAATAAAATAAAACTCTTCACCGCCTCATGCGAACTTGGCTGGCTTCTTTACAGAAACGAAAGGCCCGTCCGTGTTGATACATGCCGGCAACCAGGTCTGCCACACCCCAAAACTTGCGCGGGTGATCCGGAACTCGCACATGTTCATGACAAATGGGTACGGGTTGTAATGGCGGTCAGATTGCTCCATGAAAGGACCATAATCCATGATCCCGTACTGAAACAGGGTACTCCAAGAGCTACCCATGACTTCGGTGGTGAGCTGATCGCAAGGCCAGTTGAAGGGCAGCGGGAGGAGTGGCTCTGGGGCGATGGGAGTGATGTTAACACTTAATATCCTGACATAGTCTGACATCACACCCTCAGCCGCTCCGAGCTAGGGGAAGGACAGCAATAATCAGGATGGAGCCAATAGAGACGCCGGCGCATTCTGATTCACTGACATCCCTTGGAGCGCGGCGCTAACAAGGAGATGGGCGACGGGACGCGGGCGCTTCCACCATCGAATGCTGTTTCGTTCACGCCCCAGAGCGAGTTCACAGTCATTACAGTTGCCGGCGAGAGGCGCCATGCCCTTGGCATGTTTATCGATACAAATGTCTCCTCATTCGATCGTAGACGGAGGAGAGAAGACGGGATAATTGATCACACTTGCTCATGGAAGCGTTGTCAACTGTGACCGAGCTGGCCCTTCTGTTGTCTTGTGCTGGCCGACATCTGGACCTGGTCAGGCGCCCCCTGAAGATTGATACCTACATGTAGTTGCTTTTCAACGGCCGTCTGCCCGTCTTCTTATGCGCATCGAATGAATGGATACCCACATTTCCGGGACCCCCCAGGCACCCGAGCGCTGACCGCGAAAGTCTCGTCAATCAAATCGTCCCAAATATTCCCACTTCCATCAACACTTAACCGCATCCCCATTGATCTAGCTAATCGACGCCCGTGGCCCTCAATCCTCCTACGGCGCACTTACCCCACGTACCCAAGGCGCTTGCGCAACAGCCATCAAACCTGCGCTCAGCGTCTCCGTCGGCCACTCATGCAGCCCACTGGTTTCTGCAACCTGACTTTGACTTGACGCTTGAACCACATGCACGCGGCCCTGCATCTACACGACGCGCATTGAACACCTGCGAGGCCGAAAAGACAACTCAGACCCTCCCTTGGACCTCAAGCCAAACCCAACTCAGTAAGCCCAATCGCTTCTCCGCCTCGACAAGTCCCGACTATCTGCTGCGAGACCCAGGGCAAAACGCAGAGTTGATTCTGACGCGACGGTGCAGCCGATTGAGGTGCAGCTATCCATCGCGCTCGTGGCTGGCTGTCTATTTCCAGAGGAAGGGGAAAAAAAAACACCCTGCAAGTGTACCCTCGACTATTCTCCTCTGCGCGCGCACCCAACGATTGATCACTTCGCGCTCTCTCCGACCACCGGTGTAACATCACACATCCGCCTAAACAGACCCCCCCAGGTTTCCTCGATAATAGACACATCCGGGCATCCTGTCGCCGTGCCCAGCGCATTGCACCGCGCCACTATACACTCGGACGGGTCTGCCATCTCAAGGTACATAGGGTGGGCAGTACACATCTAACCGTGCCTACCACTGCTGCAGCCAGGCGTACCGCGCTGCGCATCCGCACTAAGGAACACATAGAGCCAGAGGATCCCCATAGAGGTCCGCAGCAAACCTCTCACGTACATACACACACCCCCGCTTCCCACGCGGGTGTCCATTCCGTCCACGTTCTGTATCCCGCCTCCGTCTGCCACCACCACGGCCGACCGCTTCACTATCAAGCCAAGGCCCAAGGCTTAGTCGGAACAGACCAGGGTCCTGCAGACCGACTCTGCATATCCCAAACATACCGTCATAGCCTACGCTCCCGACAGGGCTCTCACGGAGACTGTGAGGTCACGCTCAGCAGGCTACCTCTCAAGTCGGTAATAGTCATAATTGAGGGTCCGCATCTGGCAGGAGGCCCTGGACGCTGAGAATACCCCTTCTGCAGCTAAGCCGCGCGCAGTTGCAAGCCCTACTCCCTGCGACGTGTCCGAGGCAGGGACACATCATCGATACCTAGTTTGAACCTAGTAACCAGCTGTGCGAGCTGGCAGTCCAAGAAAATTGAAAAGAAGCCACCACCCGCTGCAGGTAGCCAAATATGTCGGATCCCCCCCAATCCCCTTCGAAGGAGGTCGAGGCAGGTGTACAGTCACCCGACGATGAAGCACAAATGAATGATCCTCAAGACCCACACAGCGGCCTCGGCTATGAGTTCGAGGTGAAGGAGCAGGACAGATGGTTGCCCATAGCCAATGGTGAGTGAGACCCTCTTCTTCAGTCTGCCCTCTGATTTGTGCGCGCCTGCCAGTAGTTATGTCTCGCTGCAAGCTACGAGTCCTCGACGAGAGCTGTGGGTGAGCTGTTGTAGGCATTGACTGGAATCGCTTCTTGGTCTTTTGTCGCAATTGGTCTATATTGCCCCAGAGACTTGAGACAGCCGCGCATAGGCAGATTGTCCATGTCGAACGATTCGCCATCTCAGTCGCCGGAAGCGCCTCGCGCCTTGTCCAAAGCGGACAAGTTCGATGTATATGATGCTAACATTCGCAACTTTGCACCAGTCGCCCGCATCATGAAGCTGGCCCTGCCAGAGAACGCCAAAATCGCAAAGGAGGCCAAGGAATGCATGCAAGAGTGCGTGAGCGAGTTCATCAGCTTCATCACAAGCGAAGGTGAGCAATGATCATTCACGCAACCAGAGGGGCCGGCTGGTTGTCGCCGCCCAATTCGTGGCCGCAAGTAGCTGACCTGTTTCAAGCATCTGAGAAGTGCCATCAGGAGAAGAGAAAGACGGTCAACGGCGAGGATATACTCTTTGCCATGACATCCCTGGGCTTCGAGAATTACGCAGAGGCCCTCAAGATATATCTATCGAAATACCGAGAAGTAATGTTACCCCCTGCTATAATCCTGGACAGTCTCTTTCAGCGGGATATGTCAAACGTGTCCAGCTGAGCATCACACGTTCCATGTCACTGACCAATAATCAGCAGTCTCAGTCAAACAGGGGCGAAAACCAACAGCAGAGGCCGAGCAGTCAAGGCTACGGAGCAAGTGCGCCTGGGGGCTCCAACGCCCCGGGGTCCTCGGGCTTTCAGGGCAGTGAATCTGTTGAGGGAGGTGACGGCTACATGTACAGCCAAGGCCACAACGGTGCAGCTGGCGAGACCTATTAAGTCTCTTGCTGGGTACCTAATTTGGCGTTGATGGTTACAGATGCTCGAAGCCTCGGGGCTCCGCGTGGTTCGGAAACAAGTTCTTAGCCAATCGTCTATAATACTTCGCAAGGTGTATAAATACAGATGCACGGGCCCACGTGGGTTCGGGCACCTTGTTCATTACGGAAGGACTTGTGGTCTCGGTTTCGGTTGGTATACAACGGTACTTGTACAAATGTTGGAATTTTGATCAGGATGGCGGTGGGGAAGGGCTACGCAAAAGTCTTGCTGCTTTGGTCGTTTGGATCCTCGATAGATTCCCCCTGGCGTTTTCCTTGTCCCGGTTCTTTGGCCGTTGCTTGGGGAGCACGCCCCACAGCTCAGCACCCAGCTTTAGTTCGACAGTATTTTCGGCTAGGACGAGGATCACAGCCCTCGTACCAACGCCATGGCCATCTATATAATCTTCGTTTTCATAGCAAACCCGCATCGTTGACTCGGTTTCGCATTTGACCACTGGTGGCTCCTTCGTCTGTTCGATTCATCTTTGGCCATTCAACGGGCATGAACCGTCGGGCGGGGTTTGAGAGAGCTAACTATGTCTGCGCGATGGTACACAATGAGTAGGACGAGGAATACTCTAGGTTATTATACTTGCTAGCTGTAGGAGCGTATTTTGCATCACCCACTTACATCGCGTCTATATAGTGGCTGGTTTGCCTGGTGCATATTCGCAGCCAGACCAAGGGTCATTGAGGTATAGTTCGGTGGAGTCAAAGAGCATATGCTATATTACACAATGGATATACAAATACCCATTGCCGTGCATGGCACAACTGCAATTTGTCTGTGTGTATAAATCGCGTGGCGGTCTTTTGAGGTCGACTAGATCCCTGCTATGACTGGCTGTTGAAGTTATATCAGGTAAGCTTTGAGACACAGGCTTAGAAGAACAGCTAAAAGCGGTTATCTTTACCAACAAACAGCTTACCAAGTATACGTATATCCGAGACAATCCAAGTATCACGATATAAGAAGCAAATTACGCCAATTATTATAGATTTTGAAAAGAGAAGAAGAAAATTTGTTAAATCCAATACAACTTGATATTGTGTAAATAAGCCTATCGATCCCTGATAGCGCCTTTCTGGCACTGCCCACCAGGTGCACAGTTTGTTGCGCGAGGATTCTGACGCGAGTGCACGTGCCTCATTTATGCCCCGCCACTCATCATACTCGCGCCTGTTCATTAAATTCAAAATTTTGGGACGACCCTCTAAATCTTGAGCACCTCACCCACTTTTGCTCGACTCTCCCTCAGCGACAACACGTGCCCGTTCCTGCGACGACAATCCTACCTTCCCATGCGACGATAAATGCTCCCTCCCCTGTGAAGATACAAGATCCTCCGCCACGGTCCATGGCCTATCATTCATGACGCTCATTCAATCATTTGGCCCAATATATCCATCCGGTAGAGGACCATTGTTTCTGTACCCCGCGACAAACAGAGGATTCCAGTGCCAAGTGAGGCGGTGACCACCCCAATGACGATGCATATGCAGGCGGCTACCACAACCACGGTTGCGCGCCTGTCTCATCAGGCAACCAAGCTGGCTGTCGCACCACTCAAGCCTATCCTGAAGACGTCGCCATCGTTTCTCGGCAAAAGGAAAGCGTCCGACGATGTCAACCTACACAGTGACGGCACAATGGATGGTTCTCAGAGCCCCCGCAAACGACAAAAGGTTGAGTTCAACATGAATCTGGAGATCCACGAGGTTGGCACGAGGTCGGTGGAAGAGGTCAAGAAGGAGATCCAGGCGGCACTAGATGGCCACGCGAGAGGCGACGACGAGGAATACGACATATTGAAGGAGACTCTGTCCGGGAAACTACGATTCTACGATGACGATGATGACGACGACGAAGATGTCGACCCTACTCTGCCTGAGAAGCGACGTCAAGAACTCAAGGTCTACATGGTCGCCCTGTCCAGTTTCGTCCCGCACCTTGGCAGGTCTGCAAATGGCCTCGTGAAGGAGGTTCTGAAGTGCCAGTGGCTTGGCCGCGATGATCAGTTCGTCAGAGTCTACACTCAGTTCCTGGCAGCGCTGGTCAGCGCCCAGGGCTCTTATTTAGAACAAGTCCTCTTGTCGCTTGTAGAGAAGTTTACCGACTCGCGCCCCACCGCCTGGGCAGTCGCAGGGTTTCCGCCCGTCAGCAAAGAGCGCATGCAAGAGCGCCTGCATACGGCCCTCAGATACTTGCTTCGTGTCTTCCCTGCAGCCCATTCCGTCCTTGGGCGCGTTACCGCCAAGAAGTATCCATTCGACGAAGAGTCGACGCGAGTTCATTTGGCATATGTCGACAATCTCCTCCGGCTACGGGAATATGCTGCGCCGCTTAAAACAGAGATTATGGATCTGATCCTCAGCCACTTGGTTCAGACCGACGTGCATATGCAAACTGATCTGGATGATCTGGACGACAACCTGACAGCAATGGTCGCTCTGGCTCTAAAATCATCCCAGGCAGCGGCAGAGCTGCAGGGAGAGGACGACCTGGACGACAGCGATGCCGAGTCTGTGGCAAGTGAGGAGGATGACGAAGATGATGAATATGCCAAGGTCAAGGCTGTGAAGGAGACGATTGAAAAGATGGACTTCATCATGAACACTCTCTTTCGGCTAAACGCTCCGCAATACGCCAACCCCGAATCCGACGAGGCTTTCGAGACCTTCAAAGACCTTCTGGTCGAGTTCTCCAACATTATTCTGCCCACGTACAAGTCTCGCCATACCCAGTTTCTTGTCTTCCACATTGCCCAGAAATCAGAACGGCTCATGGACGCATTCTGCGGGACCTGTATCAACATTGCCTTCGAGTCACAACGCCCTCTCGTGCTCCGGCAAGCTGCATGTGCTTACTTGGCTAGCTTCGTAGCTCGTGGAGCGCATGTACCAGGCCATATTGTACGTTCCATATTCGACGTGCTTGGTTACCGCCTAGACCAGATGCGGACGCAGTACGAAGCGTCCTGTCGCGGCCCAGATACCCGGCGATATGCAGCCTTCTATTCGCTGACGCAAGCGTTGATGTACATTTTCTGCTTCAGGTGGCGTGATCTGGTGGCGTCTGTACCCGAGGACGTCGATCCCGACGATCCATCCTCCTACTTGGATCAGGACATCGAATGGGAAGCCAGCGTAAAGGATACACTCAGGCGGAATATCTACTCGAGGTTGAACCCTCTGAAAGTCTGCTCGCCGGGCATCGTGGATCAGTTCGCTTTGTTGGCGCATCGCTTCCGATTCATGTACGTCTATCCACTCATTGAAGCAAACAAACGCCTCCGGTTGTCGCAATTTGTCTCGACGGCGTACGCGAATGGCGGTGCACTACGTGAGTCGGGATTAGACTTGAGCGATGAAAGCTGGCAGCGATTGGACTCCTTTTTTCCATTCGACCCTTACCAACTGCCCACAAGCAAGCAATGGGTCGACCCGGACTACCTACAATGGCAAGACATTCCTGGACTGAACCCCGACGACTCGGATGAGAGTGAAGAGGAAGTTCTCGACGAGGAAATTGAGGAGGATACTGCGACAGACGATGAGGCTGGTGCAGACGACTGACACGAGATTATGACCTGACATTTCATGGGGCGTTGGGGCACGGTAAAAGAAATTTGGGACTATGGAGACCAAACTTGTCTCGTAATCTGTACTCGGCATAAAAGGCGTCCAGGAAACAGAGCATTCGCAGGCGTCGGGGACAGCGGTCGCATACATTTCCGGCATTCACACAAGCATATGTTTGCTGTAGCAATATATATATCGATGTAATAGATCCTTGCCGTACGTGAATTTGCCTGCAGACGTCGCGATGGTGAAGCAAGCAAGCCACACTCTATGCAGCCTGTGGCACATGAAAAGGCATGAAGAGGTCGACCCCTTAGAGAGAGAGACTGGCACATGACTCCATGCTGCTTGCATATGCGGAAGCAAAGTCGGACATGGCTGATGGGTATGAGGTACATATGTAGGTCACTATGGTAAGAAACCGGACCCAGGCCCACTTGGGGGGCCGCTGCTCCTTGGCAAGTACCTGGCGGCCAGGTCGGCTGCCGACGTCATTGGCTGACAACGGGTCGACTATCATACCGCCTTCCGAAAAGCTAAAGATTGATTCCACATGGCCAGGAACTGCCGAACTCATGCGCTTTTCTGCCCATGTGTGCATGCTTTCCCAACTGAGCTTATAGCGGACCGGGGAGAGGAGATCTGACGAGCTTTTCACGCCTGAATTGTTCTGGAAGCAGTTTATTCCCACTAGCTTCAAACCACGTTTGCGCCCCCAGTCGTTCGTTCTTGTGCTGCAGAGTGCCGAACCTCGGCTGACTCATCGGGCCAATATTGATCAGCTACCAGATACCCTTTGGGACAGGCCACCCCGAGGCATGGCTGTCGCCGCAGAGCCGGCGCACGACGCCGGCGAGAACAGCGAGTTTGGCATGGAGGATCAGGATCGCCCGTCGTTTGAGGATTTCTGGAAGCGCAGCAAGGAGGCGCATCAGGCCAGAAATGTCACTTTCCTGCCGACTTCCGGTGTAGGTATGTAAGTCGTGGCCGGTCTTTTCTTTGTGCTCCTGCTTTCGCATTGTCTTTGCCTACCAGAGTCCAAGCATCTGCCTTTTCCTTTGGCCTATAGCACAGTCACGTCAGCCTTGAAGAAGGCCTCGGCCGAAGGGACTGGAGGACGATGAGAAGGCACATATGGAATAACACGGGGGTTCGTGGCTGTGCTAGATGTTTATCGTGGAAACGTCTGCATAGGACCCTCGAGATTATGGATCGGCCCCCCTGGTTGGGTTGTTTTATAGATGCACCCGGCCGCATGACTGGTTTGATCATATCCTAGACGGGGATGAGAGCAAGTTGTTAAACCCCCCCAAGCACGGCATCTTCAAGACGAGACGGAGCAACTCGTGTCAATGCCCCTTTTCATCTTCGACTCCTGCTTTCTCCTCTTTGAGCTGTATCTCGAAGTACCCGCCTCGTCCTCGGTGCTCTCTCTCCCTGGTCCTTGTTTTCTGTCATTCGGATAAACCGTTCAGTTGTTGTCTCGGGCTCGCAACCACTACTGACGCTGTCCATCAGAATCTCCGCACAATGAGGTCACCGACAACGCAAAGACAAGGGCACAAGCCCGCAGAGCTCAAGTAAGGAAAGCTCAGAAGCAACATCGCCAGCGCAAAGCAAACTACACCAAAGAGCTAGAGATGGATATTGCACGACTACGCGATATGATTGAGCAAACAGAAACGGAGGCGAATGCTCTCAGGACTGAGAATGACGGCATGAGGCGACGGCTGTCCAAGAATGCGGTCGCGTCCGGAATGATCGCCTTGAGCGCACCAGTACCGAGACCAGTGCAACCGGCTTCGACTTTCAGCCCGTATATGCTCCCGGCCGATCCAAGTCCAAAGGTGGAATCGACTCCCGGGGCTGATGAGCCTGAGTATATCCTGCGTATGGATATGAGTGATACAATGCAGACGCCGACGTTTCGAGTATCGAGGTCACCCAGTCCAAGTTTAGGGACGAGGACCGAGGACATGTTCTCGCCCACAGTTTCAGAGGTGGAAATGACACCAATAATGGCGGTGGCGACTACGACCACCTCGACATTCAGTGCCTCATCCGGGGCGGTATCCGGGGCGGTATCTGGAGGGTTGACGGAGGAGCAAACGGAGTTGGTCATTAACTTCATTCTCTCGTAAGTGCCTTCCGTTTCATGCTTGTAAAAAGGGCATATCTGCTGGGGAAGCCCGTGCTCACGCCAAATACAGACTCGAGCACATCTGCTGGAATCATTTCGATCCGTCACATTACAAGCACCTCTCCTACGACCCTATGGACCCCGAGAATGGCCACGCGCTCATGGCCTCATCCATCGCGCTACAGCACGCGACTCCTGATATCTTTACCCGCATAGACGCCGTCAATTCCGTCATCAAATCCAACCCGCACTGCAACCCTGACACGCATGATATCGAGTGGCAACTGAGTGGCCTATCGCTCGAGACATTATACGGCCTGGCACAGACGCTAAATCCGCCGGATCGGGAGTTGGCACCTGTGCAAGCGTGGTTTGAGATTGTACAGATGTATGGCCCGGATGTGGCGCTGGACAGGCAGATCATCGAAGGACTGACCAGGGGTTTCAGGGGGATGGTGAGATGCCTACAGTTTGGAGCTGTAATCCAGAGAGAGGTTTTTGACAACATCGTGTCGAATGTGGTAAGGACGAGGTTCGAGGGCTTGACTCTCGGGACAAGTGTAGGGACTGGTATGAGCCTGGCGCCGCCGATCGAAGATGATGAGCGGTTTGAAGAAGTGACATGAGCATAGGATTTACCCACACAGCGAAGAATTGTATAATATATTGCGGCCAATATGCAGCCAAAGGTACTCTCTCTTAGGGTCACATGTCGGAGATGCTTGTAGCAAGCCCTCTGGTGCAGCAGTACATTTCCCTCACATCCACTGGACAATGTAAACCTGTCAAAATGAGCCCTCCATGAATTTTCCAGCGACTTTGGTAACTGGGACTACCACAGTTATCTGGGCACATCTACGCGCATACAATGTATTGCTTGAGAGACAATGCTATGAGGCTAGAAGGCCACGGGACCTCATCTCCTCGTGTTTTGTGGCGCCCAGTGGGCGAACAGTCATATATGGATTTAGTAAAGATTGTTAAGCTGCTGACTGTACTGATATGGCACGAGAAAATTTATATATCGAGACAGTTTTATAACCATGTCCTGGTGTGGACATAGAAAACTCTGAGCCAACTGGCAACGGCGAAGAAAAGCCATGATTTCTCTAGTTTGTCGTGGAAGCTGCCAAGTTGGACTTCTGCCCTGGGTGATAGACTCAAGCGTTTGGTCGTTGTAACTGCTTTGTTGATGTCACCCTGATTCGGGCTGAGCACAACGCAGTTGGCACATCTGTCAAACATCCCTCCAACATTGCCACCTCCTTGATTTCTGTCACTTGGAGACGACGATGACATGAGACGCCATACAAGATGTATATTCCCGATCCTTGGCTCAGGACCTTGGCGGTGGAGGGTCAAAATGGATTCGGTTGATGAATTGTCAATTGGAGAAGATTACACCTCTATGTGAAACGAGGGGGGTATGCTATTTATTGGTGCGGCTGCTTATATATCAATTGTGAATCAGTCCTATCTACTACACGTAGAAGAATCAATTGAATAAGGGCTTTGTCACCTAGGAATTTGTGATAGGGGCCCACTGAGTAGAAAACGGTGTTGTCTCAGTCACACTATTCGATATGTGAATCGTTCGGACACGATGAACTCAGATCACACAGCGGTTCAGCGTTACAAGATACACATACATACGGACATAGTCAATACCATTGTGATAATCGATGAAGGTCGTCAAACCCGCCCCAACGGGCAGACCTGGTAAGACGTCTCATTATTTAGCACCAATGCTTTCCAGTGCTCGCAATCCAGTCTAATGGAGACCCCGCAAACAGTATGATCCTTATGATACAAATAGTACACCTAGACTCCGTTGCCATTCCACATATCTCTCGAGTCCCTTAGTTGTACTGCATGTATGTAGCTGTCGAGTTGAACTTCAAGTTGCCCTTGATGACCTTGTCGACGGCACTGAGGAAATCCTTCTCGGTTGCCACCTTTCTCCTCGCTCGGATGGCGAACATGCCCGCCTCTGTGCACACACTGCGCAGCTCGGCGCCGGTGGCATTTGGGCACAGCCTTGAAATCAGCTCCCATCTGATATCTCGTTCGACGCTCATACTCTTGGCGTGGATGCGCAGGATGTTGGCACGTCCCTCGAGATCGGGCAGGGAGAACTCAATCTTTCGGTCGATACGACCGGGACGCATGAGGGCAGGATCCAGCGTCGAAGGCCTATTGGTTGCGAACATGACCTTGATGTTTCCACGAGCGTCGAAACCATCGAGTTGTGTGATCAACTCCAACATGGTACGCTGCACCTCGTTGTCACCACCAGCACCGTCATCAAAACGAGCACCACCGATGGCGTCGATCTCGTCGAAGAAGATGATACAGGCCTTCTTGGTTCGCGCCATCTCAAACAGTTCTCTGACCATGCGCGCACCCTCACCAACATACTTTTGAACCAGCTCGGAACCAATGACACGGATGAACGTTGCATCTGTTCGGTTTGCCACGGCTCGGGCGCAAAGCGTCTTTCCGGTACCGGGAGGACCGTATAACAGAGCGCCCTTGGGAGGATCGATACCGAGGTTGACGAATCTCTCCGGCGACAACAGGGGCATCTCGACGACCTCTCGCAACTTCTCGACCTGCTCCTTGCAACCGCCGACATCGCCATATGTAACGTCGGGCTTCTCCTCGACCGTCATCATGGTGACACTGGCATCGATCTTGGGCGGCAGCGGCAGCATGATCTGGTACTTGTTCCGGTCGACACCCACGCGCATGCCCTCCTCGATATCGGTAGGCGAGACGCGCTCGCCCAGCTGGACAACGAACTTGGCGATTTGCTTTACATTGATGACATATTTGCTCTTGGCCTCATCCTTCTCGTCGGCGATGATCTTGGTGCACCTCGCTACCTGAAGTGGCTGCTCTTCGGCCATTCGTTGCCGATCGGCGGCTGTATCCCACAGGTGCGGTGGTGCGAGACCTGTGTCGGATTCCTTGACGCCAATCTTCTCGTCCACGCTTTGTTGCTTCTCCTTGATCTGCTTCTCGAGGTTCTTGAGGGCAGAGCCGTAGGGGGCGGCGCCGTAGGTCTTGAGGACTTGGATATCTCTGACTTCCAAGTTAGCCCAACTCAAGAAGCCGGGTGGACAAAGAGCGCGGCAGAGGCGACATACTCATCTGTGAGAGGGGTGATCTTCTTCTCTTCTACCTCGTCATCGGCAAAGTTCTTCTGGTATTTCTCCCAGTTCTGGCCGGTGGCGGACGGCTTGGGATCGGTCAGTAGAGCTTCGGGGCAAACACGCAATCGCCAGACATACCATCTTGACAAAGGGTTCGGGACAGAATCAGTGGGGCAACGATGTTGATCCTGTTGCGTGCGAGAGAAGGAGAGTATGGGCGGGCGGGCGGTGCGATGCTGAAGCTGCTGTGGAATGTGGTTGTTCTCGTCGGTTGTGATGGGTATGGAGGTGGGTGAATGACCGGGCTGAAGGGGCCAGCCAAGTGACGGGACGAGTTGCATAAGCTCTGTTTGCCTGGCCAGGGTGGGTGCTACTGAAGATAGTGCTGGATTGGGTTTAGCTTCGCAGTCACGCATCTCTATATCAAGGACCACGTCGGCCGGATACCCAACGTGTGATGCAAAGGCATGCGGCGAAACCTTTCAAACTAAACAAACAGCCATCATGTATCAATTTTCCATATTAATTATCATATGGTTTCGTATTGTTCCGGCTCCTACGTGCAATATAGCCTTCGTTCCGCGTGCACTTGCCAGTTAGTCTGGCGGTCTTGGCCCGAACGGGCAGTACTAGCTAGCAGCCTTGCAAGCTTCCCCAGAACATTTTTGCGACTTACAAAAATTATTTGGCAGCCTCAACGCGGGGCGGCATCAGGGACCATCTTGAGCTTGACCACCACTTCAACACCACAATCTTCAACTCCACATACTTGCTTCCCGACCGGTCCTTTCAGTCATGGCTGCACCAACACCGGCCGTTGGCCCCAGCGCGCCCTCCAATGCCACTTTCAGAGTATGAGTCCCCCCCCTCTTGGGACGAAACAGAGCTCTGTTCACTGACCCTACCGTAGGATAAGGAGAAGCCGATCGCTGTGCGGTCTGCCAACATCGTCGCTGCCAGGGCCGTCGCTGATGCTATCCGGACGTCCTTGGGGCCCCGAGGTATGGACAAGATGATCAGAAGTGGAAGGGGCGAGACGATAATCACAAACGACGGCAACACCATGTTGAAGAGCATGTCCGTCATGCACCCGACGGCCAAGATGTTGGTGAATCTTTCCGGGGCACAGGACGTTGAGGCAGGAGATGGAACGACATCCGTTGTGGTCATTTGTGGTGCTCTGCTTGGTGCTGCAGACCGGCTGTTGGGCAAGGGCATTCACCCTTCAGTCATCTCAGAATCCTTCCAGAGAGCAGCAGCCGCTTCGGTACAGATCTTGCACGAAATGTCCCAGCCAGTCTCCCTGTCCGACAGCGCGACGCTTCTGCAGGCCGCAAACACATCGCTGTCGTCCAAGATCGTCTCCCAGTACTCGGGTCTGCTCGGGTCCATGGCCGTGAACGCGGTCACCAAGACGATAGACATCAAGAGCGCCGACAATGTCGACCTGAAGAACATCAGAATCATCAAAAAGGTTGGCGGTACGATAGAAGATAGCGAGTTGGTCGACGGCGTCGTCCTCAACCAGCCCGTCATCAAGCAAGCAGGAGGTCCTACCAAGGTGGAGAAGGCAAGGATCGGTTTGATTCAGTTCCAGCTCAGCCCGCCGAAGCCCGACATGGAGAACACAATCGCAGTGAACGACTACCGCCAGATGGACAAGATCGTCAAGGAGGAACGCCTATACCTGTTGAACCTCGTCAAGAAGATCAAGAAGGCCAAGTGCAATGTTCTCCTGATCCAGAAGTCCATCTTACGCGATGCCGTCAATGATCTATCCCTTCACTTCCTTGCCAAGCTCAACATCATGGCTGTCAAGGACATTGAAAGAGACGAAGTCGAGTTCATCTGCAAGTCGACGGGCTGCAAGCCAATCGCCGATATTGACTCATTCACCGAGGATAAGTTGGGGTCTGCGGATCTGATCGAAGAGTCTCAATCAAGTGGCGCACGAATGGTCAAGATCCTTGGCACCAAGAGCTCTGGCAAGACCATCAGTGTTGTCTGCAGAGGAGCCAACGGCTTGATTCTTGACGAGGCCGAGCGTTCGCTGCATGATGCTCTCTGTGTTATTAGGTGTCTTGTCAAGAAGAAGGCTCTCATTGCTGGTGGAGGTGCTCCTGAGATCGAGATTGCAGCACAACTCTCGAAACAAGCTCGAGCCTTAACTGGTACCGAGGCCATCTGCTGGAAAGCATTCGCAGATGCCCTTGAGATCATCCCCACTACACTAGCTGAAAACGCCGGTCTCAACAGCATCAAGGTAAGCTGATTTACTCCGTCCATCGAATACTCAAGTTTTCTAACGGTCGGGCAGGTCGTCACTGAGTTGAGGCATCGTCACGAGATGGGCGAGAAGAATGCTGGAGTCAGTATCAAGAGTGGCGGTGTCAACACTAACATTGCCAAGGAGAATGTGCTACAGCCTCTTTTGGTCAGCACAAGTGCCATTGAGTTGGCCGCGGAGACCGTGAAAATGATCTTACGTATCGATGATATCGCACTCAGCCGATAAGCCACTCGTGGGGCAAAGTGGCCGAGAAAGGGCAATGGCAGCCATAACTCATTGTGGTGGGCAGAGCTGCGACATGCTGCGACTAGCCGTTGGAACCATAGAGGGAGAGCCTGTCTCATAGAAGTGAAATGGTATGACTGTCAAGATTCCCATGGGGTTATAGACGGGTGTGGAGTTCAGTAATGACAAAAAGAGAAACTAAATGAGCACCCACCAGGACAAACATGGTCCGAACTCTCATCACTTCTACTACTCTGTGCTTATTCATGTGTTTAATTCTTGCCAAACCGAGCACTACTCGGCTTGTGAATGGCTATGAACGATGTCCAGCTAAGTAATTGTTGAACACAATGTATATATACATTGTAGTTTCCATTTCTCTTAAGCTATTCGAGGTTGCCAGCGCTACCCAGCACTCCTTCCATGGAGAAGCAATCAATGTACACGACTGCCGAATTCCCCAGTGGAATATTGTAGAGCCCCTTAAACGCCTGTGCTTCCTGTGAGTATCATTTCTTCTTCGGACTGCTCCATGTAAAGACCAACCAGTGTTGATGGTCTGTGTAAAGTAGAACATCAATGGCCCCATAACTATGCCTGCCTTCCTAAATATGTTCTCCCTTCATGATTAGGGGAAGAGTATGTCTCATTAATGTCGTGATCGTTCAAGATTATCATTATCCACCCTTGTGCCTCCTTATTCCCCCCATCCCAGCCCCAGCCGGCCTAATTTGAATCATCCCCGCCGTCGTGGCGTGTACTAAGCAAACCGGATATATCTGTGAAGACGAGAACGGTCAAATGAGGCCTCGAGGGGATCGATTTGAGAAGGATCGCTCCCCATGCCATAGACTGGGCAACGTTGATCGAACAAACGTTTCGCCTCGGCCAGTTGAGCTTGTGTAAACAAGCATCCTGTCCTCATGAACCTTCTACACCAGCCAAACAGCCCAAACACATCACATCTCCTTCGCTCCCGCGCTCAACGCAGCATCTGCTGCAAACGACAGAACTGTGGCCTTTAGCGTTCCAGCCCACTGTGTCCTTTTCTCCCTTGCCGCTTTTGACGGGAGCATTAGGGCGTTCTGAAGCCCACTGTTCGTCATCATCGACATCATGCATTGTGAAAGACCTCGACAGCGGTTCATCTGCTTCGTCTCCCAGGGGTTGATGTGCAGCAGCATCAGGCGAGGCTGGAAGCCAGCCCTGGCATTGCCTTATGCAGACATAGCATGTTCTTTGGCCACAGCCCTGGCAATCTGCAAATGAGTCGAGATCAGACTTCTTGGTGGGCTTTCGGTGGCATATGTGGCAGGGGCTCAGTGGTGCCGATGAAGTTGTCCTTTCTGCTGCCTGAGGTCGTATTTGGGGTGATATTGGTGGCGTTGAGTAGTTGCTGTGAGCTTGTGTATAATGATTCTCGTCCTTGACGTTCTGATCCAGTGCCTCGCTATCGTCTGAAACCCTCGCCCGCTTGCTAGAAGGCATTGGCCTAATCTTCCTTTGAAGTGCCTCCGCCAGGCTCGGAGAAAACCCCCCGCTGAAGTTGGTACTGTGAAAGACTATTCGATCTAGAGGATTGCTGGACACATCGTCACTGGGTGTTTGGGCGACGCTGCAGGGGCGTGAGCAGTCAGCGGAGCGTGGTCCAAGGCTTGTCGAGTCATAGACGGCATACAATGGCATTTGAGGATCTCCATTGTCGTCCCGCCTCCGCTTCTTGCCCGAGAGCATGGGCGACTCAGGTCGTGTTACCGACGGCATCGGTGCAGCTCTGTGCAGACTGTTGGCGAAGTCGTTCTCCTTGGATGGTGCTAATTCGACTTGGGAGTAAGGGGAGGGGTCGCTGGCTGAGAGAGAGCCGGGGAGGTCGGAACTTGAGCGGGTTGATGAGGTCGGAAAGTCAGTTGGACAGTTCGCGGCTGGATTCGCCAGGTGCGTCTTGGTTGAAGTGCCATGGCGGCGCGGAACAAATCACCGGAATCTGGGGCCCTGTGTCTTGCCTATGGGTTTCAGTCAAAGCCGCTGGAGCCCGGGTCGCGTAGCGATTGCCTTCTGGGGCTCACAGCAACAGGAGCCAGCCGTCCCATGTGGTTGGTGGCGCTAAAACAGCGTTTGCCGCTCAAAGTATGGCACTGGCCCCCGCGTGGCCACACTTTAACTAGGTGCTGTAGCTAACCATGTTAGTCAACTTGGTCCTAATTGATGTTCCGGTCCTTGGCGAGGTGTATTACGTAACAGCACTGCGTGATACTTCGACCCGACCAACCTCTGAAAGAAACTGGACGTATTTGTGGTCGTTTCCAGTCTCGATGAAATAGCCTCTGGTGTCCACCTGAACTGCAATGTTCAAAATGTCCCTCTTGTTCTAGAGGCTGAGTGGTGCCAACAGTGTTCGTCCTGGGTAAGGGAGGGGCTTACTCTTTCTCAAACAGAATCAGCTGGGAGGGCATGCCTCTGATTTATTTATTCGTTGTCTTCAGCAAGCGCCGTGCCAAAATTCCCTGTTTCGTCTCAAGATTAAGCTCCTGGAGGGTTCAAGTTCTCTTTTTGATCCAGTCACCAACTGGTCTTGAATCAAAACCCCAGAGGAAAAGCTATATCAACCAACAATATATTCCCAACGGTAGACTGACATTTTGGCCACTCTTGAACCAGCCAGCTCCTTCTCCATAATTTCTCATATTTACATAATCTTATTCGTCGTAGCCATAGATATAAGTATGCTCTTCCTTGCCCAGGAAAGCCCATTCATCAATGTGTACGAATGGTACTTGGCAATTAGCATATTCTCAGATATGCCCTTCTTGTTAGTTACTTTGTTTCATGAGTAGGCTACGACTCTCATATAACTAGGTACAAGTGTCTGTCCATCAGGGTCATAAAATTCTCTCAGTGTAAGCAATCTGCTAATGTTATATTTCCGTTCATGCTTCCCAGCAAATAGCTCTGGTAAAACATGCAATGATCAAGATAAAACAATAGAGCCAAAGTGTTCGCAAAGTGATCTTCTTGTTCCCGTCTCTTCCTATTGTCGTCTCAAGGATTGAAGAGATGTATGGATATGGCACATCTTCCTTTGGAGTCAGCTTGCCACTCTGGAAGTTCCGAGATAGTGGAAAATTGTTGAAACAGATTTTATTCTCGCTCAGCTCTATGGCATACATAAACGCAGAGTGAGATGATGCCATTCTTGATTACTTCTCATGATGCTTTTGAAACACACAAAGTGCGATTTTCGACATTTCATGTCATTGCAGCAGCGTATCCTCTTCTTAGATTTGCACATCGTCATTGCTTATCGGATAGTTCTGAGTCAACCACATGGCATTAGTTGCCTTTTCTTCTTCTTTTTTCTTTTTGTTTTCGTTTAACTATTTATGACACTATCAAGAAGGTGTCATTATAGCATCCATTGACATGGCTTGATATTACGTAGAGTGAATTGTAGCTTCCCACAATTATATTAGTTAAACACCGAGTTACGAAGACGTGCCGATGCATTATTCTACTTTGATAGGTGTGCTTCTCAATCAGCAAAATGAGTGTGCTGCCACAACTGTCTATTGCTGTTCCTGTCTAGACAGATGAGGCCAGCCAGTTATGAGAAATCCGGTATGTTTGCCCCCATCCACGACGAGAAAGACTGCAGCAGTCTGTCATGAATTTCAAATGTAGTGTCAACTAGGAATGATTCAAGAATCGGTCAAGCACAGCGCCACTCTCAGATCTGGCCGTTTCTTTTTACAGCAAGAGATTTCTGTGAAATTCAGCGAGAGCGGGTCAAACTTAGGTCAGTATCCTATAGCTTTTATTTCGCTCTCCTTGATCCTTGTATATTGAGGCGGGCCGGGATGCCCGTTCCGCTCTGTTGGTCATGGTATTAACAGGACATGTGGACATTCCACTGCCCACACAACTTTCGCGGTGTATTTGATTTTACGTGAACAAGCCAACACCATGACACAGCTACATCTGACAACATAGTTCTCTCTCTCTCTCTCTCCTCACAACTGACTTACACGTAAAAATCACTCGCCATGTCAGGTTTCCCCGAAATCATCCAGAAGAGGATTTTTAATGTATTCTCATGATGCCCGTACATTTATACCAAGACCCAAGGACGTGTGCGCCATTTAATGCTAGACCTTCTTTACAAATAATACCAAACAAACGCTCCTATTGATCCGTGAAAATCGCGATCTACTCCGGAGGAACCAACTCCTTCGGAAGCACTTTATCCTTCTTTCCCGCTTGTTGGCCTTGCCCGCTGCTGCTCCAAACCACTTCATGATCTTGTTCAGGGTCATATTCCTCGGCAATAGTCTTCGAGTCCTTCCTCTTCATGCCTTTGTATGCCTTTCCTCTCGGCTCCTGCTCAACGTCGTTGGAATCGTCAAGTCGGTCCCCCTCTACCAATGTGGCATCGAAATCTTCGTCATCTGAATCCTCCTGTGGTAGTCTTTCATGGTCCGTTTCCTTCTTTTTGATGAAGCTGTCGATGATGTAGTATTGCATGGCATTCATGATGAGTGGGAACAGCATCATGACAAAGACAATTTGGAGCTTTTCGTTGCCGTCAGTCCAGCCCAGCGCCCAGTCACCGATTCGTGCGATCCACGGAACCATGAGGAATAGAATGAGGACACAGATCTTCATGCCGAAAAGACCGCAGAAGTAGATGATCGATTGCTTCACCCACCACCAGGTCCTGGGCGGGCTACCGTAGTTCCCAGACTGAATCGACTCTGCGGGCTTGCCAAGCGGTGTGTATGATACAAGGGCTGTGAATACGCGGAGCAAAATGATTAATATCGGTATTCCAAGTGTTGTCTATTGGGTCCAGGTTAGCACAGCCCTATACGTAGACACGGAAGAATCAAATCACTCGACTCACATCAATAGCCAAATTCAGGAGATAAAACGAGCACGGGTTCGGCACGTAGACATCGCTGTCATCCCGCCTCAGCAATCTCGCCGCTGCCTGGACGCTCATAGGCTCGACCTTGATGGAGAACCGGCCACTCGTCAGCATCGACATGAAGACGTTTGCCATGTGCACCAAAATGCTCCCGACGACCTGCTTCGACGCATCAAAAGCCCAGATCTTGAGCGGTCGTTGTGGCCGCTCGCGCCATCGCTTGTAGACGAGTGAGAGGAGTGCAAGGCCACCGAGGGCCAACTGTACCAAGACGGCAAATGAACCTAACAGCCTGCACTCCCCGGAGCCTTCATCGCCTCCCGGACCGCTCTCGGACCCGCCTTGTGCGTGCGACGTCGATGGCATTGCTGTGGTCAGCGCCGCGGCTGCGAGCGCTGTGGTGGTGGAGAGGATGTCTGTAGGAGCGGGGACGTCGACGCCTACTGGCGCTTTCGACAGTGCCGTTGCTACGGCGGCTGGCACGTCTTGTAGGAGAGTCGTAGTCGCGGCTGTTATGATGTCCTTCGGGCTCATTTGAGGTGTGTGAGTGTCTTGCTATATAGACTGGATCGCCTCTTTCAAGTTTGTTTAAGCTCGGACGAAGGGACTCTGCTGCTTTGTGAGGAGCGATGACGACGGAGAGCTGCCGGTGGATCGTCGGGTGGAACCTTAGGGGCCAAGGGACGTTTGGATGTGTCTCAGAAGAAAGGGATATCGTATGTCTAGTACAACAAAGAAACGGGTTCTACACCCGGACACACAAAAAGGCGAGTGATGCAGCGCAATCCTTAGTGAGGAGAGAAGTAGAAGAAAGCACTAGGAATTCTAGACACCTGACCGAAAAGCCCAGGTCAAACGTCGTCGAGGAGCAGGTGTCACGTAGAGTCCAGCCCCAGGATCCTAGTAAGGTCTTGGCGGCTTCTAAGCATAATTTAGCTACACAAACGCTTCGCAAACCCACCTGCGATGCGCGCTTGCAAGGCATCGAGTCCTCGCTCTCGGGGCTCTGGCCGACCTTTAGCAGGGGGGGCGTTAAGCGTAAAACATGCGCTAGGCTTCAGTGGCATCGGCGCCGCAAGCCATGGATGTAAGTAATGGGTAAGTCGGGTAGGCTGAGCCACCTGACCAGGTCAGATTTGGGTACCGCCCAATTGACAGTTTAATGAACGGTTCATCGCCCAACAAGTAAAGTGTAAAAGCAGGCCGTTTGGGGGATTGAGCTAGGTATGTAGGTCATTGTCTTGCAGACGGTCCTCTTTCGTATTCCAACCGCCGCCAGAAGGGTGGATTGGATTTGAGTCCCCACCGCGGCGACTTACTCGACGTGCGGTTATGTAGGCCCATACATACATATGGGCGCCTGGCACGTTTCGTAGAACACCCACCGAGGTCTCGGCATTGATATCTTAAGAGACAATTGGCTCGGCCATGTTCGCTCTGGCCACGGAAGCCTCTAATCTGAACAACGCAATAATCAACGGGTGTCCTTTTTACCGATGCAATGAGTTTTAGTAAGCATCATAGGATGGAACAGAATTAGTACCGAGGGCGTGGCGCAAAGTAGCAGGGACAACATCCCAGTGAGGGAAGTGGGCACTTCGTGACACATTGCGGCGAGCGAGTAACCATGAGGTTTGCAGCTGCAAGATCCCTCTTGACACGTATAATTACCGTCACTGGTGGCTAGTACTTTCATTCTTACAGAGGCGGACCACGGGGGATTCTGCCTGACTGTCACCATCAAGTGATATCGTCGCAGACTAAATGACCCAAAAGAGAAAAGTGCCTGGCGTAATGCCGTATTCCGTTAAACCATCAAAAACAGTTTGACCATTAGTCGTGTGATCAAACATCCGCTATAATCATGAACATCTCGAATAGGTCCCTGAACGAGTGAGACTCCCTGCCGGGAGATTCAGAAGGGGGTGTCTGTGTGTGTGTGTATGTGAAGCGCAGCCAACGCCAAGCAAAGCCCAACCATCCAGTCATGCAAATGTCCGATGATATATGGCAGATGTCTCCGTACGGGTGGAAAGTGCCATCAAGTCATAACCATCTTGTTGCTTGTTTTCTGGGGTAGGAAGCTTCGCACGAAGCTCAAGACATTTCTTCGTGCTTGCTCGGCAGCATCGTCCGGCCTGCCCTTCCTTGTTGTAGCCACCTTGGTGGCCGCAGCCAGCTTCGCTTCCTTCTTCTTCACCGGGATCGGTGTCGTGACGGGCTTGACGATGGAGCTAGCCTTGGACGAGGTGGATGTAGAGGTAGAAGATATCGACGGGTCTGCAGACGTACGACCAGAGCGGGTAGTCTGAAGAGCGGCCGCAGGCCCGTCTAACTGTCAATCGATGCCATGCTTCTGCTTGAGCTGAGCTAAATTCTCCTTGCGAGCTTCGAGGTCCTCTTTTGACTTGATCATCTTCTCTGGCTGATGGTATAATACTGCGGGTAGCACGTTAGATACATGAACCGCTGGGGCATCCTGGGGGTGTGGTCGCGTGATACGTACCGACGAGGTATCGTCCCTGAAAGTTGAAGCCGTTTAGCTTGTCGCAGGCCTGCTTCGCGTCCATGACATCCTCATAGACGACAAAGGCGGTACCCTTGGTGTTGGTCGCAATACCCTGTCGGACCTGGCTGCAGAACGTGTCAGCCAACCGTCCAAGGAGAGATCCGGGATGGGTGCAAACTTACCGGATAGGCCCGAATTTACCGAAGAGCTCGAACAGGTCCTCCGGCGTAACGGTGTAGCTGCAGGGATCGAATTAGAAGGCCTTCAACGGTGGCGCGATGCTTGCACTGGGCGTACCTTAGATTCTTTACGAACAAAGCTCTATCAACCCGTTAGCATGTCGTGATCATGGAAGGATGAGCAGGGGCCATGGCCGCCCATCAGGCGATGCCTCGGAGCGGAGACCACGGAAGGATCCCAGACAGCAAACGTACCGATTGACCTCGGGGGCAAGCTTGCCGGCGCGACTCATATCTCGATGATATGGCAGTGATCTCGCTTCTCGATAGGTGTCGGGTATGACAAAGGCGTCTGGGTCGTGGTTCAGGTGGGCGTACGGGCGGGCCGACGGTTGATGGATGGATGTAAAGGAACTAAAGTGTCGGATTGGAATGCGAGGGATCACCACGTGCAGGTCTTAGGCGAGGCTGCTCGAGTTCTCCAGCTCCGTCACGTGATTGAATGATAGCAAGAAAGTGGATGCGGTTGCGTGACTGCCGCGATCGGAGAGCCCAAATTCCTATGGTAGGCGCGAACCGAACATTGGACTTCTCATGAACATGAATCGTTTGTGTACCTATACTCAAACCGTGATCGAGTGAGTCGGTCTTCATCTGCCCTCTATTTATTCCGTCACTCGGGAATAGCGCTGTCCTGACCGCATTTCTGGGGTCTTGCCATCTCAGGCAGCGATTCAAGTGGAGCAGTTACTCGGGCAGGATCTCGCTGCACAAGCGCCGTTGCAGACAATGGACGGGAAACAGGAAACGCAAGATCACCGGATCATTCGTTGTCCAGACTAAAAGGATATATGCTTGATATTTAGTATGCTAGGTCTACGCCGAGTCCAATGGCCGCGAAACACGCCTTTAGCCCACTTGATACCCAGCTCATCAGCAGCTAGCTGACTCTCAAGTCTTCCACGTACGAAACAGGCATATCGGGCACCTTCACGGTGAGGATTGTCGACTGTTTAGGTGACTTAATATGCATGTAATTCGAGTAGGGGGATCACGCACGGTCAGCCTCGCTCCCCGCCAGGAAGTGCTCCAGCTATGTCGGACGCTTTGGGGCTAAGGTTGAGCGGCACACAGCATCACGATGTCTTAACCTTGAACGAATGTGTCACTTGCATTTTGCTCAGGGAAACATTGCGAGAAATGAGCAGCCATATAGCCCATCGGAGAATCTGATCAGGTAAGAGGAATTGATCGTCGTGCTACCACCATAGTCAAGGCAAATTCCTATCAAGCTCTTATACTAGTACAATCTCACCATTGTCACGTACCAGGATGGCCCTCACAGCAATGCTGCCTGTCTTTGGTACGTCTGCCCAGTCATCGACTTTCAGTGCAGTGGGCACTGTTGTCCCCTCCAGCGCCCCAGGAAGCCACAACATGGTGCTGCGAGCTTGGCGATTGCGGCGGATGTTTGCAAGGTGCGCCCACGGCCGAGTGTGTTCAGGCCATTGTTGCCAGTGGTTCGACGATGACCCAAACCACATCGCTCGATACATTGTAGCTGCAATGCCCTCCAGCACTATGTGCCTTTAGTCATGACCGCCGGCGTGGAGAAGTTAAACTCGACTTGGTGGTTCAAAGAGCAATCTTACCGTGTCTGAATATATGTCAGTCTATAGCACAGATCTTATGTCCAATGACTGCCAAGCTAGGCCAACACTGCAAATGGCAGCACCTTCGATCACGGTTGCCACGACGGAAACTGTTCCAACCAATACTCCAACTCCCACTTCCGGCTCGTCTAATGGTCAAGTGGTATCTGTAGGGATTGGAGGAAGCTGGTTGGCCATTGTAATGGGACTACTCGTATTGCACACCGGCTTCGCCTGATGTAGATGGAAATATGCCAGATCAGATCATACGAGACAAGCCCCGACCCCAATATACTGAAGCATCAATGTCTACATGTACTTGACACAAGACAGTACGAGTCATTCATTGCAATTTGCATCGTGGTTTGGGTGACTCGCTTTTGGATACTGAGCATCATCTAAGTGAGGTTTTCAGCGCAAACCAAAAACAGATTCAGGAGCCAACTCAACAGCGCCTCATAGGTGCGACGGCCGAAACCGAGTTCTTTGCATGAGCTTATTCGTTCATGTTATACGAAAAGATCCAATAATGAATCAGTCGCATCCAAGACAGTAGAAGCATTTAGATCCTAGAATGTGTTGGCAATACTACATATCAAGGACTCACAAAGGGGTAGGTCAAATCTGGAATCGAATAGCTAAAGCATTCAAAGGTGCCATAACTGAAAATAAAAGCAGAAAGCGTATTCTCTTAAACCTTCGTCTCTGATTCTGGTTCTCGCTCTTACCGTTACCTACACACCCCTTAATTCTCCCGGTTGCTCCGCCATTACATTCAACCTCGATAACTTTAACCCCTATCCAGTTGCGGTTACCAAGTAGGCGTTTCTGTCCACTCATTGAAGCTTCCCCAAACAAGCCTCAAGCTTCCCGATCTCGTGTTTGACATCTGTACGCAACTGGGCGGCTTGCTGACAGGGCCAACACCTACAAACCCTTGCAAACTCCCCCCTCAGGGCGCACAACGGGCTCTTTCGCCATCCAGTCCTCGCCCAACATTTGACCAAATCTGGACTCACATCGTCTTTCCACACCCGACTCAGGAGCGTGTAGATATTGCTCGTAAGTTGGCCAGCCTCCCTCCTGGCCGCGGACATGTCATGAGTCGGCCGGCCGCGGTCGATCGCGTTGAGATCACTGCACCGGTCCCGAAGGACGTATCCGAGGTTTTCGGCATGGAAATAGTCAAGCATGAAAGCCAACTCTGCTTTCGTGAGGAGCGGGCCCTTGGTGCCGGCACCTGATGCCGCGGCGTCGACCCTCCCGCGAAAGTAGCGCTCCGTTTCCTCCCAGAACACCACCAGATCTGCAGCGGCGCGAAACTCATGTACCAGCTTAAGATACTGGCCTAGAATCACCCCATGGCCCGCCCTGTCGGTTTTCTTTCGGTTCAGTTCTTCCTGCAAAAACATACCCGAGAATTGTTTCGCTCCCTTCAGGCGGGCGCAGTGGAAACATGCCGGTGGAGGCAGAATGACGGGAACATCCCAGCCCCTGTCCTTGATGGCTGGTGTTGCCTCTCTTTCCTCGATGTGACCATAGGGGTATTCGCAATGATGATATCTGACGTGGGTCATGGGAACTGTACAATAGACGCAGGTCTTCATCTGCGCCCTATACTTCCCGGTCGCGCAATACATTTTCCACCGGTACGTCAGGCCGTCGGCGTGGTAGCGGTGTCCACAGTTGGTGCTCAGCAGTCCATACTCATGCCTCCCCTGGGCAGTGTTTCGCTCTTTACAGATCAAGCATATTTCTCTTCCTTCTATTGCCTCCCCTTTTCTTTGAGGCTGTTCTGGTGGACTCTCATCATCTCCGATTTGAGCCTGTGCCTTTTCTTGTTCAAAGACGGTGGCCCCAAATGTTATTTTCGAGACTGCATTCTCTTCCCCAATTAACGACAATAGAGTCTTTTTTGCATTGGTCCAACGCCAAGTTTTATGGCAAAGCGAAACGGACGTTTTATTTTCCATGGCTAGGACTGGGCAGTTCTGTTTAACAACCTGTAGCCTATTATAGCGGACTGTAAGCAACGAGCAGACTGATCTGTGTAAGTACTCGATTGGCCGGTTGAGTATTGAAAGTGACACTGTATAGACCATTGAATGTTTTGGAATGACGTTCTGTTATTTTCTCTAGACGGTCGAAGACCTTCATTGATAGGCGAGCAAGATTATTTCATATGTTTTTGCTACTTTTCAGTCTGCTACCGGAGAAACCTCCTGCGTGAACGGCAGTTTTGCCTTCAAAAAGAGTGAACGCTACTCTAGTTAGTGGGTAACATTCAGTAGTAAGGTTTAACATAGAGGGAGTCACACTTATATACGTTTTGTCTTGATAGCCACATGATTGTCTTTGCTGCCTCGGGTGTGCAAAGAGGTGTGTAACTATGGCGTGCTTATATTTCTCATTGCTGTAGCGCACGTCCTTAAAATTTGGGAGCATCAACGTTGTTTGTTCACTTTAAGTTTGCTCGAGATTTTCTGACATGCATGAATTTGAAAGAACAATAACGGTGGCCATGTCTCAGCTTACATTGTGCACATCCAAAGTTTGTTTTGGGTAAAAGTTATCATCTCTATTAGCTCGGCTATAGAGTACAGTGATATGCCACTAGATGGCAGAAAATGTGTTACATTGTAAAGCTGTGTTATATGCACTTGCTCACATGTGAAAATATGAAGGCACATGGTGCATCCCCAACCATCCCAAAAATAAACGCCTATTTCGCTTCATACATGCCAAGAGTTCCTCTTTACACAATATACAACGGGTATCTTATTGAACCCCAGGCTCTTAAAGTGAGCATGAAATGATGTCGTGACACTGCTGTTCCATCCCAGCTTCTTACTGCTGCTACCTATCTATTGCTGAGGTTTGTATGCCCGGTATCCCGGGTAAGCTGAACCGCCGCCGGTGGCTTGCTGCGGTGGGGGGCTCGAAGACGATGTCTGAGGCCGACTGTAGCCCGATGTGAAGTCAAACCCTCCCGAGTTTGAGATGGGGGACTGAGCCTCCGCGGGCTCTTGTTGATATGATGGAGTCGCCTGCTGATACGAAGTGTCTGTGTACTGGCGCTCTTGTTCCGGACGAGTTAAAGGCTGGGCAGAATCTGAGGAGTATTGCCGCGAGGGCACGGGTGGGTATTGTCGTCCGTAGCCATTGGAAGTGTTGCTTCGCTGGTCATAGCCATACCCTGCCTGTTGTCCTGCCTGTTGAGGGGCGGGAGACCGCATCCGGTCTGGGTTGCCGTATGGAGCATTCGGTGGTGCTGGCGACCGCCGGGGCGGCGGTCGGCCATAACCACTACCGGGTGTTCCACTGCGAGGTGTGCCAGTACGTGGTGTCATGCTTCTTCCATACTCGTCGTACGGCCTTGGGGTTCGAGATTGCGGATAACCCTGGTCCGTTGGCCCGCGCCTATAGCCTGCATTGTTGTAGTCCTGATGCGGTGTCCGTCTACCTTGTCCCATAGGGGCTGCCGCTGCTGTTGCGGCGGCTCCGTAACTCTGCTCACCGTATGCCTGATTGCCGTAGCCTTGATTGTCGTAGGCCTGGTTGCCGTATGCGGAGTTGCCATAGCCTTGGTCGTATCCTTGGTTAACATTGTCGCGGGACATCTGACCATAACCATTACTACCATAGTTGTTGTAGCCTTGTTGCTGTTGCTGTTGCTGTTGCTGTTGACCCATCCCATTCATGGCATATGGATCCGCCACTCCACGGGTAGCTGGCATGTATCCGTTTGACATATTTTGACCAGGAGCACCGTATGGACTGTTGCCACGCATAGACATTGGGTTAGGACTCGCCGGTGATGACATGGAGCCTGGGGCCATCAGCGGCGCATTCTGTGCGATCTCTGGCTTCTTTAGTTGTTCCAACTCCACCGCTTCTTCCTCAAGTGCAACCTTCTTAGAGCCTGCCCCCTCCCAGCTCGGCATTGCGGGCAGTTCATCTCCGCCTGTCTTTTTCCCTGTCTCAAACTCCGCGTACTGAGGTGGTTCCGGTTTGGCGATAGGTGTGTCGTAGCTGGAGGCTGGCACAGCGCGTGCGGCCGTCATAGGGGCCTCTGTGCGGTAACCTTGGTCATGGTGAGGCGGTATGTACGGTTCATCCAGATATTTCTTCCTCTTCGGCGTGTCGCACATTCCGCAGCAAGAGCCACAGCATTTGAGGCAATAGCAGCATTCGCAGCAACAGGATACTCCACAACAGGCGCAGCGAATAATGCACCACACGATTGAGAAGATGATCAGTCCACCAATAATAACGACAGCTATCACTGGCCATCTACCAAGGCGGTCAGTCAATTTATCCTTCGAGTATCATAGTGTGATGGGTGAGACGTACTTGCAAAAGGTAGCCTGCATGCAGTTGTCCCAACTCGAAAATGCGGTCTTCGCATCCGTGATTTGGTTAGAGATGCTGCTGACTGTATCTCGCTTGGCTGTTCCTGCCACCACACTCCTCGCAAGCAGATCTTTCAGCGCACTCCCAAGACCTTGCGATCCCCCCAGGCTCCGTTCCATAGCTACTCCGACGTGGGGCATCTTAAAAGGTGTGTTACTGGACGTTGGTCTGGAAATCGACTTCTATATCTCCAATCCCGTATTGGTTGGCGTCCAAAGGTTTCAAAACGAAAGAAAAACACTACGAATCCATTATCCGGGAGCGGTAGGCGGGTATAAAATGCTCGCAGTATGCTCAGGTAACCGTAGTGATGTATGCTGCAAACACGAAGAACCAGGAAAGCTCGAAACTCTGTTGTCCAACCAGTCTTTGGCGTCCCAGCAACTTTCGCACACAGCGAATCGCAAATCGCAACTATGCTGTCGTATCTCGGTGGGCTTCAGCTGGAGGGACCAACAAGCGCAGTTGTTGGCTCAAAGAGAGAGGTGCAAACAACAGGCAAGGAGTGACTGTGACGGCTGCGCAGCTGCTAAAACAGAAAAAAGAAACGAGGGCTTTGTTCCTCTCGTTGATGGTCGAAGGAATGACGCGAAGCGAAGGGGAGGAAAGAACTCAAAGGTCGGAAATGTCGGAGGGCGCAAACTCTCTCTCGTCAAACACACCGAGAAGAGCATGCAAAAGCCCGGCGGATGGAGTAGAGAAATGAAGAGCGACACTGCAAGAGGATCGAGTCGCAATTCACTCATTGGACCAGGGGTGTTGCGCTGAATGGGCTCTAACTGGGATGACGGCCCTAACGGTCGATTGGCACAATGCAACCCCCTGACAAGACCCCGCTAGCGTAGTGCCTCGGACGGGCTTTGGGGGGCCTTGGCTTCGCTGCAGCTGATGCGCTTCGCCGTTGAGGGGGCGCCGGCCGACTGGATGCCATTTCAAGGCAGGGCCCCCGATGTCTGCGCCCAGGAGATTCTGCTTCGTCTGAGCAGGTCTCAAATCCTCGCCCGGAAGCTGTGTGAAACCCAGGAAAAGAGGCTGTGCAGGCGCCAACAACCTCATCGTGGCAAGCGGCTTACCTTGTGCCCCCTCCCTGCCAGAGAGCCTGCATACACGTAGTTACTAACTGCCACCCAACACATGTTTGTCCGTTCGTGTGCGAGGAACGGGAAGTAGGTCTCGGGTGGGCTGCTTCATGGGAAATTGAGAATTGCATATACATTGAGTAAGTATCATCGAGAGTAGCCGCATTCCCCAAAGTCTAATGATATCATCCAAGAAGAAGAAAAGAAGAAAAGGGAAACGAAACACGCAGTATCATCATCTCGTTTGTTCCTAGTGGCTGATCATAAGAACCCAAATAGCATTGCGTATTATGACAGATGTCTCTTGTCGTTGGATCGGACACAAAAGACTGGACGGCTTGACACCCCGGACAAGCGACGCGAGGTTGCACAGCCGAACTCTAAGAAAACCATCAGCGCCCGTGACCAGACAAGTAGGACGAAGTCAGCTGCAGATACGTGCAGCCACGCAGACATTGAGTTCCTCTTTGCGCTAAGCGCCGAACTCCAAACCTACAATGTACATACTGTAGTTAATTGCATATTGTTCATACGTATGTACCTAATTAATTCTGTTTGGTCAGTCAATGTGGCCGTTCCTAGATACCATTATGCCTCATCCAACGCCAAGTAGCTGGTGGACGACGCGCTCACTCATACAGGTAGCGTCATATGGGCAAGGACGGGAGATGAAGATGAAATTGAGGAGGGGCCAGAGCCAAACTTCTGAGGCGATCGTCGTGGGTCTCCGCGTTACCCACGTCTCGGTCTGTCAGGGACATCAATGTAGCGTAGCGTCTGTGCGGGGCTATCAATTGCCCGTAGTAACACTTGGCAAATCTGATTGCCACTAGACGACATAGTAATGGCATTCGCTATTGAATACCTCCAAGAAAGGCTACCTAACTAAGAGCCACGAGCAGAAGTCACATGAATATTACTAAAACTCCTGTCGTTTTTCAGTGGCAGCCACGATATATACTACATCAGACAATAATTCCCGTCGGATTACTTGTGTTCCACCAAACACGAATTACATTGTTTCAACAGAGGGTCCATTCAGCCTCTAGTTAATTAATTATATACCATAAAACGTGGCCGTTGCGCTGTCGCAAGGCGTATGAAACTTATATCAGAGCACCCAGCAGGTCGGCATCGATTCGATAACTGTTCACATCTTGCAGAGTATCATACCACTGCGATCGACTTGTCTCGTTTTACTGCCTTCAACAACTGGGATAGGGTTCGCCGCGGAATAAATTGACTCGTCTATTGTGTAATTTGGTGTTGGCGGCTCATCTAGTCGAGAGCTGAGAAGATCATGCCTGCCTTTGGGTGATAAGTCAATCTCAACACGCACCGGCAGCACCCTTCTAAACTTCATGCCTAGGTCGTTTGCTAATAAATTACCATGCAAACATGGAAGTCAGCCGCATTGTTTCCCAGTGGAGATTTGAGCATATCTCATGCACCCAGCTGCCTGCAGCAATCGTCCAGGACAAACAAATTCCGCGCGTTTCCAGACACACTAAGACCCATGGGAACGAACAGAAATTTTGACCGGCGTCGCCGCCCCCGACTTCCGATAGAGAAAGAAAGCTTGAACCACAGCTACGATTCCAACTCCAATGCTGGATGATCATATAGCGGCTCGACTAGGAACTCCAGGCCAAGCTCATCTTCTGACCCGTTAGAAAATAACGATTTTGGTTACGGCTCTTCTAGCTCGGACCCGACTGGAGGAGACCGATGCCCATACGTAAGTCGATTCTTGGGTTCTTGCTTGATCATTCTGGCCCTTTCCGGGAGCTGGATTTCCCAGAGGCCCACTTCTAAAACCATCGAGCTGTCTGTAAAGTAATTTATAACTTCGATATATCCAACATATCAGTCCATGAAATACGAGAACGTGACGGCGGAATGAAAATGACGGACTGGAAATGGTATATTAGAGGGATTAAGTTTCCTCCCTATAAGCTACTATAGGTCATCATCCTAGTAGTAGATTCTGAAGAAACACAAGTTAGCGGCATTATAATAGGCGATTCATACTTTGTTGTTCCCTTTCCCGAGATATTACGCCTGTACTATAGGTAATTTCCAACGTCATCCCCAGCTAAGCCTAACAGTTTCCATACCATCCTCATCGAGACGTCGACGCCGTCAGAATATAGATTTAGGTAGCTAGATACCGTAGCATCAATCACCATCTTCCTGGTGGGAGGTGGGAGGTGGGAGGATACAGATTGATGGGATAGCTGGATTCAGGCTACGAACTAGAAACAGCGACTGGTAACAGCGTTCCGGAGGAATATTATTTGGCGGTCATTGTTTTGGAAGATGTGGGTTAGGATGCCTCTAAATTCAGCCATATGAAAATTTATGACAATAAATGAGTCTCGTGGCTTGCTATAGGACCTACGGCACTCGAACAAATAAAGCGAGACAGGTGACAGAAATTCCTTTGTTGTTAAAGGGTTATAATATTCCCCTGGTCCGAATATCTTGATTGCGTCATCCTACGGTCAACATAGGGCAATATGATTTCTTACAGCATCACATCACTCAGCTGGAGTAGGTTGGTGTCGCCTTATAGATTCGGTCAGCAAAGTATCTTTTGTAAGGTCTAAAAGACTGGACAAAGATACCCAGAGAAGTAAAGGTGTATTATATTCCAGTGTTGCCACGGGTGGTCCCTACAGCCTGTCTGCCATCTCTCGTCCATACTGATCGCGGACGCTCGTACAAACCAATATTATTACCAACGCAACGCCATAAAGATCGTCATACCGTGATGCCTTGTGGGTATATCATATTCAATCATATCCATCCTCCCTTACTTCCTCCCATTACGTTTCTTCGCGGCCTTGCTGGCTTGCTGAATTCAGCGTACATTACAATGCTTAGTAGGTAGTTTTGCCTGGCGGCGGGCCTGCGGGAGGCGCATAATCATTGTTATGTGTATGCGCGTCCTTGGGCTGCTGCACACCCTCGCGTTGACCATAGTAGCCATCTTGCGGTTGGAAAGTGTTGCCGGTGTATTGGTTCTGCATGGGGTACGATTGCCCTGGCGGCGCACCATAAGCGGGCGGGGCGCTGTTGTATGCGTTTGGGTTGTTCTGGTATTGGTTGTGGGAAGCCATCCAGCCAGTGCCGTACATGGGCTGCATACCACGCTTTCTACGACGGCGCGAGTTTACACATCTATAAACAGTGTCGTTAGTATGAAGGTGCCAATACCAGATCTGCGAGGGACTGGTGGTAGAACTTACGCCCACAGGAAAAAGATGAGGATGATTAAGACGATTACGACGGCGGCGAAGATCCAGCGACCATACCAGTACCAGGTGCTACCGCAGTTGCCATAGCGGTCGCAGGTGTAACGTTTACCCAGAAGATTTGTCAGATCTGTGGGCGCCATCTTGTGTGTTTCTTCTCGTGGCGATATCAGGGTTGAGGTTGAGATTACAAACTTCGGTCGTGTTTTTGAGTGTTGATAACTTTCTTGGGGAATGAATCCTGGAGGTGGGTAGCTGCGGACAGGCGAGGTTGAGGCAGCCCAGCAAGGTGGCAGGGATTAGCTCGACGTGGTAGTGACGTCGATTATTCGGGAGTTAGCTTCAAAGTTGAGATGTGCCGGGTAGGAATCGCAAACAGGGTTGCGCAAATTGATGGTAGCAAAGTCCAGGGACCGAAGAGGAGACTTGATTTAGAGAGTGGAATGACGGCTTCTTTTACGTCTGAACGGTTCCTTGCGCATCACAGGTGAATCTGCCGTGTTCCGAAGCAATTCCATGGGGCGAGTGCGGTGGGTGGCGTGGTGACTGCTAGGCCAGTGGGAGCTTGGGTGGCTGTGCTGGAGCTTGGTTTGAAGTCGGCTCGGCTCACCTTTAGCTTCCCTTGGCTGGCTGATCTCGTGTCATCGGGAGAACAGCGCGAAGAACCTTCTACTACGTATTCGGTAACCCGGCGCATTGGGCACACGTAAGAAAGGTGGCTCAGTGAATTGTCCGACGACTGCTTACCATATCCAAGCTGCTAGGTTAGTCTAGTTGTTCGCAGTGTCTCCATGATCGACGCCGTCCACCTGCCATCTGAACATTTCAAATAACCAAGATTACGGGTATTCCAAATAGCCGAGACCATAGCAGCACTTGACGCATCCCTGTGAGCAACATGTGTACACGAACTCGTTGCCAGAAAGAAGTGGCTGTGGCACAGCACGAACTCTTGTTTCCTGTGCCTCTCCCGGGGCTCTCGTGTGCCGGACATAACCTGACCGGCGTTGTCCCTTCCGGCTATTCGGAGCCCCTCAAATGGTCTACGCATTGTAACAAAACCAGGACTGGGCCACGAAACGTCCTTGTTGCCCGCAGCACTACCTCAACACACCCCGGCATTTTCTGGGCAATACTACTACATAGTGAGTTCTTGTCACAAGTGCTGAGTCATCTCAACAAGCGGGCCCGTCCATGTGCCTCTGCCCGACGGTAAGTGATGCCCTGACGATTCGCATCCGCAACGCGAGCAGCCACCAGTGCGGACCCATCTCCCTCGTCCCGTAGGGCGGTAGATAGCACAGCACAACTGAGAACGACCGGTGGCATACCAAAACAGAACGAGGGCGATGGCTTGAACTAAAAGTAGAGGTTACCATGGGCGTGTTTCGCTTGGTAAGGATACCTGCTGGATCTGCAAGTAGAGAAACCTTTACGGTGGGTTCGGAAGTGGATATCTAGGTGATCGTAGGGCGTGGTGTCGTAGGGCAGATTCTCCAGCACTCAAATGAGACGTCTCCGAATTATCCCTCGGGCCTTTCAGCCAAAACCTTCGACGTCGCTGAAACCCATCCCGAGTTAAGTATAGGTATCCCCACCGCTCCCTAGGACGGCAGAAAGACTACCACATAGATCACAGTTGAAGAGTGGGCATACGAACGCCGGCTGGTGCTGACCAGGCGTACGGAAACTCTACAGAGGCATTGAGTTCAGTGGTCCATCTCCCGCAAACTAGCCATGCACGAACACGTCGAAACTCTCCGATCTACAGCGGCGGGTTCATCTTCTCAGCTGTCGCCAACCTACCTTAAGGCAGTGGATTTTGAAGAGCACCACGCCGAAGAGTCTGTCTCGCGACCGTTTCGCCCTGGGAAATTTTTCTTTCCCGGCGCAGCAACCTGCATAGTCACAGTACATAGATGCAGCGCGCTGCAGATTCACAGTTGATTGGAAGGATTCGCCAGGAACCCACTCTGCGCATGTCGGGCCAATTGCAGCGCAATGCACACCATGCCTTGACAACGCATCAAACCCAGCGCAGCGCAGCGCGACCGCGGGTCAAATCACGACGCTCGGTTTGACATTCTGCCAACGCATCACCGCATCAATGTGGTCTGTGTGTAGCGTTGAAGTATCCCCCATCCGGCCTCCTTCCCAGCGCGGTCGCTATTTCTTCCCATCTTCTTTCTCTCTCCCGTCTGCAGGCCGAGCTCGTCCCAAGAGCAGATTTTGGCATCCCTTTGCGCCATTCTAATCCCATCAGAAAAGCGTGCTGGCAGGTGGCAGAGCCCCGTCGCAATGATTCCTCGTCTCACGCACGATACTCGTGAGACCCCTGTCACGCTCAAGCATCTCACACACACAAAGGTCGACACCAGGCGGCGAGAGCTGAGCCAAGGAGAGAAAGTCCTCACCTTTTAGGTTTTCTCATATCGTCATCATTAAATTCGTCACTATATGCGCCTACAGACACCGATGCTTGCTTGCGAATGACGGGCATTCAGTAATGCCACAGCAGCTGAAACCAGCTCAAAGGGTCCAGACAAAGGAAAGGTGCTAAGCAGCCATCCCACCCGTCGCAGCCTCGAGTGCCATGATTTGGAGATGGTATCAGTCCACGCCATTACTATGCAGCAAGCCCCTGGATTGCTCCCCACGAACCCTGAGAGAGAAATAACTATGACAGACTGGATGTTCTTAATCGCCGAGGAGCATCTGATATTGTAGCAGGTCGTCGCCGGCCTGTCTTCTTTTAGATCTCCAAAGTTCCCGTGAACACCATCAGCCGCTCCCGAAAGAATTGATGCGAGACCGAGCCGTGTGGTCCTACCCGAGTCAGGCGGCGGTGCCTGTCCCAGCTCAGACATGCCCGGTATGCGCGCGCCGTTGTACCTATCGGGCGAACTTCATGAGCCATTGAACAACAGCATCCAAGTTGGTTTCTTCCTTGGCGCTGATGCCATAGCACGAGACTTCGCGATTTCCTATGCTCTTCAACGATAGGGCATCGATCAACTCATCTACGCTGAGCTTATCCGGTAGATCAGACTTGTTCCCCAGTACGAGCAGAGGGATGCCACCGAGACTTGGCTGGTCCATCAGAGCGTGGAGCTCATCTTTGGCCTGTCCCAAGAGTTGGACGTCTGCAATGTCGACAATAAACACGATCGCGTCTACACCGCGGCAGTATCGCTCCCACATCGGTCGAAATCGAGGTTGGCCTCCAAGGTCCCAGCACTTCAACGTAACATGACCGCGTGTTACCTTCTTCATATTAAAGCCGACTGTCGGTATAGAGCTACGGGAGTATTAGTTGGCAATCTAAGAGCTTGGCAAGATTGAGCGCCGAGAGGGTGTATGATCCATGTTTACGCGGAAAAGAAAGATTGCGCTTACTCGATCGTGAACTCTCCACCCTACACAAAGAGGAGCGTCAGCATGCTGCATGTCCGTTGCAGGGGATCATAATGCTTACCGCTAAGACGCGCAACAGCGAGGTTTTGCCCGCGTTCTGCAGTCCTATCATGGTCACATCCATTTCGGTTGCCCTGCGCGAAAAGCCATCAGCAAGGTGTTCCTCAGTTCTGTCCCACGCAGCTACCAAGATAAGGGAAAGAATCAAATGCGGCGGTGAGGATGATGACCCCGCGCTGCGCGGCTGTTTTACCGGTTCGCAGACTCACCAAAAGGTTCGGAGCAACCAGTCGTACACTTTCCGGAATAGACCCGCCATTGTGACTGTCGATGCGCCTCGGTTGAGCTCGACAACAATAGTGCGGTGAGAAGGTAAGTAAGTCTGGAGAGCTTCCAGATCGACAGGCACTTGGTTTGCGAAGCTGTTGTTGCGAGTTGCGCAAGGCTAGGGTGTCAGAGGACTAGCGGGGAACTCGAGATTCGAGGTGCCGGGGGGGTTCGTAGACAAGGTGTTAAATAGTTGCGCTCGGTTCCTGAAGCTTGATGAAATTAGAATAAATTGTTTCGTATGACGATAAACCTGCAACGATCTTGTAGCGCTTGCTGGTGAAATGCATGCAAGGCTGGGGCCAGGGACAACTTCTGTGCCTGGCGACAAGTACGGGGTCCTCTGACACTGCTCAAGCAGACATGCAAGTCTTCTAGGTGAGGTACCTAGACCTTGAAAACGATGGATATGTGCTGGTGGGATGAACGGTGACGCCCTTGTCGATTTCCACAGTCGCGGAGGGTCACAATGACAGTCCCCACCATCAACTTCGCACAAGCTGTACAATGAACCGTGCCTCGGAACGGTGGTGATCGAGCGGGAGCGACTGAGGTTCAACCTTGCACTTTGGCGAGGGCAAGCGGCTAGAAAGACAGGGGTTTCATTCGCTTGTTTCCAACCGGCCCCAATAGAGGTCGAGCTTCGAAGCGCAGAGCGAGACGTTGTTGAAGAAAACGGTGCGGGACGATGGCGGCAGACGGGCGCGCGGCGGTTGAGACCCGTGAGACCTGTAAGCTGGACAAGGTCGAATGTTGCTGCTTGACGTAGAACGGCCCGGTCGCGTAGCGGCTTTCGCCAGGTTGGAGGAAGGGCGCTATTCCTACGACCAAGTCTTTTAATGATCAGGCGATGTTATATGGTCTGATATCTTCCCGGCAGGTAGCATGCAATCGCAGAAACAGAAACAGCTGCAAACATCAAGCTGTGAACAGGGTCACAAGAGCCGTACGTAGGGGTCGACTGCTGGTGTTGTGTAGATGGGATGCTCCAGGGCTTGCAGGCACAAGCTCGAGACGCTCTCTCCTACTCAAATGCTGAAGGCTGTGCTTCCGGCTCCGTGGCCTGGTGCATTCGCAACTGTGGAAATCTATGTGTCCCTCGAGAGACTAGCAGAAGCTGTGCACAAGCGAGAAGGTCTGATGAAGCGCTATCACTCGAGAAGCGGGCAACGAGAGCCTGCCCACCAGGTTTTCTCGCTTCCTGGTGCAGCTTTCTGAGTGGTTTTGCTCCCCTTGCTTGGGGCGGCAATGTAACGAGGTAGTACCAGATAAAACCAACAGTCGGAATACACAGCACGGTAGTGCAATCTCAATGATGGATGTAGTTTCCGGGAGCACAGGTCGATCGTTGGCGGAGATGGCGGCAGAAGCGGCGACCCGAGGAGCAGAGCAGCCGGTTTGTAGTAGATGAGATGACGGTAAGATGGTAGGTCGTTGTTGGAGGCTCTTTCAAGGAACCCCGGAGGCCTAGGGGGGGCAGGGTAAGATGCAGCAGTCAGTATGCAAGTGTGCTGTTTAAGTCGGAGATCCAAATGACCCCGAGGATATCCAAGGCGACTATCGAAGGAGAGATCGAGGTTCTTGGTAAAGCAAGGCAGCATGTATCATGCACGACGGACAGATTGGGCTGCCAAATGCTTGTACCTCTCCCTGCACTGCACGTCGTACTTGGTGCGTCTCGACGAGATGAGTGGTTGAGAAGTCTCCTCGGGGTCTGTGGGCCCAGCTGCAGTACCGAGAGTGTGAGAGCTTCAAGTGTCGCGAGTGATGCCTGACTGGATCTTGTCGAGCCTCTGGGGCTCGGCCGACCCCAGGTCCCCAAAGAGGGCCCCGAGGGAATAAACCAGCCCTAGAGAAGCGCCCTGGTCCTAGTCCTAGACCTGCCCCGGCACTGCCCGTCGATGCTGGCCATGTAATGCTTCAATGTTTTGCCCAAGCTGTGCTCGTTAGACCCAGTTGCGGCGCAGTAGCAGCGGCCACCTTTTAGTCTAGGATGACGCCAGTCGAGATTGGACTTGGCTCTAGACGCCGTTGAACCACTTACAGCTCTGCCCGCTTCTGAAAGCCACTGTTGAAGAACTGGAAAGGCAAATAATTGCGAAGGGTGTACGACGGGAGCTTTCGATGGATTCGAACTAGATATGTTTAGTTACCCGACGGTCGTCAACTTGAACGTCAAGGTTGGACTTGGCCTTAGTTAAAATCAGATCTCAGGTTTATCAGATGGCCCAAGTGAGCAGCATGATAATCATCAGATGCATACAACTATGGTACATGTACATAAGCAACTTTGCTGCTACAAACCCTTCGGCTTCATTGCAGCGCCAGAAACCCAATGGCGTTTGAAAGGGCACAATCACCAGACCATAGCTTGGATTGGAGCACAGACTGCCGGTTCTGGTATCTCTCGACAACTAGACAGCTTTTGCAGTGTGTGTGTTGCCACAGCTATGTAACCAGTACACGGTGTGAACGACCCCTCAGTCAAAAAACACATGCCTCATCATCGTCGTAGAGATTCCCCCGAGCTGTTAACGACTTTCCCAATCGAGGTCACTCTCGATGGAATCAATTATGCCACCAGCATCTCTATAATCGATGCCTGTGTACAAGAGAGTCCAGGTACCGATCATCCATCTGCAGACAAGCAGAACTTATGCCAGGCACCTTGGAGAGATCAATGAAAGGCATTGGATGACCGATTGCGGGGTTTAGGTGGTCCCCTGCCACTCTCAATAGCTTATCAGCGACATCCACCACGATAAGGAAACTTTTTTTTTCTCTGGTCGGTTGTAGCGGACCTAGTTAGCTTTGATAGCGTCGATAGCCTCAAAATTTCGAGGATTGCCAGCTCCTCGAAGGAAGTTTCAATTTAGAACCACAATCCAAGTCGGAGTCGCGAGGTACCATTGGGACGACACGAGTACCTACTGTCAATCAACAGTTCTCCGATTCGCCATCTTGCCGCATACGGCGGTCCATTTGCCTGCAATGGCGCCCGCCGCGACGAGGACAGATTGGGATCACGAATACAATACCTTGCGCCGAGAGAAGCTATTTCGTGAGCCCCCGAAAGATCAATCCGCGTATCCTCTCCTGCAGCTCGCTGTCAACCCGCACATCGAGTCTTTCGACGCCATTTTCGAACCCGATGGCCTGCTCGAACGCGGCCTTGCCGATATTGGCACCAAGGTCCTTCTTGATGGTGATGATAGAGCTTCCCCAGCTGGCAGAAATCGACTATCCATACGATACAAGGGTGTTCAGCTTCAAAAGTCACAGGTGCCGCCAACCAACAAGTTCGCTCGGAATCGGGAAATTCTACCCGCAGAATGCAGAGAGAGGCATGTGACTTACCGCGGAAAGATGGCTGCCACGTTCGAGTATCGGATCAACGGTAGCGACCCTCGTGAGTTTACTCGAGAGATTGGAAATCTACCAATCATGGTCAAGGTGAGAGAAATGATACCATGTATACAAATCTTATACTCATATCAATCAGTCAAAATACTGCCACCTTAGGAATAACACCCCGGCCCAATTAGTAGAGAAGAAGGAAGAATCGGAGGAGCTGGGCGGCTATTTCATTGTCAACGGCAACGAGAAGATTATACGACTTCTTCTTATGAACCGACGAAACTTCCCATTGGCCATCGACCGCCCAAGTTTCGCAAACAGAGGTCCTTCTTACACTTCTAAAGGTATCATCTTCCGATCCGTCCGCCCAGATGAGACCTCCCAGACCAATACCCTCCATTACTTGAACGACGGCAACATCACGTTTCGTTTCTCATGGAGGAAATCCGAATACCTAGTGCCTGTCATGATGATCCTCAAGGCGTTGGTGGAAACCAATGATCGGGAAATTTTCGAGGGTCTGGTAGGCTCTCCCGACTCGAAAGGGATCGAAAACACCTTCCTGACCGATCGGGTGGAGCTTCTGTTGCGCACATACAAGTCATACGGCGTCTACACGAAGGCCCAGACTAGAGCCTACCTGGGCGAGAAATTCCGGCCTGTACTGGGTGTATCGGAAACATTGTCAGACTACGAGGTAGGAACTGAGTTCTTGCGGAGAGTGGTGCTTGTGCACCTTGGAAACGTGAATGTCACCGAGGAGCAGGACGCGGACAAGTTTCGACTCATTCTTCTCATGATCCGCAAGCTTTACGCGCTGGTTGCTGGTGACTGTGCTGTCGACAATCCAGATGCAGTACAAAATCAAGAGATCCTTCTGGGTGGTTTCTTGTACGGTCAGATCTTGAAGGAGCGTCTAGATGAACTGATTTCTAGCGGCCTTCGACTTTCACTACGCGAATACTTCCGAAAATTTCCTGGCAGGACTTTTACATCGCAGGAGTTCCAGAATGACTTCCCGGCCCGAATCTTCATGAAGATGAGTGAAAGCATCGGCAACCTACTCGAATACTTCCTCTCAACGGGCAACCTGTCAAGTCCCTCAGGCTTGGATTTGCAGCAAGTTTCCGGTTTTACCGTTGTAGCGGAAAAGCTCAACTTCTTGCGATTCATCAGCCATTTCCGCATGGTGCACAGAGGCAGCTTCTTCGCCCAATTGAAGACTACGACAGTACGAAAGCTGCTTCCGGAATCTTGGGGCTTCCTCTGCCCTGTCCACACGCCCGATGGTTCTCCCTGTGGCCTGCTCAACCATCTTGCCCACAAATGCAAGATCATGACAAAAGCAGTCGATGCGACGGCCATCCCACAACTTGCGGCCGAGCTAGGCGTTGTTGACACTTCATCTGCCGCTACAGATGAGAGCGTTGTTGTCATGCTAAATGGCAAGATCATTGGCTGGTGTAAACCTGCAGAGTCGAGGAGGATAGCAGACACTTTCCGCCATTGGAAAGTGGAAGGGTCCCACGGCGTTCCGTTGCACTTGGAAATTGGGTTCGTCCCTTCCTCCAACGGTGGCTCATATCCTGGCATATTCATGTCGTCCGAGCCAGCTAGGATGATCCGCCCTACCAAGTACCTGCCCCTCGAGAAGGAAGATTTCGTGGGTCCGCTCGAGCAACCCTACATGTCCATTGCATGTACCGAGCCAGAAATCATGTCTGGGGAGTCAACCCATGTGGAGTTTGACCCGACCAACATCTTGTCCATCCTAGCCAATATGACACCGTTCTCCGACTTCAACCAGTCCCCGAGAAATATGTATCAGTGCCAGATGGGTAAACAAACCATGGGCACACCAGGGACGTCATTACGGTACAGAACAGACAACAAGATGTACCGTCTCCAGACGGGTCAGACACCCATCGTCAGATCACCCCTCCACAACGCGTATGGCTTTGACAACTTCCCCAATGGTATGAACGCCGTCGTTGCTGTCATTTCTTACACGGGTTATGACATGGACGACGCCATGATCATCAACAAATCTGCGCATGAACGAGGTTTCGGGCACGGAACTATATATAAAACGAAGAAGATCACGCTGAAAGAGGAGAATCGCACAAAGTCGGCCAAACATGTGACGAAACTGTTTGGCCATGCCCCCAACACCCTGCAAAAAGGCTGGGAAAGAACTCAGTTGGACGAGGACGGCCTGCCATTTGTTGGTCGCTGTATCCAAGAGGGCGACATCCTCTGCGCCTGGCATACAGTTTCGGCCGACTATAGCGGTAACTTGGTCAATCGAGACGGTCTAACTCATTACGAGAAGTACAAGGATTCTGAAGTGGCTTTCATCGAAGAAGTCCGTGTGATTGGTAGCGAGACAGGTAACGAACCCATGCAAACCATCTCGATCAAGTTGCGAATTCCTCGATCTCCGGTTATTGGAGACAAGTTTTCATCCCGTCATGGACAGAAGGGTGTTGCCTCACAGAAGTGGCCCACGACAGACATGCCATTCTCAGAATCCGGCATGCAGCCAGATGTCATCATCAACCCTCATGCCTTTCCGTCGCGAATGACTATTGGCATGTTTGTCGAGTCCCTAGCCGGTAAAGCCGGTGCTCTCCACGGCCTAGCGCAAGACTCCACACCCTTCAGGTTTGACGAGGAGCACACGGCTGGCGACTATTTTGGGCACCAACTAAAGATGGCTGGGTACAACTATTACGGAAACGAGCCCATGTACTCTGGTATCACTGGCGAAGAGCTGGCGGCTGATATTTACATCGGCGTTGTCTACTACCAGCGTCTGCGTCACATGGTGAACGACAAGTACCAGGTCAGAACAACGGGCCCCGTAGTACCGACCACTGGCCAGCCTATCAAGGGAAGAAAACGCGGTGGTGGTATCCGTGTCGGTGAAATGGAGCGAGACGCGTTGTTGGCACACGGTACCGCGTTCCTTCTCCAGGATCGTTTGATGAACTGCTCAGACTATTCGCGCTCGTGGATTTGCCGAACGTGTGGTTCCTTCCTGTCGGTCCAACCTACTGTCTCGCCATACGTTGGGAAGAAGAAGACGATTAGCAGTGTTCGATGCAGGAACTGCGCTACGCGAATCGACGAGTTGGACGACGTTGACCTCAGCAAAGTCGCCGGCGAAATCTGGGAAGACGGACAGGGTAGTCAATGGGTAGGCGGCGACAAAACCACTCTGGTTGCGGTTCCTGGTGCCTTGAAGTATCTTGATGTCGAGCTCGCGGCTATGGGAGTAAAGCTGAAGTACAGAGTCGATCCCAAGGACGCACCACGCAAAGGCCAACTGCTGCAAACAACGTGGGATGCACTGGGGTCGGGAAAGAAAGCAAACGGCCTACGGCCTGCACTGGTGGCCACGTCATGATGTTGTGCAATGACCATTGGGTCGGTACCCTGAGCATGAGACGGAGTTCAAAATCTGGTTGATTTCCCCTTGTTGTAGTTCTTACCGCATCTGCGAGTATGGAGTTGATTTTTATTCATTACGTACGTAGTGATAGCTTTTAGAAGCTCCAACGGGACAAATTCGAAATTGGCAGTGCTACTGGACGTGTTGAAGCAGCGGATCATGCCACACCTTGTGCTGCACGTAGCCGTCATTAACGACTAATATGGGCCAGAAACATATATATAACGTAGCTGCAGGGAGCCGTGGAGGTAGACGCCGCGGACCTTGCAAGCTAGATTGGTCCTGCCGTAGTAAGCCCTAGAAGTGAGTTCCAGTTCCAACGGTAATTCATGTTGAGCTTCGGCAACGTTGAATTTCAATCATACAGCAGCAGTGCGCAAGAAGAATAACATTGACTGGCGTCCCGTGTCCTTTGCCCCCATTGTCGTTGATGTTGTAGCAATGGCAAGATGATGTGTTAGGTAATCAAAGTTGCCGACCACCACGCGTCGGAGTTGGAATGAAATAGGTGGGAAGGTGCAGACAGTGTATTGATCGGAAAGACAACCCATCGCGCCTCCCACTCTGAAAGCACGAGGACGACTGTCTTTGAAGCCATAGCCGGTTTCTAGCTGCCTTATCCGAACTTCATGGGCTTGGTAAACATAAAGGGTTTTGCAGTCCTGCAGCGCCGTCTCACCTCATTGGTCCCGAAGAAGCTTTCCCTTTTCTCCTTCTGCTTCTTCTTTTGGTGTCTTCCAATTCCTCGGGTGCAACGCGGTCCTCGTCCGGAACTTCTAATATCCACTCGGCTTCTTGGGCCATCTAGTGGACTAGGCGCACAATATTGAATTCCTTTCTGGACATTGATGTCTGACTTGGCTCTGGTAATTCAGGTCCTCTTTCAATTTCCCCGAGGCCATAATTTTCTTCCTTCACCTCTTTCCTTGCCAGCGCCTTTGTTGTCTGCCAGGACTGAATCTGCATCGCGGTGTGTTCCGTGTGCTCCTTCGCTAGCCGTCTTGTGCGCCTCCTGCCCGGCTACTCTGACCTTCGAGAGGGACTCATTGCCTGCCTCAGACACTCAGCATGGCGCTTCTGTCCCTTTCCCTGTTTCTGTTTATCCTCCTGCATCATGTGTCACCGCTGGCCGCACTCGATGTTCACGGCACATATGATTACGGCCACAATGTCGACTTGTTTCTTCGAAAACGCGATATCAACCCAAACGAGAGCCAGAATGCACTCGTGGAAGCCCTTCCCTACAACGGTAGTGTACCGCTTCGACCTGAACTCCGCGAGCTGCAGGGGAATCATGAGCAATGGACTTTGTATATTCTAGCTGTGAGCTGGATGCAGTGGATGGATCAAAGTGACCCGACCTCTTGGTACAGGATTGCAGGTCGGTGACACACTTCCAAAACGCGTTCCAACCCCTCCCCAAAACTCAAAGACAAAAATTAACAGCAACTGGGAAACAGGCATACATGGAGCACCGTTTGCAGACTATGGCGGTGTAAAGGCACTGCCTGGAAACGGAGGCAACGGCTATTGCACACATGTCTCCAACCTCTTCCCCCCGTGGCATCGCCCTTACCTGGCCCTGTATGAAGTGAGTAGCCACCTTGGAGCGCTAATGCCACTGGCTTGATTATGCTTATATCTTTTGCGGAGGGTTTGTCTTGCTAACGAGCTCGAATAGCAAACCATCTACAAGGTCGTCCAGATGATCGCCGCATGGTATCCTGACGACCGACATGACGCATTTCAGAAAGCCGCCCAGGATTTTCGCATCCCATACTGGGACTGGGCTGTCAAGCCTCCGAACGGAACAAGCGTCTTTCCCCTGGCCGTCGGTGGCTCCCCAAAAATGGAGGTTGATGGCCCAAATGGAAAGCAGAATATAAGCAATCCTCTCTTCAGCTATGCGTTCAAACCTCTGGACCCCTCCATTTTCGACGAATTCCCGGTAAGCCATGTGATGTGCCACTTCATGGTGCGGGAAAGCTCACGAGGTCACAGTTCATGTACTGGAACGAGACGAAGCGAAGACCAATTCCGTTGCAGGGCATAAATGCTACATCCGACAATGGCTGGGTGGCTGAGACCCTCGACAAAAGCTTGCCCAGTATCCAGCAACGACTTTATACGCTTTTTGCCAATTCTGCAGATTATAACACATGGAGTAACGAAGCCTGGATCCCAGATGGAAGCAACTCCAGTCTTGATTCCATAGAATCTCTTCATGACACGATCCATTTGGCCAGTGGGGGTAATTTTGGCCATATGGCCATTATCGCCTACTCCTCGTTTGATCCGGTCTTCTTCCTCCACCACACGAATATTGACAGACTCTTCGCCATGTGGCAGGTCGTATACAACGATTCCTGGCTGGAACCGATGAAGGCTATCCTTCCCACTCGCACCATCAACGCTGGAGACAACCAAACCTCGCTGACAGACTTGACACCGTTCTACCATAATGCTACACACTTCTGGAATTCGGATCAAGTCCGTGACCACAAAGTCTTTGGTTACAGCTACGCCGATGTTGTCAGCGGAAACCGCAGCGATGTCATTGCAGCTATAAACAGGCTCTATACGGACTTCAGCCCAGCTACAATACATCTTGAGGCGCAGCGGAGTGCGAGCCCGGAGGGCAAAGCCTTGGGGGCACGGTTGCAGCCACGGTCTACGATGGAATCGGTTGTCAGAAATGGCACGTATAGAGAGTGGACTGCTAATATCAATGTCAATAAGTTTGCGCTTCGCGCGTCGTTCGCTGTCCACCTCTTCTTCGGCCAGATCCCAAAATTTCCAGCGAAGTGGGAGCTTGCAGACAACAAAATCGGCACGCTGGGGATTTTTGCAGGCGGCCATGGCCATGAAGAGATAAGCCCATTGCAGATTGGGGGGACAATACCGTTGACTTCGGCCCTTATTGGGCTGGTGACTTCAGAGAGATTGCCAAGTCTGGATCCTGAAGATGTAGGCCCGTTCCTGCGACAAAACCTCGGCCTCGCAGTCATGCACAACAACGGATCAGCCATAGATCTCGATGCGGTTGACGGCCTTCAAGTCAGCATCGTGAGCTGTTCAGTGGCGGTGCCGAAGACTAACATGGAGCTGACAAGCTGGGGTGAGGTGGATACCCAATTCGATCTTTATTGACTCGCCACTAGAAATGTTTGTGGCGGTCATTTATCACACATCTCGCTGCAATGAAGGGTTGCAATGGTTCTAATTCGCCGGCATAAATAATAGCCGCCTTGGGGAAGACGCAATCTTGCAAACAAGATGACAGATCCGACTGCCTTACTCGATAATCATAATATCTGTATATTTTCGTCTCCCGGCGCCTGATAGTAATCTCTCTCTCGAAACCAATGACCGTCCACCCCATGTCGAGTATTGGGTGAAAACATGGTGGCTGGGTGATTTCTAATCGTTTACTTTGAGGCTCTAGAGGATTTGACGTACTCTTATCCTATATAGCGTTATGAGAGAGTAATAATTAAGCTATGATTCTACACTATGAAATCATAAAATACCACAGCCAGTTTGACCATATGTTTTGCTAATTTTCGTTGACATTTGGCGTCTGCCCAGTGGTCCATTTGTGGGGGGAGACAGTGGAAGACAGACGGAAGAGAGGAACGTAGAGCATAGGGGAAAGGAAAGGAGCGAGGGGGACGAAATAAAATAGGTCCCATTTCATAAAACATTTAAGGGTCGGGCTAAGACCATTGGACGTATTGACCGCAGCTATATATATTTGCTTATCTCATAGACATTTGATGGTCTTTTATCCGAGTCGAGATAACTCCGGTGTAGGTTGCTCGAGACGAGCAGAGTAGGTCATGATTTCAAGCAACATGAAAGACGTGCCTTGGCCTCATCCTAGATAGGCCCGATCAGGACATAGAAAATTTCATGACCCGAATTTCTTGAGCGATGGCTCTTAGACCATGATTCGTGGCATGTAGCATCACCGCAGGTATAACTCCAATTTCAACGAAACACCTTAAAACTATCAAGGCTGGAACGTTGCGCAACTGTTGTGCCGCGGGACGAAGGCCGGCGGGATTGCTTGAAGGGGAGTTGTAGTCGTCAGGCTTGACGATTGAGACATGGGTAGAGTCGCGGCGTTTGAGCTGACAATCATGATGTAGTTGCCTGACCGATGTTGGTCTTTTCTGGAGCACCAACATGATACAACAACTCGCATCGGGCCGGGCATCTACACTATGCTAGACGCCATTTATAGATGACGGTTGTTTCAGTCCAGACGTGGGGGGTTCTATATCGTCTTCCTAGAATCTCTCTTTTGCCCCTGCTTGCCATGGGTATGTTCCGCCATGTGGGGTGTGGAGGTATCCCTGTTTCCTGCTGCACTGGGCTTCTGGAACAAGTCGGCAGGTTGATATGGGGGATCGACAGAGAGGAAACGTGAGGATGAGATCCCAGCAGAGAAGAGGCTGAATGCGAGTGCGCGATCATGTACATACAGAGAGCCTTTGTGTGACATTTATGGTTAATGGGTAAGGTGTTTCAGTGTGGCAGTACTGTGCACACGTAATGTTTCGCACCGAGAGACTGTTCCAAGCGGACAGGGTGCAGGTATTGTATGTGCATATCTGGTCGAGATTGCTACCAATGAATTCCTGAACTATGATTTGTCCGCCAGTGTGTGGGAGAAAAGGTTGCTGGTCTGGTTGATTGTAGCAGCGTGGTACATAGCAACAGTGTATGTGATCGATGCCCGCTGGGGTCTATAAGGATCTACTCTTAGTTAGCTCGAGCCTGATTCAGAACATGGGGACCGTGCCAGCCGTGCTTGCCGTCTGCCAAGCCACGATAAGAGCTGCCAAATATAACAAGTACGTTTTCTCTCGGTACTTTCTGGAACTATGATAAAGATCATCGCAAGGACCGGCAGAGGATCAGCATACCCAAGACCAAAGGCACAGGCCAGGAACTACGGCATTGCTCTCAAAAACACCTAGGCTTGCGAGCCATGCTGGATTCTATTTTGTCGATCGGCACACGACATGGTGCCGGGGGGGAGAGCTTAGGTCGGGCTACCTGGTCACTTACAGTACATACCTATGCATACTGATGTGGTCTGGCGGCAGCTGCGTGAGTGCCTATATGGAGTGCGCAGGTTGGCCTGATCCGCTCAAGTGAACAACAGAGTTTTCCTAGTCTTGGTCGGGGTGCTGCAACGGCTAATAAAGCCCTATGTAAGGCACCCGAAAAGGCAGCGGCTGTGGCGTTCAGGAGTTGGTTTCCCACCTTCCCAAAGTGTTCAAGCACACCTGCGCACCGAAGAGCCGGTAATTGTATCACGAGGGTGGGCGTACAACCTTATTGTCGCATTATTCCTCGGTTGATTGCATGCCAGGATGCCTCTACGGAATCTTATTTTCTGTAACTGGCCATCAAGCAGGCTGTAACGTGCTAGACCCAGTGGTTGAGCTGTCTGTGGTGGGCTGCCCCGACGGGCTGCGTAGGAAGAACGATGCGACGCTCAGGAGATGATGGTGCGTACGGAAAGCCTGGTCTGAGTAGTGAGGACTGGGCTTGTCCAGACGGGCAGATGCTCAGACGTCAGACATCAGACGTCCCGGCTGCGGCAACATTGTCCAAAGGAGTGGGCGTTTGTGAGAGCCATCCACCAATGTTGAATACAAACATTTTTTAGTACCCTCCCACTCATCTAGAAGGATGCCGAACTGAGAGGCTTGCAGGAGCCGGCGACACAGTAGGCGGTCGCTATCATCAACGGGCTCCTGCGTCGCGGTCAGACGGCGGTGGGCCCACGGGCATGCTCACTAGTACCAGATTGAGCCCAGCATCCGTATGCCAGGTACGGTTACGAGCTGCATACGACCATGGCCCGAGTCGCCAGCACCGGAAGGCTCGGTGACTGGGCTGGGTGAGCTTAATTGCATTGCATTGTATTGTAATGCATTGTACTGAATCAGGGCTCGCGTTGAACTCTGCGAGGTGTGCGCTGTCATGTCCAGCTACCGAAATGAGGCCCTGGCGTAGGGCGTTATCAAGAGTCTAGTTTACTGATACTCATTCAGTCTTGTCATTCAATCCAGCTCCAAGTTCAATAGAGTTAGGTTGGCCCTACGAACTAGTTCGAAACCCCCACGTAATGCTGTCGACAAATAGGAGGCTGCCGTGCTTATCTTTTTCGAGATTCATGCACACGACCTGTTCCCTGACCGAGATTGCTTTAATCACAATTGGCACGCACCGGCCTTCATGAACAAGGGGACTTGCTTTCCAGCTCGAGATGCGACTATGGGCAAGGTCCAAGGTATCGTCGCTTGGGTGGGGGGTTCGTGTATGTATCTAGGCCAATGCCGAGCCGGTGTCGTCTCCCTATCGGGCGCCCTCCAGGGGGATGACGCCCAACCCAACCGTCGACGAGGCTGCTTGATTAAGGTGTGCCTGTGCTCCCTTCTCATATCGGCCCTCTCCACGAAACAGCTGCTCGGCCTACGCCTGGCATTTGCTCCCACCCATGTTTGCCGTGGCCGATTGGCCACATGCTTGTGCCTCCCCGGAGGAGGATCCACTTGCCATGCGATCATGGCCAAACAAACAATATGGAGCAGCTATTCAGTTAATCTCCAGCCGTAAGCCCTTGCAGGGGTCCCTATCGCTTGCCATGATGGAGACATGCCCACCCAGCTACATAACCGTCTGCTTGGTACGGTAGATCTCGGGTCCACGATGGAGCTATTCTGCCTTCCGCCTTCCCTCGATCTTCTCTCACTTTTCCTCTTCCGTCCTGGCACACGAGGTCATCGACCCCCGTTCTGTGCGTGTCGTTTCTTTTTCGGCACTGCGGCAACTCAACATCTTCGTGCTACGGTTGGTGTGATAGATAGAATTGCTTCTCTCTGCAACTAGAGCGTGGGCCGCCACGCTATCAGTGGTGGGAATCCTTGGCTCCACCAGCTTCAGAGGCATACTTGAGCCCTGGGCCGTCCATTTCGAGGCAGAGTTGACCTCTCCGCGTACAAACTCCTGACAGTTTCCCCCATACCGACCGATTTGTCTACCAGAGCTCGCTGCTGAGCGCCCGTCAAGATGGTCGTCGTTGACGGTGTCGATCTCGATGAGTACTACATCATCAAAGTGCCCTACAATGGCACTGGGGAAGCGGGAGGAGACCCCATCACCGACAACCTGAACATATGGTACGAGACGGGCGATATCGCCTGGATGATCACGGCCACCGCTCTCGTCCTGCTTATGATTCCAGGAGTTGGGTGAGTGATATATCTACTGACTTCCAACTCGCACGCACCCTTGCTGAGACTCTCTCGACAGATTTTTCTACTCCGGCCTGGCGCGAAGAAAGTCGGCGCTGTCTCTGATATGGCTTTCTGTCATGGCGACAGCGGTCACCTCTTTTCAATGGTTCTTCTGGGGATACTCCCTCACCTTCTCGCATACGGCCGGCAGCTTCATGGGAAACTTGGCCAACTTTGGGTTCAAGGACGTTTTGGCGCAACCGTCAGTAGGGTCTTCACGCATCCCCGACCTGCTATTTGCAGTATACCAGGGCATGTTCTCGGCCATCACGGTTGCGCTCGCGACTGGGTCTGTCGCCGAACGTGGGCGCATGCTTCCTTGTGTCATCTTCATGTTTATCTGGGCGACTCTCATCTACGATCCCATTGCGTGCTGGACCTGGAACCCTAGTGGATGGTCCAACAGAATGGGCGGGCTCGACTTCGCCGGTGGCACCCCGGTGCATATCTCGTCTGGGTGTGCTGCACTGGCCTACTCCATGATGCTTGGAAAGCGCCGCGGCCACGGAACCCATGAGCTCAACTATCGACCACACAACGTAACGCACATTGTCATAGGCACTGTCTTCATGTGGGTGGGCTGGTTCGGATTTAACGCTGGCTCCGCCCTCTCTGCCAACATGCGCGCCATTATCGCTGCTGTCGTCACCAATCTGGCCGCTTGCGTTGGAGGAATCACATGGTGCGTTCTAGACTACAGATTGGAGAGGAAGTGGTCTGCCGTTGGCTTCTGCTCTGGCGTCATTGCCGGATTGGTTGCTATCACGCCAGGATCAGGTAAGTGGAAATTCAACCACTCACGACGTCGTTTAGATACTGACTCGTGGTCTAGGTTATGTACCCGTCTGGGCCGCCGTTCCCTACGGAGTATTAGGAGCTACCTTTGCGAATTACGCCACGAAGCTCAAGTTCCTTGTCGGGGTGGACGACGCACTCGATATCTTCGCAGTCCATGCCGTCGGCGGTCTTGTCGGTAACGTTTGCACAGCCTTCTTTGCCAGCAAGGCTGTCGCGCATCTTGACCACACCCAGGTCATCGGGGGAGGCTGGCTGGACCAGAACTGGATCCAGCTGGGCTACCAGTTGGCCGACTCGATCGCGGGCGGGTCCTACTCGTTCGTTGGGACCACCTTGATCCTCTTCATCCTCAACATGATCCCCGGCTTACGGCTACGCGCCCGTGAAGACGCCGAGATCCTCGGCATTGACGATGCCGAGATTGGCGAGTTTGCATACGACTACGTCGAGCTGACCAGAGAAGTATTGAACGATGTGGACGGCGAGACTGGGAGCCGGTATTCGCACGATCTGAACCCCTTTGACCCACGGGAGAAGCACAGCATACCCTTGATGGATACAAGAATCTATGCTGGCTCCTCGAGCCACGCAGCACCTCACGCTCGATAGATTTTCCCTAGAGATTGGTACTAGCGTTCCAGTTTTAGAGTTTCAATTAGAACTTTCTTTTTTTTTCCCCTTTTGCCATGCCATGATCCGGCCCGTCCCGAAGGGCTTGTGACTCGGCCTTGCATAAAGTGCGTGCTACTGCTGCATGAGCGTTGCGCGTATATGCGGGAAGAGCGGTAAAAGCATGCGGCTCTAGGATAAGCAACCCTCTAGTGTCCTCCTCACCAACATTGGGTGCGGTCTTGAAAGTTTCGACTGCATATGGCCAAGGTTGGTACGAAAACTCTTATCGAGTACGGTTCGCCAGCGGAGGGAGGGGGAGACTGGATGCTTCGGTCAAGCTTGCAAGATCCATTCCCGCAGCTTGATCCCGATGCCAAGGAACAAACAAATATCATAAGTCGGATTATCAAGGTTGATTGCCTTTGGCCTGTCTTCATGACATGGCTCTCGGACCGGGATACTTCCACGTAATTATGTCCTACCATGATGTTGGGAACCAGTGCCTACGAATTCATCACTCGTGGGCCACTGCTCTAAAGCTTCTGACGGGATAGTCAGCTACATGCCAAATCTTGCCGTGGCAGGCCTCTTGTGTCCAATGCCTCAGCACCATCTCTGGTACGGCTCCCTCCACACAACACCCAAGGCCTCGAATATCTTCTTCTCATCTCTGCCCTCTATCAATACGCCGTCGTTGCACTTCACTCCTCCCACTCGGACGATATCCCGAAACAAGCCTCGATGGCTGAGATTCATTTTCTTCTTGTTGGCCAGCAGTCGTATGCTTCTGTTGAAGACGTCGTTGCCAGTAAAATAGATGAGCGCGGCGCCGAACTCAGTCTCTGGCACAAGCAGGAGGTCAATTCGGCGCCAAATAGGCCGATAACTCGCCTGATCGCCCGGGAATTCTTCTCGGGGAAGCACGCAACAACCATGCCACTTATTGCCATTTGTGGAACTCGAAGTCGCGAGGCCGACGGTAAGAAAGCCTTCCTTTGTCAGCTTTGCAACCAGCCTGTCGAGAAACGGGCCCAGGTCACCACTGGAGGTCGTTCCTTTCTTGGTAATGATGAAGTCAATGTCTCCTGAACTGTCTGATCCACGGCGGTAGCTTCCGCCAATGAGCAGTTCAACTTTTGGATCTATATCATGGGCAGCTCTTCTGACGCATCTCCCGAGGGCTTCAACTTCTGGGCGGGGTATTCGGGTGTTCAAGTCATCGTAATGCTCGATGCCGATCTTTTGGTTCCTGCTGAGGTTCGCCTTCTCCAATAGATCTTCTAGGGTCCGGTGACCTTGTTTAATCCACTTTTCTGCCCTCTGAAGACCGACGTCGTAGATCTTCAGAAACAGCTCACGGACTTCATGGTCAGGCTCTTTATGGGCCTCCTCTAGCCTTCTAAGTCGACCTGTGCTAACAATCTCCTCGATCTTGTAGGCAATACGATCGCCAATACGTGGGAGCCCCTTGGCCTGCTTTGCGGTCATGATTCGGGTCGTTTGTTGACGCAGTGTTGAGATTGCCCCTCGATAGCCGCGGACCCTCCACTCCTCATTGTTGCGAGTGTACCAATCGCACATCTCCTGCAGCTTAGCGATAGTGTCAGCGTTTGGATTATTGGACTCATCATGCTTGGTACCTTGAGATAGTCAGGGGTCAGCATTGCTCCTCTCGGACGGTTGACCAAGACAGTTTCGAACAGCTTGTGGAGACAGAAACAAAATAGCTAGAAAGGGTAATCGGATACTCTGGGGGGTCACTTACCACCTTTCATACAGGCAAACTTATCTTGCCAGCTCCCGTCCTCTAACCCCTTCTCCTTGGACATTCGTTTCCTTTTAGGCTGGCGGTCATCGTCAGAGCTGTCTCCAACGCCATCAGAACCGTCCGGACATGGAGATGAAGCAATAATAGATTCGACTGAGGACGGCGGTCCGTCGCCGCCTTCGGCATCACTTTGTTCAACGTCCACATCAGCATTGGGATTAGCCTTCACGAAGTGAATACATTGAGCAAGCTCGTCTTCGGCGGAGGGATCCGGAGCTTCTATCATTTTTGAATTTGGAGTTTCTGACGGATCTGGCTCCTTGGCTGCTTGCCTTGTCCCAATGATGACGGCGACAGCTGCGCTCTGGCTACCTAACTGGGATTCCGAAATAACGTTTCCTGATGATAGCTGGGTGCTTCTCTGGGTGGAGGCATCACTTCGTGGTGGCGTGGCAACAGGTGCGCCTCGGCCCCCTCGGACGCGACTCTTGGCCGGCTTGAGCATCAACGATTTCTCTGATTCCTGCGATGGTTCCACCGCCTCTTCTGGGGCTGTGAGGGGCTGAGGACATCCTGAGACCTGATACTGTTTCTGGTTCGGGTTGAGCAGTTTGCGGGAAGTGATGCACTGGAGTGGGTAACTCTCGTTGACGATGATCTTGTCCGCGGACGTGGAAGATCCGGCCAGTATGTTTTCGATGTGAGCGTAGATAAAGTTGTCGTCTACGATGACATGTGTAGCATCGTCTAAGCTTTGAGTCCATTCTGCACCATACTCCTGTGCCCTGGTAATCCGACGCTCTCGGACGGGGTTGACATCATCATTGGGGATGTAGTAGAAAGCTAGGCCCTGGAAGCACTGTTGCGCCTCGGGTGCTAGCACGATCTTCTTTGGTCGCTTACGTTTGCCCATACTGGTTGATGGCGAGTCCTCGAGTGGTGGTGATGAGCGCAAAGTTTGCAGCTGCGATTGAAGAAAATTCCTGTTGGGTTGACTGGAACATCTCTTTGTCGAGTCTGGCACGGGCGTCCCATCAGTGTTTGTTGCAAGCTGAAGGCGCGACAGCCATTGTGGTTGTCCTGGCAAAGCTTTCTTGGGTTGCGGCGTGTCCTCAATCACTATCACTTCCAACTCGGCAACGCTTGTGGGTTGGGCGGCCTTGACAATGGGATCGGATGCTGTCCTCCTGTGCAAAATGCCTGGCGCAATATCAAACCCCCCAAAGGCTGATCGTGGTTTGATGCCTGATCTCTTCACGGCAAGTTTCGTGAAAGCTTTGCTCTCGGCTCGGTGCTTGGCTTCTTCAGCATCGATGACCTCATCGTCATCTTCGTCATACTGCAACTTTTGAAGCTGTTCGAAGAGCGCGAGCTTGTCTTGCAGGTTCAGATCCATGATGGTAGACAGATTCCAATCCGGATGCGGCGCATTCGGTCTATGAACGCGGTGGCATGCTTCGACGTAGGGTTTGATCTCGGATGGGGCTGCCACCCCTCGCAAAATAAAATAAAATGCTGGCCTGCCTCGCTTTGCCCCTTCCGTCAAGTTTGCATAACACGTAGGTCCAAACCATTACACGAGGGAGGGGAGAAGTGCGGCCGTGAACAGAGACACGCGACGTTTCTGCGTTAATTATGTGGCACCTGGCCGCGCTTGTCGGCTACTTGAATAAAACATTTGTAGGTGAGATTGGGAAGCGAAGGCAGCGTCAGCATCGAAGCAAGCAATCTGCGACGCACAAAGGATTCCCTGTTGTAATTTCTATGATACCTAGAAAGCTGAGCAAAGTTGACTTGGGCATCAGACGGCCGTGTTGTCTTTATTGTCCAATCATGTCGGCCCGTTCCAAACTCCATATGGTCTGGACAGTCAGTCAGGTCAACTAGCCTCCCATTCCTGCTGTAAGTCTTCATAATATCATTGTGTATGTACTTCTGGCACAGGGAAATGCGAGCTACATAATCACGACTTTCTGCATGTTTTGGTTCGCATAGCTGTAGTGGGTTAGGTAATGTCGTCTATGAAAAGGGAAGGCACTGAATGCGGAACGACATAGACCCAAGACAGCAGGTGGGACAGCAATCACGTCGAAGCGTAGTCTTTCATTTTCGATGTTCACAACAGCGTATCGATGACGGGTGCGTCTGCCGACAAGCAGTGAAACATTGCCCCGATAGCTTGTGGCTGCAAATATGAACCTTCATGAGCTGCTGTCGATGGCGGACAGGGTCCTATCCGACCAGGTACAATGTACGTGGATCGGCAGCCCGAGATGGCGGGGCAGCTTATACGCCCCTGCATCTCGTTCATTCGTAGCGGGGCATTCAAATTCCCAACGTCACCGCGCCATCCGGTTGTACGTACACCAGCGATATCTCCCAGGGGCGTCAGAAGACGTTTTCCATCTCCAGCATGTTCACGGGATTAGTCGAAGAGATCGGAGGTACGCACGCATCCTGCAAGAAGCGAGGCAGGGCCCTGCGCTAACATCAGCACCAGAGGTCACCGAGCTGAACCCTCAGGATGCAACCGGCGGCACCTCCCTGACCATCACCTTGCCCTCCTCCTCCAAGCTCCTCTCCGATGCCATTCTCGGCGATAGCATAGCCATCAACGGCGTCTGTCTGACGGCGACCTCGATCACGCCCTCGCTGCCATCCTTCGTCGTCGGCATTGCGCCCGAGACGCTGCGCCTGACGAACTTGGGCTCCTTGACTACGGGCTCGAGGGTAAACCTCGAGCGCGCCGTGCGGGCCGACACGCGCATGGGCGGCCACTTTGTGCAGGGCCACGTAGACAGCATTGCGACCATCTCCAAGATTACACCGGACGGGAACGCCGTGACGCTGCGCTTCAGTCCCAACAACGATGAGGTGATGCGCCATGTGGTGTACAAGGGCTTCATCGCGCTTGACGGAACGAGTCTTACAATCACCGCCGTCAACGATGCGGAGAGCTGGTGGGAGGTCATGCTGATCTCGTACACGCAAGAGAAGGTCGTGCTGGCGCAGAAGAAGGAAGGCGATAGCGTGAACGTCGAGGTTGATGTCTTGGCCAAGTACGCCGAGAAGAGTATGGCTGGCTATCTGCAGAGCGACGAGGGTGCGCTGAAGCCCATTGTGGAGAAGATTGTGCAGAACCTGGTAGCACAAGCAATGGGGGCTCATTCTGCATAGGAACACATGTATTGAGAGCGTTGGTTACTGCCGTGTACGGGCACTTTTTAGATCACACTCTGGATAGACAAACTCGCTTCGTTATTCGTGCGCGTGATACTTTGGTGTGTGAGCCATGCCGGCCTCATAGCTATTGCTTTCATCGCACTACATACATTTACTTCCTGTCTTCTTATTCTCATTGGTAGTTTTGCTTTAGTGTTTGTTCATCACAATCTTGCAGCATCGATCAAGTACTGAGGCGACAGAGCAAGGGAAAAGTTAGGCTGGCGACGCGACATCTCCCCAGATGTCGCCAATCTTGTGGCTCAGGGGCCTACTGATCTTCTTCCTACCAAACTGATTGCCCAGCTCGCCAAACACCATGTCCCGCTTCCTCTTCTTACTGTCTTCCCCTGATCCGAATGCCTCAAACGCTTTGATGAACTCCTGGGGTGTTTTCCACTTTTTCTGGATCTCGAGGGCTTTCTCTCCCGTCACTCCTCTCGTGCACATCAGGAATTTGAGGTATAAATCCCGCAGCGTCATCATCTCTGACTTGGAAGCCAACGACGAGAAAGCAGGATAGCTGACGTAGTGGCCTGTAGAGGGCTCCTTTTCTTGCAGATGCTTGAGCAAGGGTAGGTAGTTCTGTCTGGTGATGACACCAGTTGGTATGACGAGCAGTGGCTTGTCCTCGTACTGCTTCTTGAGCTTGTTAGTCATTCGTACAAGATACCGAATGGTGTCATCCATCTTCTGTGTCTGTTTCACAAAGAAGCCGTTGACTACTTGTGTAGTTGCGATGGCGGATTGAATCGACAACTCGTAATTTGATCGGTTTCGCTCGTCCAAATTGAACTCCTCAATGATGTACACGACATTCTTGGCGCCAGACTTCTTGAGTCGGAACTTCTGCTCGTGGAACCGCCCATCCTTGATACTCCCGATGAGGTCGTCAAGACGTTTTCGTTCCACTATCCAGTCAAGGACCACCTCGTCCCCTTCTGCCCCCGTCCTAGGAAGGAAGTTGGGATCGTGGCATTTCGCAACCCATAGAGCATCGCCGAGCTCCAGGGCTTTTACGATTGGCTTCACGCCCTGTTTATGGAGTTCCTCTTGCATATAGTCACGATCCGTCTTTGCCCGGATCTCTCGTGTATCAAGCACAAGCTCGACTGTGAATGTTCCAGGTTGTAAGCGAATTGGACGGAAACTGGGGATAGCTACAGAGTCTGACGCCGCTGCGTCTTTGACAACGTCTGCGAATTCAGACTGCGTCGCTCTTGGGGCGTGATTGAGAGGTCGCCCAAACGGTTCTCGATCGGTGTCCACAGAAAGTACGTCTTCATCTGCATCTGGCTGCCTCCCAGCTTCCTGCCTCTCAGGTTCAAGGGGCACTGCATCTGGATCTACAACTCGTTTCATGTTCCTCGCTACCTCGAAACCTGCATCGGTTAGAACGTAGAACTTTCGAGGCCCTGCCCTCTTTTCGACCACAAGCTCTTTGTTAATCAGCGTCTTCATGGAATTCCAAGCCGTGTAGAAACCATTTGCTTGGTCAGATGTAGAATACGAGGCATCGCAGTGTGGTTGAGCAGTGTCAATGAGCTCAGCTTTGCTAAGGCCGCGCATGCCAGAGGCATTGTGTTCAGCCAAGCCCATGATGATGCCATACGGACCCGAGCGGTATTGCGGAACATAAGCCTTGACCTTCCTCGGCTTCTTGGCTGGTGGTGGCCGCGGCCCATCCTCATCATCGTCCAGATCCTCTGCAGCGTTGCCGTTGAGCGCAGCCAAAGCAGGGTTTCGCGTGGTCTTCCTGGGCATAGGGAGCCCATTATCCTCGCAATGTTTCTTCAGCTTCTCTGTCAAGCGGTCGCAGAGCTTCGGACCGAAACCTTTCAGGCTCTGAAGCTGACAGGGGTGTGACATTGTTAGGGGACATGCTTTGAGGGCATTGTAAGCATTTCGATATGTGGTGACGCCCTTTGAATTGCGCTCCCGAGCCACATCGAGCCACTCCTTCACCCAGCTCAAGAGCAATGGGTTGGCGCAGTTCTCGTCGGATGGAGCTGGCATGGTGAGCAGCAATCGCAGCCGGGAAAGCGGACTGGGTGGAAGAGTTGTCTCTGTTGCGAGTGTTCAGGCAGCTTGACCAGAAGTGAAGCAACCCAAAGGCGGACAGCAAAGTTCGTAGCACCGGAGACGGAGGCAAATAGAAGCTGCCTCTACGGCCAGTGTTCGTTCGGGGATTTCCCACGGCTATTGGACGGCAGGCAGGCAAGGCTCAGTCGGGAGCAGACACCAACAGACTACCTGAGTGGCGGCTACCTTTCATGTAGGGAATCCGCGGCCAATGCACCAAAAGTTAGCCTCTAGTTAGCACTACGTCGTCACGATCCAGAGTACATACAGTACTTGAACCGAGGTCGCGTCTTGACGGCAATGACGCGTTCCATCCATAAACAGGCGAGACGCCAAATCACGTGAGGGCGGTTAGTGGGTAGCCCCGGCCGACGCAGGGACCAAGTGCTGCTATTTCTGACATGCCTAGACCAGGGCCCACAAATGAGGTAAGGTTAATGCACCATAGAACCTAGCTGCCACCCTGGCTGCCCTCTGGCCTGTGGGCCCCGCCGGCGTCAGCACATTTGCACCTGCTTGCCTGCACCCATCCCAATCAATGGTGGGGTTGAATTGAGGGAATCTCGTAAAGAAAACGAAACGAGGGGCAGCTGAGGCGGCCGTTGCTGGGCCACTTCCAGGTTTTAGTTGGATGAGGTTCGAGAACTGAGACGGCCGCCTCATTTCCGAGTCAACTGAAATATCCGTCGCTCAGCTTCACCTCCCTCCTGCTTTGCCTCGGAAATCCATTCTCAAGCATCAAAAGTAGGCCGAGACAAGCTTCCCCACCTTGTTACACTGCTCCAGCGTCATCCGCATCGCCCCGGGAGCCAGACGAAGAATCCAATCTGCTTGGTGGTAATGCACTTTGGCCTCCCCATCATTGTCATCCGAGCCCAACTGGCTGACCCATCTCCTGCAGCTCAAAACACTCTCCCAAAATGGCCCACAGCGCGATTTACGAGGCTTCGGCCAAGCACGACATCGTCCCAGGCACGTACAAGTATGGAACCGCTGGTTTTCGCATGGCCGCCGATCTCCTCGAAGGCGTCACTTTCCGTGTCGGCCTTCTCTCCGCCCTGCGAAGCCGGAAGCTCAATGGCCAAGCCATCGGCGTAATGGTGACCGCTAGCCACAACCCGGCCAAGGACAATGGAGTCAAGATCGTGGATCCTATGGGAGATATGCTTGAACAGGAGTGGGAGACGTATGCCACAGATCTGGTCAACTGCAAAACCCACGACGAATTGGTCGACACCTATGTCAGCCTCGCCAAGAAACTCGAGATCGATCTTTCGAGTCCCGGCAAAGTCGTAAGTGGAGAAGACGCCCCCTCCTAGTTACCTAAAAGAGGAAGACGAGAATGAATGGAAAGGCTAACCAATGTCTGATCACCAGATAGCTGGAAGGGATACTCGCCCATCTGGTATTACCTTGGTTCAGGCCTTATCCGACGCCTGCGCGGCTACAAACACGTCATATACTGACTATAAGATCTTGACAACCCCTCAGCTCCATTATCTGACTCGCTGTGTCAACACGGAAGGTTTGCCTAGTTCGTATGGCGAAGTCAGTGAAGCCGGCTACTACAAGAAGCTCAATTCGGCCTTCGAGCGTGCCATGAGGGGCAAGCGAATCTCGGGATCTGTGACGGTTGATTGCGCCAATGGTGTGGGTGGACCCAAGCTCAACGAGTTGTTGAAACATCTCGATGCCGCCAAGAAAACGGGCCTAGACTGCAAGGTAGTCAACGATGACGTCTTGAAACCCGAGATCTTGAACCTCGATTGCGGTGCCGACTTCGTCAAGACCCGTCAGCGAGCGCCCCCGAATCCCAAGCCCCAGCCAGGCGACCGCTGGTGCTCTCTTGATGGCGATGCCGACCGCTTGATCTACTACTGGGTCGACCCAGATACGAGCAACTTCTTCATGTTCGATGGTGATCGGATTGCGACGCTCGCTGCCTCCTTTATTGCGGACCTTTCTCGAACGGCAGGCGTGGATGAAGAACTCCGAATTGGCATCATTCAGACGGCTTACGCCAACGGTGCCAGCACGAAATACGTCGAGCAGCACTTGCAGTTGCCTGTTGTTTGCACACCAACTGGAGTGAAGCATCTTCATCACGCAGCCTGCGCCTTCGACATTGGTGTCTATTTCGAGGCCAATGGTCACGGTACTGTGCTGTTTTCGTCAGATGCTATGCAGACCTTTGCCAAGAAGCAGCCACAGTCCCCTGCTCAAAAAGATGCTCTCGACACTCTGCAAGCCCTGGGCGAGCTCATCAACCAGACCGTTGGTGACGCCATCTCCGACATGCTGATGGTCGAGGTCATTCTTGCCCACAAAGGATGGGGACTCAAAGATTGGGCAATGACGTATACGGATCTTCCAAACCGTTTGGTCCGTGTCGAGGTTGGAGACAAGGACCTCTTCCAAACAACTGACGCCGAACGGAAGCTCAGCCACCCCATCGGCATCCAGGACGAAATTGATCAATGCGTCAAGAAATATACGAATGCACGGTCGTTTGCGCGCGCCTCGGGCACCGAGAACGCCTGCAGAGTATATGCAGAGGCCGCGACCAGGTCCGAAGCCGATGATCTTGCCAACAAGGTGGCCGTTATCGTGAAACAACACGGCGGGGGGGTCTAGGAGACCATCCGAAAAGAGCATCCGAGCCTCGACCCAGACAGTATCAAACTGCTGGCGCGCCACATGGGTTGACGACATCACGAATGAACGAACGACAAGGGGGCACTATAAAAAACCTACTAAAAAACTGCTGATTGAGCTTTAGTCCGGTTGATCCACTATGCTAGATAGATTAACAAAAAGAGTTATTCTCAAATGTCATGTTACACGTTCTGCATTGCTACACTATCCCCTTTTTATGCAACTTTGAAATGCTGAAGGTATATGTTACCAGGATGGAGAGGAAGCCAACACCCAGAACTCAAACATGAGAACATCGATTGTGAGATGTCCTATATTACAGAATAGCCAATGAGAGATGGATTGGTGGAGCATCCCGACCAGATAACTGCTCGCGACGACCTCGCCCTTGGTAGTGTGATCAACGCTGAGATATGTAAAATAGCGACTACAAAGGGTGCAGGACGGAATGTAGCATCGAAGGCTAATGATTGCTCTTCAATTATAGAGCCGATGCCTTTTTTCAGTGAAGGTTCATGATTGACAACCTTGATGGTGCAGTGTACTGTTTGCCATTTCTGACCGACCTATGTATGAATCTGCCTCTACAGTTGGCATGCCCATGACCGTTATGATTGCATCGTTTCATGATTTTCATCATTGCGCAATATGCGCCCTGTCCTGTCTCGGATGCATCTGCGTATAATGCGCATTCCAATCTGCACCGTCACCATCAAGCACCTTGGTCCGCCCTATAAGACCGTCTTTGGGGACGGCCAGCCTCTATCATCCCATGTCCATGGCCATCCACCTTGCATGGAGCAACCCAAAGCTGGTTGTGCTGATACGATCTCATCCTGGGGCTCTAACAGCGTGCGACTGCGCTGTCGCAATCCCCGAATGGTATCTATTCCCTAGACGCGGCGGTTGCCGGGTTGCTGCGCCAAGATTGGGCCAACTTTAGCACATCTTGTATTCAGCTTCTCCTTGTGCCTGCCTCGTGGGGTCTGGGGCATCAAGACGATACTTGACTTTGATGTCTAAATCTCGGCGGTTTTTGTCGTTTGGCCGGACGTCCAGCTCACACTCGACTTCCTCACCGTGCTTTACGGTCAAGACGTCCTTGAAGTAAAAGACCGTCTGCTTCCAGTGCGTATACTTGGTATGCGGGCCCGTCGAGAATCGGACGGGTTTGTGGCAGGCCGTGAAGTCAATGTCAAACCATGCGACCAGAGCATGGACGAAATCGTCACGACGGCAAGTCATCTTGAAAGGAGCAGTGAATGCCAGATCTTCCACCGTGCAGGTGTACAGGTCGAGCGAGAGAATAGGCACCGGCTCAGTGACTGCGGCCTTTACCTCAACCGTGTCAACCAGAGGCTCGGCAAGGGCGGTCTCCTTGAGTGGTGTGTAGTCGAAACCATAGACGTTGTCCCAGACTAGATGATGAACTTTTAGCATTTCTTCTTTCCGTTCTTTTGCGCTCCAACTTGGCGCTCGAGCAGAGACACTTACATCCTATCTTCTCGTCCTTGTACTCGCCATCCTCGATACCACACGCAAAGATGGTTGCCTTGTCAGGGAAGATCAGGCCATCCTTGTTCAGGAACTTATCACGGGCATAGAGAACCGTGTCGAGCATGCTCTCGTACAGCAGGAAGTATCCCATCCACTCTGAAATGATGATGTCGACCTTGGGGAACGGCAGCTCAATCTCCTCCATCTTGCCCTGGATCAGGGTGATCTTGTCAGACAAGCCATTCTTGGCAACGATCTCCTTGGCCTTGAAAATGATGGTTGACATGTCAACACCAATGACGTGCTTTGCGCCAGCCTTGGCCGCGAACCTGAGCATCCAAATTAGCCTCTTGCAATCGCCAAAGCCCCGGACGTCCGGGCATAAAATTGTGCAGCTTACATAGAAAGAATAGCGGTACCGCAACCCACGTCAAGCACGACCTTGTCCTTAAAAAGATGCTTGTTCTGGACAATAGCGTTCATATAAGACCGCGTGCGAACCTCATCTTTCTGTCAAGGTAGCAAAGTCAGCCATCCACGTTCCCGGCATGCAATGGGGATGCAGAGCTGCTCACCAACATCTCCTCATGGATACCTAAAAGTCGGGCCCCACGTTAGTAAATGTGCCAAAAGACCCCTCCTTTGAGACGGAAAAGTTGGCAAGACGGAATCATACCATGATGGTTGTAACTGCAACGAAGCCCGAGTTAGCAGTGGTTCATGTAAGAGGCAAATCCGATACACTCGGTTTGCGTTTCTGGGAGAGACTCGGCGTCTGCGTAACTCACCTGTTGAAGTAGTGCTGCTCGGAGTGGGCCATGCCCTTGAGCGCACTCTCGGCCTTGTCGATATCCATCTTGGATTCGGTGGCCATCTTGGATAGCAACGATGAACCGGGCCCGAAAAACGAAATGTAAAATGGAATTCCAGAGGGACGGTTGGCAGGAAGTGTCGTCAACAGCTTCACCTCAGTCGGGCATAATTTTTCTGAGATGCAGGGTCCGTCCATCGATTTACTGCCCATAGCGGGCCTCACCGCCCGCTGCCCCACCAGTGAGGCGGCCCAATTAAAAAAAAGCCCTTCTGGGCTAGGCCTTGCAAAGGGCCATTACGGGCAACCAGTCACAGCCCCCTACATTGAATTTTAGTTACCTAGTTACATGCGCTCCGCCTCTACGGTAGCTGTGACCGTCCACAACCATGATTCAAGTACAACAGCTAGTCAGGCAAGGAGCAAAACGCCAGCCCTTTGCCCATCACGTATGCAACATTCCTGCATAAGCCATTGCTTTTTTCCGCCTCTTTTGTGTCATGGCGTCTTGCTGGGGGTTTCCAGCATCCACATCCAGGCCATGATTGCTGCGAGTCAAGGCTCCATCAAGCGACATAACAAGAAGGCAATTCTAGTTATGCCTGACTAGATCTTCATTCCTCGGCGAGGCCGAAAAACTGCATGGCAAATCGAGGACAAGGCCAATAACCACGCTACTTGAACGCTTGAGTTGACTTCTGAAGGATGTATACATATCTCTGTAAATGCTATCAAATCCTTGCGACCCTGGTTGCTACCATACATATGTTGCCCTCGCAACCCGATGGAGCTTGTAACCAATATGAACCTGACTGACCAAGACTCCTGATGATTATTGTTCGTTAGCCACCCATTACTGCCTGATGATTCCTTTCTGGTTCTTCGGTGGGTCCTTCTTTTATTCAACCTCCTTATCCTTGAGCTTCGTGGTTCCGGCAATATCATCCTGAGCGTCCCTCACCAGAAAACTGTGAAGGAGTTAGCATTTCTTTCCCCATCTGGGGCGAGACGCCAAGGGGGCAAACGTACTTGTACCACACAATTGTCGGGATGATTGTGCCGAGATGCCAGAGACTGTGTGCGTCTAAAGCGCCCCATACCGGCGGGAAATCTAGCAGTTCTAAACTCATAACCATCATGAGCCATGCCACGATACATCCCGGCCAGACGGCCCAAGTCCGGTGTGTCTCCCTGTACTTGCTCCAGCTAAAGTAAGTCCACATGGCATTCTGCACCAGCCCAACCACAACATTGGCTGTCATGTTGTACGTATAGTCCCATTTCCACATCTTGAGATATATCACATGGCAGGCGTAAAGAGTGCAGCACAGCACCGTCCACAGCCTCAGGAAGCTTTTTCGCTTCCGAGTAGGTCTGTCGAGGCGGAACACCCTGATCGGGGTATAGTACAAGCCGTACAGCACACCAGCGCCAGCCGCGAAGTAATCGAGCTGCTCCGTTACCAGGAAGTCACGAACGTGGAAGATGCTGCTGAAAACCCAGGTGGCAATGCCAAAGTATGCGAAGAGGCAATAGTACGGCCGCAACGGGTAATTCGCCGGTATAGATGCCCGCAGCTTCGCCAGACCATTCTGATGTGCTACCATGTTGCCCAGGCTGAAGAGCACGCTGAAGGGCTCTTGCATGCCCAGCACCCGTATGAAGGGCCACTTGCCATGGTATTGGGTGATTGGCTCATTGCGCGCAACTCGTCTCGAGGTGATGATATGTTGGCATGTGTAGTCGCATTCTTGCGGACAGGTCCAGAACAGCAATCTGTGATGCAGCGCTGCGGACGGATCTCGTGTCAACAAGCTGGGCTGGTTCACTGGCTGGCTTGCAGCACGGGCGCAGAAGCGACGGGAACTCACGTATTGGTGTTGGGTTGTTCTTGGGATCGCAGTTCTCGCGGCCGCAGAGCTGGATAAAACAATAGGGTCAGTTACTGCCGTCTTGGGCGGGCCACATTGCAAGTGCAAGTACGAACCTCGACGCATTCCCGGAACTCTGGTAGTCGATCGCCAAGGGACGCTTCGGCGGTGCTGAGCAAAAGACAAGCCACGAGGAACACAGCCAGTAAAGGCGGTATTCTCGTTCGTAGGCCTCCTATCATTGTGACTGCATTGGGGACTGTGGGAAAAGCTGTCCAAGGCCAAAGACAGAGCGGAAAGTACGGGTTCGTGTCGAGCGCTGACCTCGCGCCGCTGCATTACTTTTGGAGCTGAGCTACCGTCAGACACGCCAGTGTTTTGTGATTGGCCTGCGCCCCACGTCATACTGCTCTTTGCCGGGCGCACCGGGGTCCAGCAGCACCCCGAAGTCATTTTCTAATTGTGGACTGCATGCAGCAATGCCCCTTTCTTTGCAAATTGTACATCAACTTCTTATTGTCAGGGTTCGGCATATCGAAAATAGCAGCCAGCTTTTCATCGGCTTCTCAGTTTCAGTCAACCATGTTTTACTAGTTTTAAGTACACTTGCGCAACTTGGATCCCCAGTTTTCACTTCTGTGGTAATGGTGACACTGAGTGACTGGTGTAGGCTCTTCAGTCAATTCTTCATTCATGGATGTCGGTTTACAACGCCCGAAGACGATGCATAAGACGGGGGTTATTGGATGGTGCTCAGGCTCACACATACCCTTTGGTGACGAGCGGTGCCGAACCTCGAGCATCAAGCCAGTGAGTATGTGCGATGATGTAGAATCACTCATTTATGCTTTCTTGCTTTGACTACTTGACCGTTCTGGAAAGCGCTATATCGAAAATTTGCAGACCCTCCGGTTTTGTTGGGGGTTGCATGCCCTTATGAAGTCGTAATACCTCTCCATCAGGGCTTCCGTGTAAACGTCCCACTGAGGTCATACCGAGGTCGACGAGAGTAGAAGGTTTGTCCTGGAACACTGCCAACGAGCGAACCCGTCTAAGAGACTATTGGCGGCGTAACTATTGCTATCAGTTACCGTGCCCATATTTCCCGATATTGCCCAAGTTAGCAGAAGGTAATCGTAGTCGTAGCCCTCGAGTGATTCGTCCAAATTCCAACTGTGCTTTTCGTAACCCTTGAAAGCCAGGACGGAAACGGCTGACATGTAGATGCCCGTGATTCCCAGCTGAGCTCTTTATCGTACCCTACATCGCTGATATTTTCGTATTTAAGACTCCAGACTGATACAATAATCTGAAATACCGTGCCGCCGAGGCGGCCGCCAGGTAGTTCAACATTGATGACGGAACTAAATGATGGACGGCTCCAGAGAATCCATTACAAATAACAAGGCCAAGCTTGGGCTGCCACTTAGAAAACTTTTGCCCGACAGCCAAACGAAAGTCGTGATCATGTCGGTCAAAAAACGTAGACAACTGTCGTCTAGCTGACTCATGGTAGCCAAGAGCTCGTTGCTCCAGCTCGAGCAGAGATATACGGATTATACGCTATGGAGACGTGCATGGTAGGTTTTACGGAGCTTAACAGTTTAGATGTTAACCGGACCCTTATGAAGGAGATGTGTCTCTAAGGCTGTAGCTAAGTTCACCCGCTCTAGATGAGGCATGAGGGATCTGGGAGAGGATACTACCTTAGTTAACTACTGGGTACAATTCTGATGCATTCAAGAGGTTTCTTACTGCAATCACGCATCAATGGCCTCGTACCGCATTTTCTTTTCTCTGCTGGTAATTGTCTTGCCAGAATCACTCTAGCACCGTTAAATACAGTCACGGCACAGTGGTCCCTCCCGAGCTTGAAGCAAAGCGAGCAATACTGGCGACGGTCACTAAAAAAACGATCTAGAGGACACACAGGACCACTTACTCTAGCGTTCGGTCGAGAGCTCCTGGTGATACATTCAGTGCCATATAAGCATTCTTTAAGAACGAGACGTCGAAGAAGTGGATCATCAAAAGGTATTATATGGGACTCAAGAACTAAATAGCAAGTTGCTGGGCCAGAAACCTGACTATACTGTAGTTGCTAGCCGGACGAGACAACTGAATCTTTCGGCTCGCGCCCGGCTTGATCTTGTCTGACACTATCAAAAGGGCACTCATTCATGGACTTCAAGACCATTATCGAATCCGTCGCCATACCTCCAATGATTCCTATCATTCCAGAATATATTCGCCTTCATTTTTGAGTACCAATAGGACAAACCACACAGAAGTGTGTCTGTAATACCAACACACAATACTACAAAACATATGAAACACATTCGTGCACTTGAGGCTTCCAGATAATGAATACGTTTGACAGAGCTGAGCCTGAGTGAAAGCAACAAATATGCTACCCCGATTTGGCCAAAAAACGGGTGCTGCGAACCCTCCAATATTCAGGTCGGCAGCTGTTGTTATGTCCTCCATACATGTACTCAAGCTATACCCGAGTCCCCCGCTCCCCACCCATGCGGAGAGCCTCGCTCCGGGCTTCTGCAAAGTTGTGCCGATTGCTGCTGAGACTCAATTTATGTAACAGTCTTGCTTCTTTTGGGCATACTAGCTTACTTGAGGTGCGGAGAGACGGCTTCTGATTTGATATAGAAATATTTCCATCAAATGTCCCCGCGGCCTTGTCGCCTTTGCGGTCTACAGTATTACAACATCGATGACGAAATGGTCTTTCCTGTGTAACGGCAGCTCCGTCTCCGTCTATATAACTGCAATCTCTCATATCTTCTCATGAGCTTAGACAAGTGAGGTCTCCCTCTTTATTCGTCTCCATCATCATGAACCTGTTCCCGCTATTACTAGCTGCGTCGGCCGTGCTTGGGGCATCGTATCCTTCGCGAATAGTCTCACCTGTCACGCGTAATGGTTCCACGTTGCTAGTAGACGGCAGACCTTGGAAAGCAGTCGGGCCGAACATTTACTGGCTAGGTCTCGACGAAAATGTAACTCCACCGGAAGGACAACCATACGATGTGGCAACGAAGTCGAGTTATCCTACCAAGGGACGCATCACCGACGCCTTGGCAACGGTGCAGGCCTTGGGTGGAACAATGATCCGATCGCACACCCTTGGTATCAATCTCGGTAACCCTCTGACAGTGATGCCCGAACTAGGCGTGGTTAACGAGGCAGCCTTCGAGCCCATAGACTACGCCGTCTACCAAGCTGGGCTCTACGGTATCCGGTTGCTGATCCCTCTAACCGACAATTGGGATTATTATCACGGCGGAAAATATGACTTTCTGCGATGGTTCGGCTTCAACCTGACGCAAGCAAATGGTGGCAACAACCCCGAGGTCCAGCAGTTCTACTATAACCAGACGATTGTCGCCGCGTTCAAAAACTATATCCAGACAATCATCACACATCAGAACCAGTACAACAATTTGACATATGCCGATGATCCTACGATATTCGCTTACGAGACAGGGAATGAGCTGCGTGGGTTCCTTTCTGAACTCAATAGAATTCATTTGGGAAGACTGATTGCTAATCTCGAGTCAATGTAGAGGGCCCCGTGTCCGGTGATCAAGACTGCCCTGCTCAGTGGGTGCAAGACATCGCCAGCTTCATCAAAAGCCTGGCCCCCGATAAACTGGTCGTTGACGGCACCATGGGCGTCAACAAAACACACTTCGATGTCCGCGAGGTTGACATATTCTCGAATCACTTTTACCCAGTGAACACGACAAAGTTAGAGCTTGACCTGGCGGCCGTAGAAAGTGCTAGCCGGGCATACTTTGCCGGCGAGTATGACTGGGTCGGTCCTGACGATGTCGTGGGCACCAACAACCTGCCCTCGTTTTTCGACATTATCGAGAAAAGTCCTGCTTCAGCTGGCGATGCTTTCTGGAGTTTATTCGGGCGGGACTTGCCAGACTGTAGTGTGAGTAATCAGGATCAACCATTTGCGGGGGGGAAAAAGTGAATATGTGATGATCACTGACTGAAGAAAAAGACATTCGTGAATCACACCGACGGTTTTACTTTACAATACGGTAATCCTGCAAATTCCGATTATACTAACAGCAGGATTCGATTGATAAGAAGACACTTTATAGCCATGAGCGAGAACAGGCATATTCCCGCCAATGACAGTCTTCCCGTTGTGCCGTGCCCTGCACCAGCCCTATAATGCTCGGATTGGTGGCATACATTGGTGTATCAGCTGCTCATACATTGTTGGTGGCCGATGGTTGCTCCCACCCCCGTCTAGTTTCAATAGAATGGAACCTTGGTGCTACTTTGCAAACTTTTGCTCCTGCGAGCTTGTCCAGATTCTAGTCGGGAGGTCGATTTCTCACGACTCCCCAAAATCAAAAATACCATCCTTGACACTCATTCCGATTATACCAGCTTTTACATCCAGCAAGGATGACAGATATACAAGCCGCAAGGAATGCTCATGTCAATGGACCGATTTCCCAAACCGCACCAGCTCGCAGCCATTCAAGTAGCGACGACTAAGTAGAGCCCCGAGACGAAATCTTCGAGGTGCTCGAGTGGCACTCCGGAAGCCAGGAAGATAGTGTCAATAATTCAATAGAGGAAGCAGCCATGGGATCGGTGACGTATAAACCAGCACTAAAGGTCATGGTCATGGTCATGGTCATGGTCATGTAGTAATTCACAAGCACCTCCAGTGAGGATGTGTTTGTCGAGGACTGTTTAGTCAAACGGCTTGTACCCTTGTACTGGATGCGCCGGCATCTAGCAGAACTCAACACGTCGCTGCCCCGTTGTTTTCCCGTAGGCCTGGCCGGAGCTATCAAGGACTCACACCGGTAAGAGAGGCGAGTAAAATAGACGAGTTACAACACTTCATGAAAGCCAAGTCCCAAACTAGCCGTGAGTATGCTCCTGGGGTGTATACCGCAACCCTCCATGTGCACATGGCAATTGAATGTGTCAATCTAGCCATTCGAGACCATTCCGCTAACCGGTACAAGACTGTGTTTGCCGGCAGGGGGAAGCATGCTTCAGCTACGCCGTGATGGACGGCTACGCTTGAAATGCTCAGGTAGTAATAGTATTGTTGGAGGTAACCAGCAGTCGTCGCCTAGTGCCCTGGTTTCACGATTTTGGGAATAGCGACTCTGGAGCGAAACGACCGCCGACTGGACTAGAAGGCCTAGAGGTCAGGCTGGCTGCGCGGCATCAACAACGAGAAGAACGTCAGACTTGTTTGGTCCATGACACTGCCCGGGAACATTAATTGACAGTTGAGATAACGGCGCGCCATCAGCCACAGTAATGCAGCCAGGACTACTTCTGGCGAGGGGAAAGCAAGCTCTTGGACAGGTGTTGTGTTGGCGTAGTGTGAGCACATTGGTATTGGACAGTCGGAATATAATATGGTAAGCAAGAGCGAACAAGTATATTTATAAAGGCTACCCAAGTGTTGTGAAGCTTGATTCATACCACATGCTACAATTTGTCTCCCACACAAGCATGTCTTTATTCGTACTCGAGACCTATCAGGAGGAATTAGCACACTATTCTCGTACATACCCAAGAAGCGAAAGAGGATCAACTCCGAGATATCAGAAACCAAAGCTCTAAGCACGACCAGATCCCCACCTCGCACACCCGCCGCTCCCGGCAACCACCACGGAAAGAGAGCAAGGCAGCATATGACGATATTGCACGAGTCTCCGCCGCGGGGTCGAACAGGAACAACATTGGATGGTCCGGCCAAAGGGTTTTCGACGCCCGGGGATGGTCACTCATACGGCTCTTCCTATTACAAGTATGGTTTTGAGATGACGAGACGCTTTGTGGGTCCGTCTAGTGGTCATCATTTTGGGGAGAAAGAAGCGCAGGTGATGAGAGAGGGAGGAAAGGGACCAAAGGCTTACCGAGACTAGAGGCGATAGTAGGGAAGAAGAGCTCGCGAGTAGAGTATGGCTGTATGTTAGTAATATCAGGCATGCACCGATAAGTACTCGTCACATTTGAAGACCACAGCGTCTTTTGCGTCGGCTTGTCAGGCCTCCCATAATGAAAAGAGTAGTGTTGGAAGGTTGAAGTTAATGATCCAGCGCTGTTGGGAAATTTTCCAAGGCACGTGGATACCCGTGGACCCTTGCTAGGACGGCCGGCGACAGTTGGTCATGTCTTCTCCAGCTGGCTTGGTTCAGATACATACACTGACTGCATCAATGCAAGTCACACGAAATAGATGCCTGGATGCTATTTCGCCCGCTGGATTGAAATATTGGCTAAGACTCGTACAGAGTCTCTTATGCCTAGTATATGCCCCTTGGCATGAATTCACCTGAATGTAAGCATACGTGTTCCTGGAGATGACTTTCACGATTTCTTGCATAGAATCACAAAATGTATTTAAAACCTCCTATTCAATGCTCGAAAGGCGCTGTATATCATTGAGAGAAGTTCTCGTCCTTGTTTTTTTGCTTATGTATTTATTTCATTATCCGAGCCAGCTAGTCCATAGCTGCCGAACCACAATAGTTTGAGACCAGACGTTGCAGCCATTATTCCCAGAAGCAGCCCAGCCAGAAAACATCTCAAGCCACAAGAGGAACCCAAAAGGAATTTTGTGTCCTACGCAAGTCTACTGCCTTCTCCATTCGCGGAGCCAGGCGCAAGTACAATTTGGTCTGCCTCCTCTGCTTTCTCTCTGTACATATCTTGTCATCTCATCGTAAATTATGCCGCGTATCGCGCGGACAGATCGTAATACAAAGCCCCAAAGGAATCAAGCTCGCGCCCATCTCCTTACTGGCCATAGCCACTGTAGTCGGTGGCTGCCCAATCCATGTGGGTTGTGAACTCCATGTTAAAGTCCTGAGACGATGGTTGGCTGAAACCAGCCGCAGCACTGGGAGTAGTGTCCATAAAAAGGCTGCCGTCGTACTCGTTGGACTTTGGAGGGAACAAGAGGAAGTCGTTGCCTGCAAGCTGATCGTTGCAACCAAACTCATCAAATCCTTCATCCACCATGGAAGCAGGCGTAAACAACATAGTGTTGCCGTGGCCCACAGGGGAGATATGAGGTGCAACTGACGCCGCCGGTGCTGTTGGAGCCTGGGTTGGAATCAAGTCCTGCGCGAAAGTGGCAAATACGTCAGGTACACTCTTGTCGTAGGCCGAGTATGTCGGCGTCGGCAGCCTCGCGTGGTAGATATCATTGAACTGATCGCTGATGTCAGGGCTCATGTCACTGTACGTGCTGAATTGACCATCAGTCGACGGGGTGGCATTGTCAATTGGCGAGAAGTCCAGTTGAATGTCCGTGCCATCAAATGGAATGTCATCAAAAACGTTGGCCGTGCTAAATTGGTCATTCGACGGATACTCGGGAAACATATCAGAATAGGTGTCCGTGATGTTGAATGGCTCGTCCGGCGGTGTCATCACAGAGTGGCTGTTGTCACTGCTTGGTGTTGGCAGACCGGGAATCACCGGGGTAGGCTGAGCAGAGCTGCCTGCCTTGGCCCCCTTGCCATTGGTTTTGGTCCGAACGTATGTCCATCCGTGAGCCTTCTCCATGTGTTGCTTGCAGTTGGACTCCCGCTTGGACTTGTATGGGCATGGCTTGAACAGGCATTCATACATTGCTGGTGTGCTGGTGTGCTTATCATTGACGTGGCGATCCATCTCCTTCTCCGTCGGCCACCCGTACTCGTGATATTTGCACGTGGGGAGAGGGCACTTCCAAGGACGAGAATGAGTCTTTTCGTGCTTCGTCAGGTCGCAGGGACGCTTGAATTCCTTGTTGCAACCAGGTTCCTTGCACTTCTTGGGAGCCAACTCCTCAGGCGTTGCGTTCTTCTTGCGGCGTGCCATTGATCGCATGATTTCTTCCTCATCCTCGAGTTGTTCGCTCATGGATCGCTTGAACCGGATCGGGTTTTTGGTCTCTTCGTCGATATCCTCGACAAGTTGCCCAGTGGCAATCGAAATGGCCTTTCCATTCTTCTTGATGCGGACCAATTCAGCGGGTCGGCCTGTAGTGGCAAGACCGCCCATGAGCTTCACCTCATCGGTGCTGCATGAAGAATTAGCATGGCTGATAATCTGGTTTGCGAAAATTTGGGCTACATACGGGTGGGCGTCCATCTCATCTAGTTCTTCACCTGCTGCTTGCCGCTCTTGCGCGGTTTGCAACTGTTGGGCGTGTAGTCTGATCTGTTCGACGAGGTCAATGAAATAGCCGTTGTTGTATGGACGATCGTGAGGTCGAGTTTGCTCGCGGTCGCTCAGATATTCGACTGTTGCTTGGATGCAGTGGATTGATGTCAAGCAGAAGTCGAGATATAGGTCGGCCGATTTCGCCCTCTCCTTCAAGCACAATGCCCGATAAGTATTTCCCCAAACGCCAGTATCTTTCAGAAGTTGACTCACCGGTGCCATAAAGATCAACGTCTTCTCCAAATCTCTGAGACAAACGATCTGGTTCTCTTGAATGCGCCTAGGACAATCAAGGATGATCGGTTGAAACTCCCTCAAAGACTTCTTGGCCAACAGGGGCTTCAAAGTATGTTCATGAATGCGGTTAATAGCGCGGCTACTGAGTCGCATAACATCCGGCTCAGTCTTGATTGTGGAGGCAGACCGAGTAATAGCTGCTGCTGCTCCGGATGACTTGACCTCTTTACCCTGCCGCTTGGTTGAAGCGATGGAAGTACCGAGTCCGCTGTCAGATTCATGATGCCTCGAGGAGCGACGAGGGCGGGGGCGCAAAACACGCCTCTCCGAGTCCACGTCCATGGCAGACGGCTCCTGGGACATTGTGGCGTTGTTGCCAACCATGTGATCGAGGAAGCTCTGCGGAACAGGCGTGCTCTCGTCACGGAATGCCCGGCGTGATGGTTGCTTCGTGGTAGACCCAGTCAAGATGCTGTCAACGTTGCCAATGGTCAAAGCAGCACGGCGACGGCTAGCATCAATAACATCATCCAGACTCGTCTGGGAACGACGAGGTAGTGACGGGACCTTGAAGGTGGACGAAGTGGAAGAAGGGGAAGCAGGAGAGTGAAAGGTAGCACCCTTCTTGAGGGTCAAGTTGCTGGTTTTAAGGCTCAGCCCATTGCTGGTGTTAGAGCCAGTACGACCCAGCGGAGTCCTGCGTGGGTTGGATGACATGTTGGCCGGTATGTATCAGTATGAAGCGGGGGTGCGGCTGGTATTTAAGAAGTGATGAATAGAGGGGACGGGGGTGACGGCCAGGTACTGTGTCAACAGACGGTATGTTAGCACCGTTAGAAACCAAATGGTCTAGCCGGCCGGTGAGTCACGCAAGCCGAAGTCCTTCTTCACCGAGACCCAAATATATGGCCTCAGGACACCAAGGGTGATATCACAACTGCCAGATTGGCATTGGTCAATCGGGAGATCTGTCGATTGACGTGTCGAGAAAGGACGGTAGAGATGATTTAGACAAGAGACGAAAGCCGTCCTTACTTTTGGAACAATCAACAGAGCAGTGAGACCGAGTTGACCAATCGATCAAGTGAGTCAACGGTGGTGTGGTAGACACTGTTTGCGATGCGAGGTGTCGACGCTGCGCCGTGTTTGCCACCGAGGGGGTAGCGCGAGGACGGAGAAGAGCTCGAGTCCTACGAGACCAAAATGCCGAGCGTATAGGGCACAGCAGTGAGTCGACCCGATAAAGCGTGGGTCGTGCTGTATGGTTGCTCTTGGGCAACGAGAATAAATAGATGATTGACGAGGCCACGGGCGGTGGTGGTGGATTGCCGCGTCAGGTGGGCGTCTTCTCTTCCTTTGGAGATGTGTTTGAGAAAGAGGGATGATAAACTCAAACGCCTGAGACGAGGAAATGCTTCAGGTCGAGTTCGGGTCTCGTGTGAGCGATAGAAGATCCAGATCGCAAAAGAGTCGAGGAAGTTGCTGTTTGACTGGGAAAGCCGCTGTTCTTGACTTTCCAGCAGCCGCTTGACGTTGGTTGCCTAGAAAAGTGGACCCGTTCAAGAGTCGACTGAGGCTATGCCGCCGAGCTGGGTCGGATGTACTCGGCCGCGTAGCTGCTGCTAGTGCTAGAGAGGATGGGGGCGGCGTTGCATTGCCTGCAACCAAGCACTAATGAGGCGGCCGCCGTCAACTAGAGCACCGCTCCAGAGCGCAGGGTAAAGGTTCCGTCGTCACCAGTTGCTCGCCGTAAATAAGAATGCAGTGGTTCAAGAATTCTCAAAAGGACAAGGAAGAAATGTGGAAGAAAGTAGGTAGCGAGTCTGACGATGTTGGAGGACCAACTACGATGTTGGGATTGTCAAGAGTCCAATGCTTTTTCTCTCTCCGCCTTTTCCTTCCACGGTTGAGAGAGATCAGATACTACATGTACTTACTGTCTGCATTTGATTGCGCCTTCCTTCCCTCGTTCGCTACGATACGATACGACAAGCGTGCCCCATGCTTGCCATGCTGTCGCTGAAGCTAGGGCTATGCTTCTGCCGCGCCGTTCCACCTCCCAAGAGCTCACGCAATTGATAACAGCAGGTACTTCTGCACTACTTCCAACGTCCTACAACCTTAAAAACTGACCAATTAATCCTGGTCGCTCATCACCTTGCGTCCTGGGGAGGCAGCGACATTCTCTCTCTCTCTAAGGACTCTAGTACAGGAATCCGCCAACTTTGCTACCTATGTCAGAACACACATGTACAGCCTAAGCATTTATCTCCTGCTGCTCACCAAACGTCCCCCAGCTCATCATTTCTCTGGACTTTGTTCTCCTGCGACGCGCTCAACGGCCACCGAACGTTCAGAAACGCGTAGAAGACCTGACAACAGGGATCCGTGATCACTTGAGCGAATGTAAGATCGGCGTGGCGTTTGACCGACTGCCAAGCTTTTTGACAAGGCTCAATTAATCAGCTCGCTTTCGCGACCGAGCCCTCCGTTTGCTGGGAAAAGTCTCCGTCATGCTCGGAGCGTAGTCCTAAAGCCGCCGGGGCCGTCCTACCGCCAATAACTCTGATACATACCTAGGACCTTGTACCCTCATCATGTCGCCTCAGGCCAACCAAATAGCGTCAGGTCAAGTGGATTGACTGCTATGCTTGTGCTGTGCTGTGCTGTACTGTGCTGTGCTTAGCGGTGCAGTATTGCATCCACCAGTCGATCCATGAAACGGGCAGCAGGTGTCGGTTACTAGCAGGCTAGGTCCTGCTTTTCCTGGCATGGCTCAAGGCCACCAGCCCCGATCCAAGCAGACACGATAGGTTGGGCCAGGGTAGAGCTGGTCTGTTTAGGCTAAGCCATCCAACATCTGTATGGTGTCCAATGACAGGGCGACCACAGCCAAAAATCGGTGGATCCAACATGATCCTATCTGTTTTGGCCCCAAAGTTCCTCGCAGCAGTGGCACCAGAAGGGAATCTAGTGTCTTTTGCCATCATATCACCAGTCTGCAGTGGCAGCCGATCAGTGGCAGTACGGTCCTACTTGTGCGTGATTGTCTGGTCGCCCAGGCATTGTCCAGAGGATATGCCATACTATGCTTGGATCCAAATGCGATCCTTCTTCGTATGGACTAAAACCAGTCTGCAAGCTGACATTTTGTCATAGACACCCATCTATCGAGCTTTGCCCAGCCAAAGTCTACGACATTCTCCACTGACACACCTAATGCAACCTATTGCCGTCTGGTACGGTCTGGTATTGGCCGTTCCACCGTATACCATGTATCTATTTTAATTAACATTCAGTTTTAAGCATCAGCGATTGCATCTTTTACGACGGCCCATCAAGTCTCCCCACAGATAGGGCTAAATAATATGAGTGGATCTCAGCTTCTGGCTCCGAACCAACGAATCGGCTGCTGGCCCAGGGCTCCCGTTGACCGAGTTGACTCATTCCAAGACATGGACACAACGGACTCCCCCCGTTGTGGAGTGTCGCGCTGATCGCCTGTCGCTTGGTCAATTGCATTTCCTCGCATTTGCCCGTCCGGGTCATACCGCTTAACCCTGTCGTTGACAAGAGGGCAAAGATGGAGTGGTGGTCGATTGACCGAGGGTGTAATCGACTCGTCTGGGAAAGACACGTATGCATGTCTTGAGCCCGCGTCCAGTGGTGCACACTTTCCTCTCCAGGAACTCAATTTCATTCGCCAGAGGGACTGATTGAGCACAGCAGCGGTCAGCCCTACCGATCTTTCAAGCTTTCTTGTGTCTTGACGATGACAGGCCGGCCAATCGGCTTCCCGCAAATTTAGGTGCCTTCGATAGACCCCACGACAGCTTCGTGTCCCTCCCCCACCTAGATCGTCGCTCCACCAGAGCTATTAGATTCTGGCCTCAATTGAAACATCGTTGCCTTGCGACGCGCAACTTATAACACATCTCGAGACTTGGCATGTGCAAGCTTGGACGAAAAGACTGCGCTGGAGATACTCGACAGAATTACTGTAAAATTAAAATCGCCCTGCCTGCTACAGATCATGTCAAGATGTCGCCCTTCACCAAGCTGCGTCTCAACGTAATGAGGATCATTTATGTGTCAATTACACGTAGAAAGAAGGGTCTTATCGAGCCTCAGTAGTCAGGTTCGGAGGAATTGTTCATTTATAGTTATGACAGGAGGTGGAGAACTAGTCTTCAACTTAAACTCCAATGCTTTCATATATTGCTTGTCTAGCAAGATGAATGGATCGGGGTGTAAGATGACATTTGACTTATCATAGATGCCCCTTGATTTCCCTGATCGATTTGGGCAGGAAGTGTTCTCGATGTTAAGATTTCGAGACATGTTGAGGCCAGTCGCCATGGAGCTCAATGTGTTCATATCGGCTGCCAAAATCACTGGCTTTGACTTTCGTAGCAGCAACGCCCTTGGGAGATTTCATTTCCGAAATCGAGAGTGATCTTTCGACTACAAATGGAATGAATTTTACGAAAGGAAAAAAGTGCCTACTTTGCAGGGGGCTATCCTTAGCGGTCATGCCTCGTTCTTTTCCTCTGGAATAGATTTCAGAGCACTTCTTCCAGTCACAGATGCAAACGATCCTGTCATCTTGACATAGACTGTGACAAATTGTACTCGTTACCGGGGTGTTGAAATGCTTTGATCAAATTACACATGCCCGACGTTGCTACGCTTTGCATCAGTGCAAAGGAGGAGTCCATTTTCACCACCCAGAAACACCTGACTTGTCGTTATCAGAAACCAAAAACCTCATTAAGCCATATAAGACTAGCTTGACGACTGTCTGGCCCTGGAATTAGGAGGAGAACAAAAAGCAAAAGGGTTACATGAGAGTACCAGATTTAGTCGCAGTGTGTTGTCTATATCGGACCATGAATACACTACTACTGTCATATAGCTAGCCGGATGTTGGATTATGGTATATGGGAAATTTTATATGAAAATACATAAGATATATATAAGCCGTGGGAAAGCATAGAGAGGAAGAGCCATAAAGAAGGGCCGCTGCCATATGGTATCGGTTGCGGAGAAGGGTACGTCCAGGAACGCCTACGGCTCGAAGGAGATCAGGGGCTGGATACCAAGCAAAGATTTTTCGGTTAATTTAGAACTTCTGCTCACTCTAGTCATGATCTATGGTGCTAAGCAGGCTGTTTTCTACAGGATAATCAAAACCTCGTCAATAGTAATTCATTCTATCACACAGTCTGTTATTATTGTTATTATTGTTATTATTGTTATTATTATACATATATAAGCTTTAATTCGAGACATAAGTCGACGCAAAGTTTGCCAACCAATGACCAAAAAACATATTTTTGATAAAACAGTTCTCCGGTCTCTACCGAGTCTTACAGCGACCGATACACACAGCTCGATCTCAGACTAGATCTATCTACCGTGGCCAAGGTTGGTAGCTATTGTAGCCTTGCTGAAGTGGCGAAACAGCCCGAGGAGCCGCCATATGAGCACTCCTCCAACCAGGAGAGTCGCCATCATCACTACCAAACTCAGACACGCCGTTACTGTCTCGTCGAACTGGTCTCTTGGGAGCATACACTACCTGAGCAACCTGCGCAGCGTGCGGCTGATAGACAGAATGATGAATCTGGGGCTGGTGGACCTTCGTATTCTGTATACGGATCGGGTCGGGTTTGGGGACACGACGGGGTTCAGCACGCATCTGCCGTTGCGAGTAATACTGTGGTTGCGATGAAGGCATGGGTGGCAGATTTCTCACAGGGCGAGCGCGACCGTTTACCTGGTGTTCTGGCAAATTATGGTTATTTGACTTCTGCTGCTGCGGTCTCCTATGCGAGTGAGGTGAGTAAAGGTCGCCGCCTGGCAAGCCCGCTAGAGCGTGCAAAAGGGTGGGTTCATACGAATCTCTATTCCCTGTGGTGCCCCAGCCGTAGTTTTGGGCTGCCTGAGTAGCCTGTGTCCGTACTCGGCGTTTCTCCCGAGCCACGCCTTCACATTCATCGCACTGAGTTTTGTAGTGGCTCTGCGATACAGTACCCTCGCATCTGCCGCCACCAAAGCACGAGTATAGGCACGAATCGTTGGATCGGCTGCGATGCTCGCATGGCTGATGCATTTTGCCGATATGCCGACAATTCGGATAATAATAGGTATGCTCTAGGAGCGAAATATGTATATATTAGTTCGGGAATAATGTGACAGTAGACAATTATCAGCGAGACTCACCAATACACATTATGCAGTGGTGTTGGTTGGTTGTTTTGGAGATCCGGTGGGCTTTAATGTCGTAAGAAGTTATAGTAATATACTAGATGATAAAAGAGTGCTTGAAACTTGTACCAGACAGTTGAAATAGAAGAACAATCTGCGCAGCAGCTTGGTCGAAGGTGTATAGTTTGAATGACTGTGTTGTTCGATTTAATCCCAGAGGCTCATCATGACTTTCCTCGGTGCCCAGTCACTGAGAACATGTCTATTTAATCCTACCAGCGCATCCTTGTCTGCCAATGTCAAAGCATCTGACTATAGCTGAATCATTCTTTGTCGGTCTTATTTAAGGTCTTTCATCTGTCAAAATTAAGAGAAATATGAAGGATGGTGTCACAAAGAGGCCATTGCTTGGCGACGTATTGTGGAAGATCGAATACTATTCTAAGCAGATATATATCGTTTCACGGTGATTGTATATGAATTTCGAATCACTAATGCTACGGCCGAGGGTCGATTCTCCTAGACAACCGAGTTACCAACCCTTAATGCGTAAGACAAATCAGAATTGTCTATTAATCTCTACTTGTGGTAAAATGTCAAGCATCAAACAATCGCATGTCTTGCACAAATGTCATATATCTGCGACTCTACAAGCATGATGTCGAATAGTTTACAAGACTCATTTCAGATATCGTGCCACAAGGGGCAGAATTACTGGACAAAGAACTCATCATCAACGGTCTTGAGACGTCCACAGAGCTATATGCTTGATCAACCCTTTTCATTTTTCTTTCACTGCTTTTATTCTTACTCAAAGAAAGACAAAAAAATTCCCCATGACTAGTGAAGGACTTTGCTCCGGAACCTCGACCTATTTAACTGACGGCTATCAACGAGCCACAATCACGCTTCTTGCAGCAGAGCTTTCCAAACATATCTCATGCTTGCTGTAAATAATATTCATCATGGATAGTATTCTAGAAACACTTGAGAACTTAATGGGCGGGGACTACGCCCCCCTTATCGCCCTCGCGGCGGTTGCTGTCATGACAACATACTACAGGAACCCGACGCAACCACCACAACCACCGCCCGTGGATACTAGATCCAGTGTGTCTGGGCCCACCCTAAGGAAACGAAATGGTGTCACATGGCTTGCCTCGCGACATTTCTTCCGTGAACCTTGGGAGACCGATCAGCCGCCAGATGCCGCTGGATCGAAGGATCCGAATAGTTGTGACCAGACGGCACAAACATGGGAAAGAAAAGGCTCTAACTACATAAAAGCCTTGGAGCTCTTCGGTACCGATGAGACTGCACCCAAAGAAAGTAGTAAGTAGGACGCTGAGTCGGGTGGCATACACTCGCTTTCGACATCGGAGGCAATACTAAGTGTGGATAGAACTAGACAATCAGTCACCTGTCCGGGAAGTTAATGGTGATGTGCTCTACAACGAGACATATAACAAAGCTCCAGACGGCGAGGGCACGGAAGAAGAAACATCAAGTGGTGGGAGTCCTGAAGACAACAATCCTGGTGGATCAAGTTTAGGCAGCCAGGATGATTTAGATGCAAATGTGTCAGCAAATAGACAGGGCGAAGATGTGCAAGGTGAGAAATTTCATATTCCGTTCTAATCAGCCATTACTTTCGAATCATTATGCATTGACAAAATTAAGAATTCGTCATCGACACGGAATTAGATGTGTTTCAATCTGCACGGCCGAGAGTAAGCGCCTACGTCCCAGAAGGTGAAGGATATCTGCGCAAAGCAGGGTCATGGTTGGGGCTTCCGGAACCTCATTCGCCACTGGAAGTTCTAAGGAAAGCCTCTCGCCTTGAGTGGGCTCTGTTTGATACTCTGCCAGACGTAACAAAGACTGGCGTTAGATCATTCGGGGACGAAGTTACGGAGCGGGTAAAGCCCAGCCGCAAAGCCGAATTGGATCGTAGATCTGCCTTCACCCACTTGGATAGCCTCGACTGGCACGAAGTACTGCATGGAAATTTGGAAAGACTTGGAACAGATGAGTTCAGTGGGTTGGAGGAATCTATCATGGCTTGGGAGGGCAATATATCACCAATGAAACCTCCTAGAAAGTCGGTAAGCGAGCGAACGTCACGAACACCCCGAGAGAAATTTACCGAAGGAAAGCGCCAACGTTCCAACCTTATGTTCCCACTCAACTCGGACCGGTTTGATGGTCGACCAATGCTGCTTCCTCCTCCAGGTACGTGATGTTCTTCTCATAATCCATAAGGGCAAACTCTTGGCGGTGAAATGGTACCTGACCCCAGACTTGAAGAATACTATTCCAGCTGGACCAAGGAAGTCATGGCAGCGCCGCCAGATGAGCGTCTCAAGATGATACAGAAAAGAGACCAGGAGAACAGAAGTAAATGGACTTCAAAAGATGCCAAATATAAGATGGCGAGCAAGAGGTTAGGCCTACTAAGGGAGATCCAGACTGAACGCACCGAAGCCGTACAGAATACCCTGGAACGAGAAAAGGGCGAATTATTCAGTGCTATGATCGAAGCTGAGAACGTGGTGAACTTTGTGGCAAAACACAACGAGTTCCTTGCAGATGCTTACTGTGAGGCACTCCGGAGAAAGAGTCTCGAGAATGATACCATAAGATACTGGGAAAAGCTCGGTACTGGGGAGGAGATGAGCCATTTCCCCAAGCATTTGCAGGAGCTCATTCGTCAAGATAGCCTTGAGCGGAAAGACAGAAGACAGCATGTTTGAGGTATCAGAAATAATTTTGTTAATCATGATTCGGGGAAGTCACTCTGATCATCGAAAGCACTTTTTTCTATCACAAGAACTGAACTGATACAAATCGTTCCCCACAGCCGCAAGCTTCCTGGCGTTGTTGTTGCCGTCAAGGCCTTGCCACCATTCAGAAGTAAATCCGAGTGTATGCTACGATATTAACGTGAGCCTTCTGAACGAACCAAATTCAAGACTATGACTAATTGAACAGCATTCTCGTTAGTGTCAATAGTATACGTTGTTAGTGCGAGGTCTGTATTTCGTAATAACTTGCCACTGCAAAATGCCTCACGACTGTCAAATTATGACCGCGATCACATCGCCCCACCCAATGGGTAAATCCTGAGAATATCATCGAATGATGTAGAGATGCAATGGAGCACCCAAACCGTTATATTCATCCGCACGTGCGAATCATTACGGTCACAGCTTGGTTAACATAGGACGACTAGAATCGTCACTTGCTAATGATAAGTTGGTCCTGCTAGTCCGGAAGAATGGAGCTTTCGTTTCGGACATATGAAATTTCCACGTTGGAGGTGTCAATCCTCCGGGCTGAATATTTCTCAAATCTCGCTTGGTCCTCTCAATGTCTCCCATGATGTTCCTCCTTGTCTGTCTCTTGGTGACTGATGGCCAGTTCTATCACGATACTCTCAACTGACCTGTCTCGATACACTTACAATTTTCACAAGTTCTCCGCTTCGCTAAAGATTTGATGACCTGGTTTAAAACCATAGGAGGCCCCGCCATAATCTCCGTTGATGGTGTTGTAGCCGCGTGTTTGCCTAAAGGTGCTTGCTCGGTTGCCATCAGCCGCAGGGCCACTAGGTCCAGCTGTAGTAGCACACATGCCAGGGCGATGTCTCGCCCTTGGAACTCTTTGAGGTGGGTAGACCCCAGGGGCGGAACTGATGGCGGAGGGTCAGGACTACTGAACATGCTTACACCAGGATATCGGCCAGCTTGTCGTCATGAAGATCCAATTAGGGGTGATCGGAGGCTGCAAGTATATCACAGCTGCAAGCAGCTGCATTTCCGTACCGCTGCTAATCCTTCGCAGGGGTCTTGTTTGGTTTCGGAACCAGCGCCCCCCCAAAAAATCGAGGAGAACAATCCTTGGGCTGCTGCATTGGTGTCGCGACTTTCATCCGTGTTGTTGCTTCGTCCCACCTCAGACGGCCGGACCAGGTAGCGAACTGGATCAGTGAGCATTTAAGATGCATTCGGCTCGAAAGAATGCACTTTCTCCTTGGGTGTGGTAGACATACATTGTATGGCGCAAGCAACTCGAGAGCGATTTGGAGGCCGGGTACGCACGCCGGCGGTGGGGCAAACGTGAGCGGCTGAGCAGGCACTTTTGGCCAGGGCATTTCATGTATGGCCCTTTTGGCCTTCGGACTCACGTCAGGCCCCTTCGACCCTTTTGGTCAAAGCGCTTGCTAGATGCAGCCTTCTCGGGCCACGGCCCATTCTATATTATGTTTGAGGGTATTATCACCTCTCAAGTCGTCTTATTCTGATACAGGAGAACTCCTTATTGCCCGGTCTCTTTTATTTATTCATATTTTATATCTTATTCTTGGATTCGGGTTTTTCTACTTATTCATTTTCTAGAAGATATATAGGATAACATATTTCTATATATATTTATATGGCTATGCCCGCACCGTACCCTGGTAGAAAGAAGGACTTTCCTCCACAATATGAACCTCTTGTGGAACAACAGAGACAGATCAGACTCTTTTTCTTGCAGGTGGATGATTCTACACAAGAAGATGAACCCATCGCAGGTCTACTCGTCCCAGGGGCACTCGACCAAGTCAACGCACGATATGTAGCTTTGTCCTACGTCTGGGGTGCATTCGACGCTTCCCAGAGCATCGCAATCAACGGAAAACCATGTCTGATCTCGCAAAATCTACTAGAGTTTCTTAGATCTCACCGACGCCGCTGTCGGAAAAGGCCCGAGATGCGCAGGATGCCGTTGTGGATTGACAGCATTTGTATCAATCAGGCCAACATCTCTGAGCGGAATAGCCAGGTGGCGCTTATGAAGTATATCTATCGCAATGCGGGGATGGTGATTTCCTGGCTCGGAACATCCTTTCCTCTATGCGATTGGTCGTTCGAAGTGCTGAGGAAATTCAAAGAACAGATAGACAGAACCCATGATCCCAAGGCCTCGAAGGTTACCGATGTCGCCTGGCTCGACATGTTCCCGCAAGCGTGCAAACAGGACCAACATCCGTCTGGGCCCCTGAAAAATGTCGTGTGGGATTCTATTCGAGAGCTCTGCGAACACACCTACTGGAGGAGAATCTGGGTCTTTCAGTAAGTGAGCTAGTGGTTCATCAAACAGGATATGCTGCCGCACGCAAGTGGGCTTGGAGGTCAAGAAACATGAAAGTTGGTAGGAGTGGGACGTTCACTGTCTGTGGTAGTCCATCGCTAACGTCGAACCGCCCCAAAGAGAAGTCGTCCTTGGAGACATAGTCATGCTAACTTGCGGAGACGACGTGATCCATCTCAAGGACGTGATGCAAGTCATCCGATGGCTCATTGGACTTAATGCATCATTAAAGAAGCCTGAAAACATGGACCTAGCTATCTGGGATATGATTAGCTCGGGGGAATTCTCCGAACGAGTGGCTGGTCTACGGTCTATCCTTCACATTTGTGCGGCAAAAGAGATCAAAGACACCGACGGATGGATTTTGACCAACATGCTTCGTGACTACGAAGCAACTGACCCCAGAGACAAGATATACGGTAGTCTTGCCGTTACCCACCTGGATATTACCCCCGACTACTCGAAGAATGTCAAGGATGTTTACCTTGAGGCTGCGACAGTGCTGATGAAGGAGAGATTCGAACTGGTTCTCTTGCTCGCCGGGTCATTGGAGCCGAAAGATCCGCGCAGGCAGCCCTTCGATATACCCTCGTGGGTTCCCGATTGGAGTCTGAGTGGCTCTAGCTTTCAGCCTGTCGACCACCCATTCACAGCTTCAAAAGGCCGACCGCAGAGTCTGGGCCCAGAAATTAAAGGCGACAGCTTATACTGCTCCGGTGTTGTGTGCGAGGAGGTTGTCGCGGTAGAGCCGGTCTTAATCCCCGAGGACTGTCTAAAGTTTTGCTGCGATTACCTTGCTAACCGCGAAACGGAAAAGTACCCATCCGGCATACCGCACTTGCGAGCGCTCTTCCAGATCTTACTGTCGAATTGGGACACAATGGCCAACTGTCGGACGGAGCCGGAGAGTATGATATATCAGGTCGTCGCATGTGGTCTCTTACACCTTTTTCTTGATCAAGAGATCAAGTACAGGTCGAGGACGGGGACACCACAAATCAACAATCCGCTCTGCGAACTCGGTCTTGGTACAAAGTACTCAGATCTCACCACCATATTTTGGAACAAGATTGTCGGGACCAGCCAGGAGCCCAGTTGTTGCGTTATCACCGGCCCCCCAGAACAGCAACCTGCGACTATGAGTGCCATCGGGGAGAAACTATCCACGACGGTCTCTGTGGCTCTGCTAGCTTCTCTTAGAGATCGAAGGATCTTTCACACAAAAAATGGCTATGTAGGCATTGGACTGGAAAGCACACGCATAGGAGACCAAGTATGTGTGGCGTTCGGTTGCGACATTCCCGTACTTCTCCGGCCACAAGGGTCATGTTACGCTCATGTGGGTCCATGCTATGTCGTTGGATTTATGGAAGGCGAGGCGATGGGGGACATCCGGAAAGGCAAGAGGGAGACGACAAGATTTGAGATCCGATAGCATAGATACCCAAACTTGGGATTTATTCGGTTGACTGAACCTGAGATGTCCTTGTTGCAGCGGGGAATAGCTCGGCACAAAGAGAGGGATCGATTGGAATCGAAAGGCATAGAATTGACTTTTGGGTCTAAAACGCAAACCCATATCCTTTTTGCGCCGCACTCTCCAGGTTTACACAAAGGCAGGCTTATGGAAGAGCAATGGCCTCAATCTCGACGTCGGCATTCTTTGGCAGAGTCTTGACAGCCACACAGCTCCTGGCAGGCTTGTGAACCATCCACTTCTCGTACTCCTTGTTCATCTCGGCAAAGTCGGCCATATCGGCCAAGAAGATGTTCACCTTAACAATCTTCTGGATCGACGTGCCAGCTTCCTTGAGAACAGCCTCCAGGTTCTTGAAGCACAGAGCTGTCTTCTCGGCAATGGAGCCCTCGATCAAGTTACCCTGGGGATCGAGGTGGATCTGGCCCGAGCAGTAGATAGCAGTCGGGGTCTTGACAGCGTGGGACTGGTTGCACGTGTGAGCGGCATATTCATGGTTCATAAGTTTCTGAGTTACTTACGTAGGGGCCAACAGCTATATATATGTATTTGATCAGTAAGCCACCTAATTCAACCGGCGAGTCGGGCTCACTTACGCGGGACAATGTCCTTGGCAATGATGGTAGTAAGGTCAGACATGTTGCGGCGTGGTGTGGATGATGGAGGGTTCGATGGATACTGAGCAAATTGGATTGAACTGATTCGGGCAGGCTTGGAAAGAGCTGTTCGAATGTGCAAAAGTCGAAGAGCTGTTCTCATCGTGGCCTGTTTTTTAGCAGGGCTGTTGAGAGGGGATGCGGGTTATGTGAAGTGCTTAGGCGGAGAACGTACCGCTCCGTACTTCGGACCGCACGGCGCCAAGATTGCCTACGGCGGACCCGCAGAACAGTTCAGGAACGGGATCCCAACGCCAGCAGCTCAGAGTGTCTATCACCTTCACGGCTCCGGGTCCAGTTTGCGATTCAGGCGTATTCTGGCAACGGTTTGACAAGGGACCCGGACTATAGGCTATAGAGCTGGCATCTTATATACGCCGTCCCCAAGAGCTTTCCCCGGCCAGTCCACGCAGAACGGCAGTTGCCAATCTATTCCTGCCACTAATGCACGGGTTCGTTGCTACACAATCTCGGGCGCTTTGCCATTTAAGCTACTTGAGCTTCCCACAGCTCGACAAATCAACCTCAAACGTCATGCGTAATTCGATGACACAATGTTCAGCCAATTCGCATGTGAAGCATTGCCGCTGCGTTCGAGTCGGCCGACTAATAAAACACGGGCTTGTGCGCGCTCTCCCTTATCGTTATCGCTGGCCCTGTGGCTTGTTTTAGCGTCATGCTATTCGATCCAGCTCGGGGTCTTTCATAGGGCGGCCGCCAGGGACCAAGCCAGGTCAGGGGCTTTCCCATACAGAAGTGCCAAGTGGCCTGAAAGCTGAACTCCACCAACCCCTGTGCAGGAAAGTCCAAGCTGTGAACCAGGTAAAGGAGAAGGTCCCTCTTTGGTTTTCGAAGCCTTTACAGATCCTGTCTCTCGACGATCTCAGCTTGGAAGGATCACCTCTACAAGCTGCCCACGTCGAATTGGTTGATAGGGTGGCAGCCTCTTCTTCCTTTTATTAGGTGAGTTCTTGTGACATCACACTGCCAGCTTGAAGCTATGTCAGCTCCCCTCCATCAATACCACTGCAGCTCCCAACAGGCTGTCACTGGTCTGTCAGGAGCATTGACATATCAAAGCTCTTGCCAGCGATCCTCCCGCTGACACAGTCTGTTTCGACCCATCTAGTTTTCTCTTCGTACGCTCCTTCTGGCCTCTCCTTGTTAGGCATTTAGCCCACGATGGCGACTACCGCCACACCCCAGGGCAGTTTGCGCCAGCGCAATACTGGCTCGAAAAAGAAGTCTGGCTCGCCTGGGCCTGACGATACTCGGCTGGATACCCTGATCAAGTCGAACAAGCCAGCCTCGACCTTTGGTTCTGAATGGGACTACAAAATCGCCTTGGCTGTCATTACGGTCCTGGCCTTCATATCGAGATTCTGGGGAATAAGCCATCCAAATGAGGTCGTCTTCGATGAAGTCCACTTTGGCAAGGTAATGCCATTCTCTGCCTATGCTGCATTTAGCCCTGTGCCTCGAGACATGGACTAACAATCCCTTGATTAGTTTGCCTCCTACTATCTCGAGAGAACCTACTTCTTCGATGTGCACCCTCCGTTTGGAAAGCTCCTGTTCGCGCTCATGGGATGGCTGGTTGGTTACGATGGCCACTTCCACTTCGAGAACATTGGTGACTCCTATATCACGAACAAAGTTCCTTATGTCGCGTTTCGTGCGATGCCTGCGCTTCTCGGCTCCCTGACTGTGTCCGTCACGTACTTGATCATGTGGGAGTCTGGTTACAGTCTCCCTGCCTGTGTTGTCGCTGCTGGTCTGATCCTCTTGGACAATGCCCACATTGGCCAGACACGCCTGATCTTGCTGGATGCCACGCTCGTCCTCACAATGGCCTGCAGTCTTCTGTTCTACATCAAGTTCTATAAGATGAGACATGACCCCTTCAGCCGCAAATGGTGGAAGTGGCTGATTCTGACGGGGTTTGCCCTGTCTTGTGATATCTCGACCAAGTACGTAGGCTTGTTTGCCTTTGTCACCATTGGTTCGGCCGTGGTCATTGATCTCTGGGATCTCTTGGATGTCAAGCGAACGGGAGGCGCGCTGAGTGTCCCTGACTTTGCCAAGCATTTCGCCGCGCGCGCTTTCGGATTGATCATCATGCCCTTCATCTTCTACTTGTTCTGGTTCCAGGTTCATTTTGCTATCTTGACCAGATCGGGTCCGGGTGACGACTTCATGACCCCCGAGTTCCAGGAGACTCTGTCCGATAATGTCATGTTTGCCAACTCGATCACTATCAATTATTATGACACAATCACCATCAAGCACAAGGAAACCAAGGCCTACCTTCACAGCCACGCTGCGAATTATCCTCTCCGTTACGATGACGGTCGGGTTTCCAGTCAGGGCCAGCAAGTGACGGGTTACCCCTACGAAGACGCAAACAACCACTGGCAAATTCTGCCTCTGGATGGTAATGAAGAGGCAGGCCGTGTTGTCAAGAACCATGACTTGGTTCGTCTTCGGCACGTGGGAACCGACTCGATCCTCTTGTCTCACGATGTTGCTTCTCCCTACTACCCCACGAACCAGGAATTCACAACTGTTTCTGTTGCTGATGCCCTTGGCGACCGCAAGGAGGACAGTCTTTTCGAGGTTCGTATCGAGAATGGGAAGAACGGCCAGGAATTCAAGAGCATTGCTAGCCACTTCAAATTCATTCACAACCCCAGCAAAGTCGCCATGTGGACTCACGAAACACCCCTGCCCGACTGGGGTCACCGCCAGCAAGAGATCAATGGAAACAAGCAGATCACACCTAGTTCCAATGTATGGCTCGTGGAGGACATCCCATCTATTCCAGCAGACAACCCGCGTCGCGAGAAGCCCGTAAAGGAGGTGAAGCGACTGCCCTTCTTGCAGAAGTGGTTTGAATTGCAGCGATCCATGTTCTGGCACAATAACCAGTTGACTAGCAGCCATCCCTATGCCAGTCAACCCTACCAATGGCCATTCCTGCTTAGAGGCGTTAGTTTCTGGACCCAGAACGATACACGCCAGCAGATTTACTTCTTGGGTAACCCCATTGGTTGGTGGATCGCAAGCAGCCTGTTGGCCGTCTACGTTGGTATCATTGGTGCTGATCAGATCTCTCTCCGTCGTGGGATGGATGCATTGGATCGTCGTAGGTCGACATTGACATTCTTTGGGTTACAAGAATACTAATTGCTCGCAGGTACCCGTACTCGTCTATACAACTCCACTGGGTTTTTCTTCCTGGCCTGGGCCACCCATTATTTCCCTTTCTATGTCATGGGACGTCAACTGTTCCTGCACCACTACCTACCCGCTCACCTCGCCTCGTGCCTGATCGTGGGCTCCCTGGTCGAGTTTGTCTTCAACGCTGACCCCGTCTCTGAGGAGGCCAGCTACCAAGCCATTAAGTCTGGCAAGAAGCCGGCACCTGGACCAAGGCGATTCGTCACTGCCCGCGAAAGGTTTGCTGGCACGAGCATGGTCTCGGCTTGGATTGCCACCGGAGTCATCCTAACCGTCGTGGCTGCTGGCTGGTACTTCTTCCTGCCTCTCACTTATGGTTACCCGGGCCTCAGCGTCGATGAGGTTCTCCGCCGCAAGTGGCTCGGCTACGACCTACACTTCGCGAAATAGGCGAAGTCACCATACGGCGGGGGGGAGATAAGAGACACCCTCGATCCGATCTAGGCGTGTACATGTAAGATTAGACGGGACACTGGAGGAGTTGTGATTGGGTCGCTTATGGGAAAAGGAAATAAAAGCTCTCTTTGATATGTCATGATGGGGTCTCCCATAATAACAGCTGAGCTAGTAATGAGACACTACTTGCTCAAGCACAAGTAAAGGGGTTCACCGTCTCCGTGCCGCTCATGACGCAAGTTCTTGGGCGTGATCTATCTACTTACTCGCCTTCCACTACCGCACAGCTCTCAAAGTTCCACCCCCTCCCCAGCAACAGCGGCGAGTTCTGATGCTACTGTCTGTCAAGGTGGGCTCGCTCTTGTTACTACATTACTTTTCTGATACGCTGCAAGCAGCATGTCGAAGGGCAGCGACCTGCCACGCACAGCACGTTTCTTTCCCATGCCGTGACGCTTGCACTAAAAGTTAACGAGGTCAGCAGTTTCCCCGATTCAGTATTCTTAGCGAGTCATCAAGAGTTGCAGCGCGTGCTTCATGATCAGAAGCGCTCCACTGGGGAGTTCTTGCTTAAGAACGCGCCACGGAGGGAAGATAAACCAGGGAAGTTCGCTTACGGTGAGGGCGCGGGCACATGGCTGGCCATCTGATAGAGGCACGCCGCACTGTCGCTCTATGTCCACGGTTTGTACCACATCGGCCATGGCTGTGATGAAAGGGACAAGAAACTACGTAGGCAATATATTAGAGGTTTTTCCAGATGCGATGGGATGTCCGCGACTTACGTGACTAGGCGCGATTAATCATCACTATCCATCCGTCTGTTCGATGACTTACTTCTGGTCCGGGCCGTGTTATGAGTACTTTTATAAGTAAGTAAGGACCAGACCAAAGCAACATGATTGTATCAATTAAATAAAGTCGACTAGCCAGATAAGCGATGGAAGTTCTCTTGGCAGCAGTTGGTATAGAGGGGTCAATTTTGACGCTGGGCTCACATGGTCTCCAGCCCGTCGCCCGAGGTGCCTCAGTGCAGAGCTAGAATGAGGAAAATATGACTTTTCTCGGATTCAAGGCTGAGAGATTATGACGTTTATTTCTTTGGGGCTGTGGCTGTCAGGACGTATACACCAGGACTTATGCCGTTCCTTAGCACCCATACCCTGTCTATGGCAGAATCACTCCATGCACGGAAATCATTGTCCCTTTTTCTGTTCTAGATCTAAAGTGACGACCTTTGGCTTTCGCCGTTGGTACGCCGCGACGAGGCCAATGCTGCAAGTAGTCTTCCTCAAGAGCTGGCCTTGATGACGTAGACTGGCCAGTCGTGCGGCAGCATTGCAAATCTCGCCTTCCACACCCACTGCTGTTGAGGATCGACCTGGAGGATCTCATAGTCGCGAACAATAGTCGCTGTGATCTTGGACAATTCTAATCTCGCAATTTTCTGTCCAGGGCAAGCTGCATAACCTTGTCCCCACTGGTGGGAATTCTGCTTGTCAGCAGCAGGTAACAATGAAGCAGTGTCACTGTTCGAGCTGACGGGGTGGACGACTCACGGGCATGAAGTACTTCTCTAGTACGGCGGCATCATCTCCAAGCCATCGTTCTGGCTTGAATTCGGCAGCGTCAGGACCCCAAATCTCGGTTGAGTAATGCATGACCCAGGAGTTGATGGAAAGAATGGTTCCGGGAGCAAAAGTCTTGCCTCCAATGGTTAGGCCGCCCTCAGGCACTGCTCTTGGAAGCCCCATAGGAGTTGGCGAAAAGACGCGGAGCGCTTCCTTGATGCATGCTTGTAGGTGTGGCAGCTTCTGCGCGTCAGCGTAGGAGACGACGCGGTCCTTGCATCTGCCCTGGCTCTGAGCCGCTTTCTGGGAGAATTCATGTCAGTTTTTAAGAGGATAAGCCAAGGGATCCTGCGAGCTGGCTCACAATCTCATCGCGGCATCGCTGCCAGTGCTTTCCTTCCGGGGACCGGATGATATGATAGACGAAGCTCTGAAGACCGCTGGAAATGGTGTCGGAACCAGCGCCAACGGCTTGGAATGAGTGTGCCTCAATGTTCTTCATGGACAGGCGCTCGGGATGCTCCTCGTGAACCCTGAGCCAGTGAGCGATGAGGTCATATCGTGCGTCTGGGTTCTTGCGCCGTTCTTCGACCGCACCAAATGTAACCTCGAATAAATGGTTGTGCGGCATGAGTTGAGCCCAGGTGACGAATGGATTCACTAAAAGGTAGTGGCTATACAAAAGGAATATTAGATATCAGATCATTTGGAGGAGCTTACTCAACAAGTAGATAGTTGACTTGAACTTGTGGGACAACCAAAGGAACTGTGATATTGCTATAGCTGCTTACAACCAACGATAAAACCCTGCACTAGCGGCATAGGCATTTAGATTAGCGATATTATGTATAGTGTTTTTGATATCCGTTCCAGATTCCAGGAAACCAAACTGCTTCGAGAAGATGATCTCCCCAATGATATCGAAGGATGCATAAGTGAAGAACCAGTCCTGGAGTTGTCAGACTTGATCTGTAGCCCACAAAGAGCCTAGCTTGAGCAACTGAAACTTGAAATTGCATAGGACTGATCACAATTCGTCCAGCTTCTCGGTACGAGGATATAGAATTACTCACCAAGTCCATGGGCTTTCCTTGGTCTGCATAATGGTCCATCCAGCCACAAAGCCTTGCGATGACTTCATCTATGTTTGCTTCCGCTTTTAGCAAGTTGCTCAACGTATATGCTGGTGCAAAGTTCTTGGACCGTTCGACTTTTTCCTTGGGGTCCAGTTCGGCCATGGGGTTCTCCCAGCGCCAGTCTGGGAATTGCATCGCTTTGTACCAGGGCCCCTAATCATACGTGTGAGTGTGTTGTATCATTTTGCTACAGTCAGAGACCTAGATGTCAATCATGGTAGACGAACCTTTGGCAGAGGTGCCAGAAGTATTTGCCTCAGACCATCTGGATGGCTAACACTCACTTCATCATGTGAGACGCGAACGAAGTGCCCTGCGAAATGTTTAACACGCGGGATCACATGCCCAAGTATGATGGGCTTTGTGCAAGGAAGCTTACCATGTTTTCTGTGCAGTTCGACGAGTTCCAGGTTTTGGTCCCCAATCACAATGTGCCGAACATGCCAAAGTCGAGTGAGTGATGCAAAGAAGGGTCCCGGTATATCGCTGAGCTTTGAATACCTGCGGAACAGCAGAGCGGGAACGACAATACCAACCACAAACGCGAGAAGGGTAGGCCAAGCCTCGGGGCGCGAGCGCGAGAACGTCTCAATGAGCGAAGACATGCTCCTTCCCAATTGCAGAATCAAACGATGGCGTTCTGCGCCTTGTGACTCTTAACTCTGTCGATGAAAAATGTAAATGGCGCCCGGTCCTTGTGGTTTCCGTTCCCAGTGCAATGACAATCCACAAATAGACACATTCTTGCAAAGCGATCAAATGACTACAGGCGATACGAGTAGTGCATGATGCCAGGGATGAGCGCACTTGCCATGGAGTTGTCGTGGAGACGAAAGTTGCCCTATATTGCGATCATGTCCAATAGCACCAATGATTTTGGCCTGGATCTTGCCCATAGGGTAACTCTTCGGGCGGGGTGCTTCTTCGGGTCCACTAGTAAAGTTACATCGCGTCCTCGTTCCTGGGACACAGCCAAGCTGGCCAAGTGCGAAAAGAGGTTAAACAAGTGGAAAATCTACTAGTTTTTGAGCCAATCGAGATCGCACACCGAAAGAAACAGAGTGAGTATAGTCTCTGTGGCGAGAGTCGGGGGAGCCAGAAAGGCGACAAGGTCGAATATCCCACACCACTAACGCCGTTTGGTGTGAAGTAGAACAAGTCTTTGTTGAATGCAGGCAATACTGTTCTAACTGTACGTAAGGATTTATGATTTTGGATCTATAGGGGCCATTTTCACATATCACGACTGTGGGTTACAGCTTTCAGCTTACCATTTTATAAGTCTCCCGCTGCGTCCGTGTGTCCAGCAGGGTATCAGAGAACATAGGCATCAAACATTTCTCTTTGTTTAAGCTGTTACATTGCCATGTTTCCATAGGGAAAGGAGGAGGCTCTGACTTGTTTCATCAAACCCCCTTGAGCCAGCATATAGAGTATAGGTCGTAGTGGCATGCTGGAACCGAGTGATATTTGTTTCCTAACGGAAGCGAGCTAATATCAGACATCCTAGAAAGTATGAGGGCGCTGTCAAATTAAAGTTAATAAGCCACTTAGAAATTTGACTGAGAATAACTACGGAAATATCAAAACTCTCGACGGGCTGTAGCATATGCTTATTAGAGGTTGTGGAGATGGTGCCTGAATATAAATTATACTGGACCATATTATGTGCAAAGCAGATAGGAGTCAGGGGAGTGAACAAACCTTGGAATGTTTTGCCTTGATGCAATACATCGTCGTGGTGAAATCACATTGCCTTGTTGATTTTGAGTCTGGAGACCGAATGCCAGCCAGGACAGTGCATGGATGCCACGTAATGGTCGTGATGTGGCAAACGGTATTCATGCCTCTTTCCCCGGTGATTCAGGGTTCCCAAAAATATCATATTCGCTTTCATGACGCCTTGGTGTAGCGCCCAAAATCTTTCAGCTACTCTCAACTCTCGTATACTTATGTATAACAAGAATTCTAGCACCTAACGTCAGCCAATCGGAACGTAGTTGTCAAGAAATATGTGGGTGATAGAATCATCCGGGAATGGTGGGGGCGACAGAACAAAGCAAACAAAGGATATAGAAGAGTGATTCAACTGAAAGGCAATTCAAACCAATCTATATTGTACAGCGCAGTAAGCCGGAGCTGCCAGTCACGCTGAAGCCCCTCGCAAGTAAGTCCCAGTAGAGGCCTCGCGGGATTTATATTCTGTGACATGACACTGCATATTTTCCAGCAGTAACTGGTTGAATAGTCCCACAGAGCTTTTGATAACTCCGCTCAATCCGCCTCTATTGGCGACAGCGGAGAAATGATTGAGGCACGGGTTTCTATATAAAGAAGGGCGAGGTGGAGCTCCACGCCAGTCTAGAAATCTATAAGCTCACATCTCCTCGCCCTCATGACACTGGCGTCTACTCTCACACTCCAAGGTATTAGCGGCTTAGGTTGACCTCCTTACGTCTCTGCGTAGATGTAGGTGCTCTTCGATTCCTCGACAGCAAACTCCATCTTGGACTCCTCAATTTCTTTTCCGTCGACCTTGATGCCGGCTTTCATAACATCGCCCGGGACAACAGGGCCAACACCCTTTGGCGTGCCCGTAATGATGATATCGCCCTTCTCAATTCTCATGACCTTGGAAATGTCGCTGATCATTCTGGGGATTTGGAACAAGAACAGATTGGTCGAGTCTTGTTGTTTGATTTCATCATTGACGGATAGGTAAAGCTCAATGTTGTGCGGGTCGGGGATCTTTGACTTGGGAATAGGGCTGCTAATAGGAAGGAAAGTGTCAAATCCCTTGCATATCGACCATGGGATGCCCTTCTTCTTGGCTTCCCATTGGGCGTTTCTTGCAGTCATATCAATGCTCAGGGCATAGCCTGAAAGCCGAGTTAATGTCCGTACGAGGGAAAGACGGGCAGAGGCTCACTCACTCTCAATGGCGTTGTAAATGGTCTTCTCGTCCGACTCCTCAACGTCCTTGACGTCCTTGCCCATAATCAAGGCAAGCTCCACCTCGTAGCTGAGCTCCACGCCCCTGGGGCGAATGACGGGCCCCTCTCCAGCCAGTAATATGGAGGTTGAGGGCTTCAAGAAAAAGAAAGGCTGCTTGGGCCGGGCGCTGTTAAGCTCGGCAACATGGTCCCTGTGCAGTGATGTCAGCTATAGGTTCCCCGGCGGCCAATGGCAGGCTGAGAGCGGCTTACGCATAGTTGCGGCCAATGGCAACGACCTTGCGTGCGTTTTTGAGGGATGCGGCGGTAGACATTGTACGGCGGAAAACGTTCATAGTGTGCTGGAGGATGGTACGGTCAGCGATGCGGCCGGGCGTGCGGGATATATACAGCAACTCTATATTCAAAGTAGCTCAATTGAGGAGAGAGCTTTCAACCCACCTTCGGGATGTGACACTTGCCACAACGGATACGGGGCAAAGATTGGCCAGAGAGTGATTATGATCAGATGCGGAGGTATTTCTGAATCCGATGGTCGGCTGAGAGTGCGAGGGCAAGTCACGAGAGCGGAGCTCCGCGACGAGAGACGGGCCTTTAGGGACCGAGAGAGACGCCCTGGCGCCCTCGGACGCAAAGCAGACGCAAGCACCCACGGCGCTAGAGCATCGTGATCCACGGCCTAGAAGGGTGCTAGCTTGGGCGGGCATTGGGGGGCTTCCTCAGCAGCATCCAGCTGTTCGTCATTCGCTAGAATCAGCCCCTGCAGCGGGGTTGAAACGCGGAGAAGGCTTGGGTTCGTCCTCGCAAGCACCCGACCGGATCTGCCACACGCGACTTCTCCACAAAACTTAGGACAACGGCCGTCTTTTCCCCTGCAAAAATTATATGCATCAGCACGATTCAGCATTGAAGCTATCCTAGACCCTGAGCCGTATCCATCGCTTCGACATCAGCCGAACGCCTTCCCGCGTGCCCGCAATATGGAGGCTCTTCAACTGGCCCAGATGCTGGCGGACCTGAACGACCTCCAGGCTGCTGTAAGTCCACGCCTTGCCTGCCACCTTGACGCCAGTGTCTTGTGTCGCACCTCGACCTGACTGGAGAAGTGAGAAGCTAACCCCGCAATCTTGTCGCGTTGCAGCAGGATCAAGGCGCCGCGAAAGCTCTGGTCGCCGCCAACAAGCATCTCGAGCACGCCGCTGCAAAGGACGTGCCAACTCCCGCTTCCCAGCCCCAGTCCCAGTCCCAATCCAAAGGCGCCAGCACTCCCGCGGGCAGATTTGATAAGCTAGGCCGTCGCATCTTCTCCCCACCGCTATCGAGAACAAACTCCTTCACGCCTTCGACTTCGATCCCAGGAACGCCTCGAAAGGAAGACGTGAGCATTTTGCCCCCCTCCATGCTGTGTGTGTGTGTATGATCCATGCTAAGACCGTGGTCTAGGCCGATGGCGATATCGACAGAGCATCTACCCTGCTCTCCCTCTACGAGATCCGCGCCAAACTAAAGGAGCAAGACAACAGCAGTCTCCAGAAGGCACGGGAGAAGATCAATGCGCTCGCAGCTAAGCAAACCCAGTTGACCAAGCAGCAACAGCAGCAGCCGAAGTTGCCCACTTCTCAACCGAAGGGTTCCTGGAACTAAAAGGATCTCGGGACCGTATAACGAAGAAAAAGTATTGCATTCATGGCGTTTTGGGGTTACGAAAGGGAATAATACCGTTACGAAAGCGAACGTACTACGCAGTTATGACACAAAGAAAATCATGGTCAGCAAGGGAAAAGTTTGGCGATCTCGTCACTGGGGCGCCTTGAGCCAACACTGTTGTTGCAGTGTTCATTATGGTTGGACTGGGTTGAGCTTGGGTTTGACTCACGATGAGACACGACCACCCGGCGAGAGTGTCAGCACCATACTCTTAATATCCGCCTCCTACATTTTTTTTTCGTCTTCTTTTTATTTCATAAGCCTTGTATCGTTGGAGATCTGGAAGTTCTAGCTTCAAGAGCCTAGGCCCCTGCGGATGATGTCGAATTTTGTCCCAGGCGACAGTGGTGAGATGGTGTAGGAGTTGTTCGATATAGGGATTAGATAGGTCTCGTGACATGGCGAGTGTTCGCTCCCATCTCCGGCTAGCAAAGGCCTGCCCAGACGAACAAGTGGAAAATGTGAGGATGGGTTGGTTACACATCTGCACTTTGTATGATCGAGTGCAAATTCATGACTGTGGCTCCAACAGCTGCACAGTGAGGGATTCGAATAAGTGCCGCAGTTGTCTATGTACTTGTAGTTTGGGGTGTAAACGAGACATGTTCTCCGTCAACCATCTACTCGAGTTTGGATGCGCGTCAACGGTAGTGACAAGCAGCCGGCATAAAGGAACTGAGGATGCTCCTAGAATCGTCACTATCGAATGCCATTTTCTTTCACCCCGTGATTAGAGGGTTAAAAGCCGTTTCGATGCAACAATAGCACCATTGGCTGCGCTACTTGGGACCCGAGCCTGGCCTGATTTAGACCTAGTAAAACCCTTGAATGTCCATTTTAAGAATTAAAAATAGAATAAGCTTAAAATTTGAACTACGAAATACGTATGTTTTGATGATAAATTATCCCGAAACAGGAGTATATAAGCTGACATTAAGATTAACCGGATAGATTTAGCTACGTCCATTATTAGAGACTTATTACATTGCTTGCTAATCGATTTTACCATTATAGTGCTTAGCCGTAAGGTCATTCTGTAATAACTCTTTTCATAAACACATCGGCTTCTATGTTTGCTTCTATTCCCTTGCGGGCTATTGGTCTTTAGAACGCGCCGTGTGTAATTAGAGGGCCGTGGCTTCAGTTGGGGGCAAGTCCCAGAACTGCAGCGTTTTACATGATAAGTGGAGGACACAACTTGGAACTATAAGCTACGGGTTCTCTTGTCGTGTTATCTCGTATGCAAGGCTCAGGATTCTATCTCCAATGATATATCCAAAAGTTTGGTGAGCGTTTTGTCTCATCACACAGGAGAAATTATTAGCTCGCAAAGAATCTGATGATTACTTTGTATCTACAATTAAATATCTAGGACACTCAATCTGAGCCTGGTCCCATTTCTATCTTCCAATTCCCAATGAGGCCATTGATACCATGGCCAACGCTTTTCCGTACCTAATACATGTTGGTACCTGGACCCACTGGACCAAGGGAAGCTCTGTTTATGGCGCAACGCTGCCTCTGGATCGTAATGCCGGCAATCTTGTGGCAGCTTTCGTGACATTTTTTGTCACTATTGTTGGCACCAAGCTGTGGGCAATCATCTGATTTGCTCTTCATCAAATATTCTCAGACTCTGCACAGCACATGATCCTCTTCACCATCAACGGCAGACAATTATACGTAATTACCCGGTCCCAGCTGGAGCTCTGTGGAAGCTCTTACAACTCCTGGGCGCGTGGCGTAAGGAAGCGAGTTGTCCTTGTCACCGCTTGGTACTACTTATATCTACGGTAATTGTGTTCGTATGCGGCCTCGTACTGTATATTACATCTAACAATGGGTCATACACCACATATCACTATGGAAATGAATTACTGGACCAGCAAAACTTCACATGGCTTACCTCAAACGACGCCTATACTGATTTAAATGCCATGGGCTATATAATCGACACAGGTTACAGCATAATGTAAGAACCATGATTCCAAAACTTCGTAATCTTTACACTGACTTCATATTGATTTCAGGCCTGAGATAGCCAGGTGGCTAAACGAGACGCTCAGAGAGTTACCTTACTCATAATTTCACCGGATCGAGGAGTCATCTACACCAGATTCGACGTTAGATAGATCTTTCCTTCGTCTAACAGTGTGGCATTCACATCGAAAGTCAATGACCCTTGGTTCGAGGCCGCAGATATTGGGGTTGAATACAAATTAAATAGTGTCAACCCCACAGGCCACCAAACGTCTTACAAACAAAACACACCAGCTTCCCCAATGGGATGTTTTCAGTGATTTCAGCTGTGCGACTCTCATGGACGCTGCTCACTTCTCACTGGAATGAGCGACCTCAAAATGTTCTATAAAGGAAACGTTTGAGGGTGATTCCACAGAGAGCAGACTGGATTGGTTTGATCAAGTGGCTTTCAACGTCGCAACTGACATTTCCGAAAACTCAAACTCGAGAGACAACTTATGTAAAAGCCAGATTCAGTCTATATGCTGGACACCAAGGGCCACCACCGAACGACCAGCAGTGGCAGCTAGAAGTAGAATACTGGTTCTCGATAATGTTGGCATCCTTACAAGGAAGGTTCGACGAAACTGCCTCTGGGATACAGGATACGGCACTCGAGCCATATATCACGCGGGCAGCGACGGATGAGGGGAAGAGCATGTGCAATGGCCAGGTATGTGCATCTTGTATTGTATACTGCGTAGCGTTGCTGCCAAGGTATATGGACAGAGGATAAATAACCCGAATCATATCTCCTTCACTGTGTTCGGTCTCATGTTCCTGTTTGTTCTGGGCACGATCATCATTATAATCGGACAGGCTCTACCTTCTGTTGTCAGCTACAGAAGTCAAGGTAGCATTTTTAAACGAGCGTTCTTTTTCTTTCCCGAGTTTTGGAATGTAAAAAAGATTTGTGACAATATTTGTGTGTTATCATTTCCCAGCTTTCTTGTATCCTTGCTGGAATTGTGAAAGCTCAATACAGACGGATGCCAAGTGTAAGATGGGCATCGAACTTGGGTTTCTGCACATGCTCACGTTTAGCTGTCTGGGCTACCATACTTTTGATGCTACCCCATGCCGAGTGCTTTAGCCCCGCTATACCCCTGCGGAATTGCATTTAGCAGGGTCGGGAATCCACTGTATCCCAGCGGATTAAATGTCCGTGCGTACTAGTCCGGCCAAGGATAGAGGGACGTCACTTTCTCTGGACCTGGCTCACGCTGATCCTTCTCGCGATGATTTGATTTTCACCCACGTCTCCAGCGCGTGCTGCACAGCTTCCAAACCGCGACCACATACCCAGCCCCCGGGGCAACCTGTTGATGAAGATGGCTGCGACCGTGGATATGAAGCTCCTGCGGGCCACAAAGTTCCCGCCCGAGTTCAATCAGAAGGTGGACATGCACAAGGTCAATCTGCAGGTCATGAAGAAGTGAGTGCTCGGCTCCGGCAGCCATTCGTCGCTGCTCTGTACTAACTGGGGGTTTATATAGATGGATTGCTAGCAAACTTGCCGATATCCTAGGCGCGGAAGACGACGTAGTGACGGAGCTGTGCTTCAATTTGATTGAGGGCTCACGCTTTGTATGTTGTCCCCGCCCTATCACCACAATTGCAACCACGATGCTGACAATTCTTGTCACAGCCCGATATCAAATCGATGCAGATTCAGCTGACAGGCTTCCTCGAGAAAGAGACTGCCCCGTTCTGCAAGGAGATGTGGAATCTTTTCCTCAGCGCGCAGTCCAGTCCCCAAGGCGTGCCTCAGGAACTGCTCGAAGCCAAGAAGCTCGAGCTGATCCAGGAGAAGGTAGAGCTCCTCATTGCTCCATTGTTAGCAGCGCAGCATGCTGACTTGTTTTTTTAGCTTGAGGCAGAGAAATCTGCCGAGGAAGCCCGCCTCCGTCGTGAGAACCAAGAGCGCAGGAACCGCGAAATCACCGATATCCGAGATCGTGAGCGCCGCGATCGGGGCTTCCGTGGCGGCCGCGGCGACAACTGGCGTGGAGGTCGGCGTGGAGGTGAAAGAACATTTGATGATCGTAGAGGTGGCCTAGGTCGCGGCAGAGACCGATCTCGGTCGCGTTCACCCCCTCGACGAGGCGCTTATCGTGGTGGCGACCGTGATCGCTACGTACCACAAGGTCGCCGTGGCAGCTATCGTGGCCGCTCTCCGACACGCTCAGCCTCTGCCAGTTCACGTAGCTCTCCGTACGGCTCGCGCTCTCGATCTGGTTCCCGTAGCGATGGCGGCGGTGGTCGAAGCCGTAGATCTAGCAGATCGAGTGGCCAGTCACGCCGTGGAGCTCCTCTGCGCAGGTCACCGCCTCGCTACAGAGACAGTCGCAAGCGTTCAAGGTCCAGGCGCCACGACAGCCAGAGATCTCGCAATGCACGCCGCAAGAATACCTCATCGCCATCCAACGCCTCGGAGTCAGACGGCGGCAGGCGTTCGCCGTCACCCAAAAGACGGAGATACTCGGAATCCGCCAGCCGCTCACGATCGCCTGCACGCCGAAGCAAACGTCGCAGCCCGTCCAGATCATCAGTCTCGCGCTCACCCAGCCGTGGTCCGAGGCGTCGGTCGGACAAGGAGCTCATCAGTCGCAGCCCTTCCAAGGACCGCTACGGTCGATTAAGACGGCCAACAACCCGGAGTCGAAGTGAAAGCAGGAGCAGGAGCAGGAGCAGGAGCAGGAACAGGAACAGAGGTGGACCTTCTTCGCGACGAAGACAATATTCAGATTCCCCTCAACCACGTGACAGATCAGCTGATATATCGGAGACTGAAGACAGACAAGATCGACCCGGCAAACACGACTCGGTGGCGTCGAAAACCGAGGAGGTTCGTTCTTCTTAATTGGGTCTTTCATATCCGGGTTGCTTGAAAAACTGACCTTGATCTCCGTCAGACCAAGAAGACCAAAACCCCGCAACAAGAGGCCAACGAGCTGCGAGAAAAGCTCTTGAAAGAGAAAATCATCAAGATGAGAAGAACTTCAAGTAGCGGCCCTGTCAACAGTTGAGGCTAATCATCTTTGGCTTCGCAGACTCGTTTTCTATTTTAAACAAGGATCTTCTTCACGACATCTCTCTCCCAGCTTAGCCCCTCTGTGGATAACACTGGTTCGTCCTCTTTTCTGTCTTCACACTTGATCTGTTTGCGCTGTTCCGGCCTGTTTGGCGTTTATTAGGCGTTCACAAGACGTCTACCCATAGGTAGATAGAGACTTATCGAAACCAACTTGCTTGATTTGTTCCAAGTAGTAGCTTAAATTATATTCGCTCCGTGACTTGAGTGTTATCTGAGCAGCGTTCTACAACTTGCGGACTTACCTATATACATATTTAAATTTAAGAAGAGCAGAGGTTGGTGGAAATACATCAAACTGGACAATTCCCGGGTGCCTCTTTAATGCAAGCGATGCACATTATATTGAAACGGGGTTTTCATTCGTTCTACCTAGCTCGCTAAACAGACCATATAGTCAAACCTCAAATACACAGTATATACTCAGTGGTAATAAACGCTCACTGGATAGAATTGTTTGTCACATTGGGCATTGATAATGCTATAATTCTTGCGATTTCGGGAAGGATTTTAGTTGATCCGCTGGTTATCCGGCAAGCAGGGGCTTGTGGCTTGGAGGGGCTGACCACCGCGTCGGCCTCTGCTGTCGCGTTAATTGTCATTTACGACTCACTTGTCTACAACCGTGCATCGAATCCAACGGATTGGATAGTTTTCTATTCAGACCGGCACGAATCGAGCGCTCGTAGGCCCTCGAAGCTCAACTTGACATCTAACTCATCACATACTCGAATCTACACATCGCATCCGCAGCCGCGGCAATGACAGAGAATGCCGCATCAGCCGCCGCCGGCAGCAGTACCACTGGCGCCAATGGCGCTGGCGGCTCCGGCGAAGCCTTCGACCGTAAGAAGGAGATGGCCGAGTACGAGGCCGAGAAGAAGATCATCAAAGATGCGATCGCCAAGCGAGCCAAGATCCTGGCCGACCTTTCTCATCTCGAGAACAAGATCGCCGACCTCGAAGGCCGCTATCTAGAGAGTACACCGGGTGGCAATATCCTTACAGGCTTCGACAACTATACGAAAGGTCTCACCGGTGCCGCGGCCCAGCGGAGGAAGGTTGGGAACGCGGAACAGAATCGCGTCTTCTCGCGAAGTTCCATCTCCTACAATGCTCTGAATGTATGTTATGCTTCGGTCCAAACTTGGCTGATACCTCCGCAACCATGACTGCGGCATTGGATGTACGCGCCATGTCAGGCTTGGTACTGACGGTTTTTATAGCAGGAAGCAGCTACGCCAGCCTCCGGCACGTCGACCCCAGGCGCGCCAACGCCAATATCGACATCATTCGCCCACAAGGAAAAAGGTCCGTCGGAAGCAGCCACACCTACGTCGGCAACGGAGAAGAAGACGGTGGTCAACAAGAAGAAAAAGGAGAAGGTTACTGCCGAGGACAGCGAGACGGATTCAAGGGCGGATAGTAAGAAAGTCCGCACCCATTTTGGGGCCAACGCCCGGAAATAAGTCCTTCATGTCGTCGTGTTTTGTCTCGGTAGACTGGTGTTTGGTTTCTATGATACCCCCTGCATTGAATGGAGTTCAGAAGATGGGTCTCGAGATTTGCTTTTTGCTCAAAAGGAAGATAAAATAACAGAGTCGGGTTCTTGCTTGAGCATCGTGGCGCCTTGGACGTTTCTATGGTCTCGATTACTAGATACGTGCAAGATTCAAGCGGCAGCTTCGAGGCCGCGAGCAGGCAGATCAGTCGGAGCGACTCTGCCTCATTTGGTTCAAGGTTGGGAGGGTCGTAGTCTCATAATCTTGCAGTATAAACCCCAACCACTCGATTACTTGCATGTCGCCAACAAAGCAGCGCAATGTCTCATATTGTGTCGGCATTATTCCACAATCAATGAGGTGGCTTTCACAAGTACCAAGTGTGGAATTCACATTGCCGTGGGACACGAATGGCACTACTTAGCCGAGACTTGAGTGGCCTGCTTGAGTATTGGAGTTAATTAGGTACTTTACATTGTAGCGATCTCAGCCATCCGGGTACTTTATACTGGGCTTTAAGTAATGTCGCTGCCGCCTGTAGCCGCCGGCTTGGCATGACACAAGGATCCGCCCCAGCCCCAACCTCGCCCGCGACCGTTCCTGCAACGGGAAGCTCAGGTCTGGTCCAGGGCCCGTGTGGTCCCACTGCGGGGTGCAGCTCCGTGCAATAAGGCATCGTACAGCTTGCACTTCACGATCCAGGGTCGAGTATAAGTATGCTGTAGGGCCGCCCGCTAGGCTCGTACGAGTTTCCTGCCTACTGCTTGCCCAGTTTCGCAAGCACCCAGAAAGAACCAGAAGAGTTGTGTATCTCTCCCAGACGGGCAATTCAATCCATAATGGTGATTATGGCCACCAAGTTCACTCCGGAGGTCCTCCTCTCTGCCCCGCGCCGTTCCTCGGCTGTTCCGAACGAATCAGGAACTCTGGCTCTCTATTCCGGTCAGTACATATAGACTGCAACCAGGACTTCTCACATAAGCGCCCGTCGCTGTATACTAAGTGCCCATGCCCAGTCTCGACCTATTCCTTCGAGTCGCACTCGCGGAGCGCTGCCATCAACGTCCTCGACATCAAGACGGGCAATTCGACCGCGCTCTACACAGACCAGGCATACTCGGAGCCAACATGGGTCTCGGACAGCGAGTTCCTGCTGCTCAAGAGCGGCGAGAAGGGCAACTCCCATCTGCTGGTTGCCGATGCCACGAAACCAGGTTCTGAGTGGGTAGCCTTTTGCTTCTTCGGGATTCCCTACTCCGTCTCGCACTCCATTCCTTTGTACGCGCCATGGGCTAATGGAACGACTGATCCTTCAGACCCCGCGAGATCAAAGTCTTCAGTGGCTCAATATCCGGTCTCAAGACCACGAAGCTCGATGACGATACGGTAGCCCTCGTTGTCTCGGCGCCCACGACACCCAAAGGCGAGCTATACAACCCGGCCGCCGAACCCAAGTCCTACTCCACAGGCAAGGTCTACACCGAGCTCTTCGTGCGGCATTGGGACTCCTACGTGACTAAGAACAAGTCCTCGCTCTGGTACGGTGCGCTAAAGAAAGGATCGCGGGATATCTGGAGCTTTGTCGGCTCGGGATTGACGAATGCGCTCCAGAACACCAAGCTCGAGAGCCCCGTGCCGCCCTTTGGTGGCACTGGCGACTTTGACATCAGCAAACAGGGTCTTGTCTTCGTGGCGAGCGATCCCGAGCTCAACCCGGCGCTATGGACTAAGACGGATTTGTACTACATAGCCCTGAGCACCTTCACGGAGGAGAAGCCACCGGTGCCGCAGCAGGTAAAAACGGGCCACCTACAGGGCTATAGCGGCTCGCCCGTCTTTTCGCATTCCGGCAATAGCGTCGCTTTCAAGCGAATGAGGCACCGGCAGTACGAGAGCGACAAGCCGCGGCTGTTGCTGATCCCGGACATCAAGGACCTGAGCAACGTACAGGAGTTCTTCAAGACTGATGACGGCGAGGGTGGTTGGGATCAACGGCCGGATGCCATCGTCTGGAGTCACGACGACAAGGACTTGTTCGTCACAGCTGAAGACAAGGGCAAATCGCTGCTATATCGCTTACCATCGACGCCACTCGAGGCGAAGGAGCTCCCCAAGCCAGTAGCTCATAATGGCTCGATAGGAGATGTGTTCAATCTCTCCCCTTCTTCTAACAAACTTCTCACCACTTCAACATCGCTTGTCGACAGCTCCGCGTACAGTGTGGTAGACGCTGACGCAGATACTGATTCGTCGTCGCCATCCCCCGCCTCTGTCACCCTTATTTCTAGCGCCTCGAAATCTGGCAAATCGTTCGGACTTCACCAATCCCAAGTGACAAGCATATGGTTCCCTGGCGCTGGTGATTACAAGGTCCATGCCCTTGTCATGAAACCCTCCAACTTCGACTCCTCTAAGAAATACCCGCTCGCCTTCCTCATCCACGGCGGTCCCCAGGGTGCCTGGAATGAATCGTGGTCCACAAGATGGAATCCCGCCATTTTCGCTGAGCAGGGATATGTGGTCGTGGCGCCGAACCCAACGGGGTCAACGGGCTATGGGCAAGCCTTTACCGATGCCATCGCAACCCAATGGGGAGGCCGGCCATACCAGGATCTGGAGAAGGGCTTCGAGTACGTCAAGTCGAATCTCTCCTACGTCGATACCGACCGCGCTGTCGCCTTGGGCGCATCCTATGGAGGTTATATGGTGAACTGGATCCAGGGCCAGCCACTGGGCCGCAAGTTCAAGGCGCTCGTGTGCCATGATGGCGTCTTTAGCACCATGAGTGACTGGTCGACCGAGGAGCTCTTCTTCACCATCCATGACATGGGCGGCACGCTCTGGGACAACCGTGAGGGGTACGAGAAGTGGGACCCGGCGGCATACACGGGCAACTGGGCGACGCCACAGTTGATCATTCACTCAGAGCTCGATTACAGACTGCCCGTCACAGAGGGTCTGGCCGCGTTCAACGTATTGCAGACCAGGGGCGTGGATAGCAAGCTGTTGATCTTCCCAGATGAGAATCATGTGAGTCTCCTATCTTCCTACTCTCTAAGCTAAGAACTAGTATGACTGACTTGCAATTCGAACAGTGGGTATTAAAACCTGAGAACTCGCTCGTGTGGCACAAGGAGGTGCTAGGTTGGATCAACAAATACGCCGGCCTGGACACGACAGGCCTGGCTGGAGACACGGAGAAATTGGACATTTAATACTGGCCCATAAAATTGTGTGACGCTCGATGATTGGGCCACGGCTGGTTAATACCGAGATCGAACATATATGAAACACTAATTACGTCGATATGGAAATGAAAACGCTTTCTTCCACGCTGTGCTGCATGTAAGTCGTTGCGGCGAGGCATCGAGTAATCGGATCATTATTAAATCATTCATAACCATGATTCCAAACATGACAGTGTGTGGAATATTGCTACGAAGATCTAGTAGTCTATTATATCTGAGGTAATTGATGCTTCTCTTACATAACAATGATTGGAGAATACGATTCCAAGTTATAGCTAAACTGCAAATGAAGAATGGACACCCTTGAAGCACGTGTCTTACATGCGGCAAGCAAGCAAGCAAGCAAACAAAACTGGTGCTCGGTGTAGAGCATGAACTCCGCCCAAAACTCTAATTTGCCAAGTATGGCAGAGCGCCAACCCATTGCAGTTCGAAATATCCATCCATGGTCAACGACGCCGTGCTCTCAATGTAGGGGTTTGGGGCCCATTGAAGTGCGTTTGGTATTGCCACCGCCATCGTCCAGGCTTCGACCACCGCGGTGTGTTTTCCACAGCTTACGCTGTCGTCTTTCTTCCCTCAATGCCAATCGCACATCACCTGAGTCAAGGTGTCTGGAAAGCACCTCCTCAAATTCGGAATAAGTCAAGTATTTCAGATCAATGAACAAGCGAATCTTGTGTATGCCAACACGTTTGGGCCGATGTAGTCTCTTGACTTTAGGGCAATGTTCAAGAATAACGTTCTGTAGTAATTCGGCCACCCTAGGCCTGTGAGCCTCTAGGAACTCTTCTATAAATCCACTGTCGTCCTTTGGGGGCTCATTTCTGTAGACAGTTGCGAATTGATTGAATATATGCTCGAATTCGTCCGCAAGAGATGACCTGTGTCCTGGTTTTGCTGGTACAGAAAGATTGCTCTTTGCCACCTCTGGCGCCGTGTTTCTAGAATTTTGGGAGCTCTCTTTACCAAGCGTCGTCTGTCCCGAATTCGCTTGAGCATTGTTTTTTGCTACATACCCGTCAGTGATGGGTGGTTGATGTGTGCAGTCAAACATATGCGGAGCAGCAACAATTGGATTTTGACGCAGTCTCTCTAGAAGCTCGAACATCTCAGGCAATTTCATCACGCCCAACAGCCGCAGAATGTCGGCCTCGCGGTCTCGGATCAAGGTTAAGATGCCGGTAAACTCTGTTGAAACCGGGGTACTAAGACTCTCGATCTTATTCTCTGCCTTGGCTTGCCACGCCTCAGTGCTGTTTCGCAGGGTATTGAGAGCATTCATGAGATTTTTGTTCTCGCTAACCACAGTCTGGAGGTGCTGGCTTTGGGCTTCGAGTTCTTTACGCAAGTCCTCTTTGCCACGGCCCAATTCTGCCAGAAGCGTCTCCTGCGCAAGACATTGGTCTTGGCTCTTCTTCAAGGCCGTTTGGATACCACTGATTAGTTCCTCCATCTGAGCGCTTCGTTGCTCATTACGTGCGTCACTCTCCATTCTTCGTTCCTCAAGTCCTTGTATTTGTTGGCTGGCCTGCAGCAACCCACACGCGTTGGACAGTGCCAAGTAGTTCTGCACTACGTTTTTGTTTTTGCAGGCTTGGACTTGGGCAAAACGAGCCCGAGCCCTTAGGTCGTGTTCATTTTGCTCCGCCATCGCGAGCGGCAGATGTCGCAGGCTACTTGGCAACCGTTCGAGAAAGGAGGGTAAAGGGCCCAGGGGAGAGTATGTTGATGCCGCTGAGCTGGTGTCAGAGGCGTGGGATGTGGGAGACAGGAGTCAATGGTAAAACGAAAATATCGTGTTTTGCCACGAGTCCATGGAAAAGGTCGAATACCACGGCACCATACAGAAAAGCGTACGGTTGTAAGGAGAAACTATTGATAAGTGGCTGGGGGTAATGCAGTCTGGTTATTTGAATGCCCGGAAACGAATAGCCAGAAAGTGTGGCATGATTGTTTTATTTATTTTACTTTTTTAAAGGGGAAGCCAGGGTTCAAGGTCTGTATTTTTTATGTGAAAAGGAAGGCACGCCAGAATCCAAATTGATTGGATGCCACGCCAAGAAGCATGGGAGTACCTTCCCTAGAACACAGAACCGTCGAGTTGTTGTACTTCTCTTGACCGCTCCTGAGCCATGCTTTGGGGGTAGTTGTTCTGCATTCTAATTAGATACCTACCTACATTGTGTTGCATTACAGCCCATCCATGATGCACCAGTGTTCTCCCTCCTAGTGGTTGTGCCTATGTAGTTCAACACGAATAAACAGTACTGCCCACCATCACATGGGCTATATGAACTATCTCAGCCGTCTCACCAGTGAAGTAAGTAATGATGATATGCCCTGCTTCATTCACCACAGCATATGATACTTGATGGCCTGGAGGCTGTTGCTGCCTTTCGGAATCTGGGAGTGTAGCAGTTCGTATCCAATATCTACTGCGTCTTGTTTCGCTTGCAGCTATCTACTACGCCGCAAGCGAGCTCTGATACTGCCCATGTAAACAGTGCTGATTGATTGTAAAAGGCCATACATAGGCACAACACCACATCAACGTTGAGCTTTTCTCTTTCTTTTTCTTCTTCTCTCCCCTTTCCAAGCTCTCCTTGAATTGCACAAACCAGTCTGCAACAGGGAGTACACCAGAGATTACCGGGCGTGCATAGGGTGAAGCACACAAGCAGTGCCAAGAAACAATAGTCACTTAATTTATCATCATCACGTCCAAGACATTTCAGATTCTTTTCCAGGTTTTTATTCGGGTGAGAACTCGTGGCCTAGATACAAAGACGATGAAATAGAAAAGCGACCACGAGCCAACGAGTTTTATCTGACCGATACCGTGCACCTGTTGTGCAAAATTAGGTGCTAGATATCTAGCCATGTCTTCCACATGCATCATGATCGTTTGCCTCTCGCCTATCATTACTGGCCATGCAGTAAACGTAGGCGGACAAGGCAAAAACTCCCCCCCTCCAGTCTATCTGATCCCCAAAGATCCCTCTGCAGGACAATGTCGAAGACTTGCGATGTATCCCTTATGCTATGAGCAAACAAAGACAACTTTTGTGTGAAACAACAGCGGCGTGATCGAGTGTCTAGATGAGGTCGGCAACGTTCATGGGCATCTCTTCGATCTGGGTGCTGTAGAATTGCTCGATCTCTCTCATCATACGGACATCCTCGGCGGTGACGAAGTTGATGGCAACGCCCTTTCGGCCGAAACGACCACCACGACCAATGCGATGGATGTAGTTCTCCCGGTTGGCGGGAAGGTCATAGTTGATGACCAGCGAAACCTGCTGGACATCGATACCACGAGCCAGAAGATCGGTGGCGATCAGAACACGGGAAGAGCCGGATCGGAACTCCTTCATGATAAGATCACGCTGGGCCTGGTCCATGTCTCCGTGCATGGCCGAGACGGTAAAGTCACGGGCAGTGAGCTTGTCAGTGAGCCAGTCGACCTTTCGGCGAGTGTTGCAGAAGATGACGGCCTGGGTAATGGTGACAGTCTCGTACAAGTCGGAAAGGGTGTCAAGCTTCCACTCCTCCTTCTCAACGGCAATGTAGAACTGCTTGATACCCTCAAGGGTAAGCTCGTCCTTCTTGACCAGGATACGGACAGGGTCGCGCATGAACTTGGTGGTGACCTCCAAGACATCCTGGGGCATGGTGGCGGAGAGAAGGACAACCTGGGTCGACTGGGGAAGGAGCTGGAAGATATCGTAGATCTGCTCGGTGAAACCACGCTGGAGAAAAAAAGAGGTTAGAGTTTGGTTGTAGCTAGTGCAGGCATACAAGACGTACCGAAAGCATTTCATCGGCCTCGTCGAGGACAAACATCTTCATGCTGTCGGTCTTGAGGAAGCGACGTTGGATCATGTCGTGGACACGACCAGGGGTACCGACGACGACCTGGGGACCATCCTGGAGGGCCTTCATGTCATCACGGACACTGGTACCTCCGATGCAAGCATGGCACTCAATGCTCATGAAGTCACCAATGGCAATAACGACCTTCTGGATCTGCTGAGCCAGCTCACGAGTGGGCGCAAGGATCAAAGCCTGGCATGCCTTCAGGTTGGGGTCGATCTTCTGGAGAACCGAAATGGAGAAAGTAGCGGTCTTTCCAGTACCGGACTGGGCCTGAGCAATGACATCGTGGCCTGATTTGAAACCGTCAGCGAACATGGTCAAGAGTTATGAGGGTGCTATTTGAACTCACCCTTGATGACGGGCATGATAGCCCGCTGCTGGATAGCAGACGGGCGCTCGAAACCGTATGCATAGACACCTATCCGCGCCGGTCAGCTTTTCTGTCACTGCGCAAAAATTCACAAGCAACTGATTGCGACCTACCTCGAAGCAACTCGGACTTCAGGTTCATCTCATCAAAGGAGTCGACGGTTTCATCGTAGTTGGACTCGATCTGACCTGATGGAGGGGTAATGTTAGCATGGTCCGATCTGCAAAAAATTGAGAGTGGGTATGGAGGCGACGAAAACTGGGAAACCAAGGCCCAAGGATCTTTGGGATGTGACGGTAGAAGGTGATGCCACGGGGTGTGCTTACTCTGCTCGATGTCCTCCAAACCCTTGTCGGCCATGATTGCGGTTTGATGTCCGTAAAATCGAGATATCAAGCGCCTGGCCTGAAATCTCGAAGATATGCGGTGGTGGGTGGTGGGGTTGCGTAGAAGAATGCGCAGACCGACCGCAAAGGAAGCGAAGGTTCTGCGACAGCGACAGCTGCGAGACTTAAAGTGGTGAAATTAAACTAGATCAGATGCTCTCGGTCGTCGAGAGCGAATCTAAATCTAGAGGAGGGCAGTTCTGTGATTGTGCGTTGCGTTTGATGTTGCAATGAAGATTCCAAAGAATCCGTGGTTGGGGGAGGACGTTCCAGATATTAACGCGAAAAATTTTGGGCAAGAAGCCCGCCGCCTGCGAAAAATTCAAATGGCCCGTGCGCAGCCCAAAGGCGGAACGGGGCAATATTCACTTGGAATTGCGCTCCCTCACGCTCTCATTGGCCGAAGGTTGGAGACGCTGGGGGACAAGAGTCACTGATAGACTTGTTCGCTGCCAATCGAACGATTCAGCAGTCTCTATACTTTCAGCTACCCTACAAAATCCTTTCTTTGCCTCTCGCTGACGCAGATCGCCTCCCGTATGCATCCTGCGACTTTTTGGGCGTGAACAGCGCCTGCATCTGTCATTCGCTTTGTGGCGGTGTGTAGTAGTGGTCGCATAGGGCTAGCCTTCCACCATCACCGGGTGTAATCTACCACTATCTTTGTGCCCGATTTCACCGGCAGGCATTCCACGGGGGTGCATGGCCTAGAGATGCTGCTGTCACGGGATGTAGGCCTCTCCAACGGGGGGACTGTGAGCAGCCGTGCGGCCGGCTCTCCAGACGGCTTGGTCAGCATCAATGGCGCAGCCATCGTTGAGTCATCCACTGAGTTCATACCAGTCCACCCCCTCGGAATCAAACCACTAGGCAACCAGTACTTTGCTTCTGGCCCTCTGGCTCGGCAAGCCCTTGGCCATGTGGGCCGCCTTCCTGATGAGATGATTCTACAGCTCCTGGAATATCTTCAGCCTGAGTCACTCGAGAGCTTGGGCTCTACTTGTCGGTTCTTACATGCCTTCTGTCGGCTGGACGATCTGTGGAAACCCTTATTTCTCGAGTAGGTGACTGCAACCTTCACGGCACATGATGGGGCTCGCCCTGTCTGGCCCCTGCATATGAGTCAACATCAAACTCCTCCGTTATGAGCATGATATACCCCGGGAAAACGACTAACTGGGTTGCAGGTCCGTAGTTGGGCCAGCCCTTCCGCCGTGGAGAGGCACATGGAGGAATACGCTTCTACAACTCCCCGAAGATGTTTCGACGAGAATAGATTGCAGCAATGTATTCTCCGATGTCCTGCACAGGCCATTCGCTTGTTCCAATATCGTTTTGAAGAACTATGTCTCTGGTATTCCTCGAGGAAACCAAATTTCCCGGCTCAGCAATCTTTCATACGGGGACTTTGCAGAGCGATGGAGCGATCAGCCCTTCATTCTCACAGACTATGTCCAGTCATGGCCGGTCTACGAGGACTGGACTATTGAGAAGCTCAACAAGTCGTACTCGAACGTTGACTTCAGGGCAGAGGCAGTTGATTGGCCATTCTCGGCGTACCACAGCTATATGTGCAACAGCCGCGATGAGAGTCCGTTGTACCTTTTCGATCGCAAATTCGCCGAGAAAATGGGCATCAAAATCGGCCACGAGGAGGACTGCGCGTACTGGCCACCCGAGTGCTTTGGCGAAGACGTGTTCCACTTGCTGGGTCAAGAAAGACCCGCACACCGATGGTTGAGTAAGTGCAGTCTCCTGCCACTGCAACACCCCTCATCGGTTTAGTTTTCATCATGTTCCCGTGGCTGATGTAGTACAGTCATTGGGCCTGAGCGGAGCGGTTCTACTTTCCACAAGGATCCGAATGGTACCGGCGCTTGGAATGCGGTCATCCAGGGTTCTAAATATTGGCTTATGTTCCCACCGAGTGTACCTCAACCTCCTGGCGTTTTCGTATCAGCAGACAGCAGCGAGGTCACCAGTCCATTAAGCATTGCAGAATATCTCCTGACGTTCCACGCGGAGGCGCGGAAAGAGGCAGGATGCCTTGAAGGTATCTGTGGAGCAGGAGAGCTGTTATATGTCCCTAGCGGATGGTGGTGAGTTCTATCGCTTTTCCCCCCGGTGTTGTCCCCACACAGAGGCGTTGGACGACAAAATGGAACTGACGCTGGGCTTTACTCCAGGCATCTAGTAGTCAACCTGGAAGCAGGCATTGCTCTAACACAGAATTTTGTGACGAATTCCAAGAAACATCTCGCCCATGTTCTCTCCTTCTTGAAGGACAAGCCGGACCAGGTCACTGGGTTCAGCAGAGATGTTGAAAGTCCATACGATTTGTTTGTTCAGAGACTCCGGGAAAAGCAGCCGCAGCTGCTAGAACAGGCTTTCGAAGAAATGGAACGCAAGAGCGCAGGCAAGAAGCGTCGATGGGAAGAAGCAGTTGGCTCCAAGGAGGAGACTGGAAACGGAAGTGGCGGATTCAGTTTCGGCTTTGGTGGCGATGATCTGGAAGACGACGAAATACCTTGATCATGTTCTCAAGTTTCGGGCCGGGACTCGACCTAAGGCGAGGACACACATGACTTACTCGACCAAAAGCCGCTACGCGTTTGCACCGTTGCGTCAATCCAAGACAATGTGGAACAAACACAGCCTGGAAATAAACACGGTGTTTCTCACTCGGGGTCACTGCCATATCTACATAAGACTTCATCATGGTTCGTTGTTGATGCATGCTTCACTCATCCACGGAAAGACAACTAGAGCCACCAGGTGGAAGACTCTGGTGGACAGTAGCGAATTGGTCAATCTCCTCGTGACCCCAATCCGTCGTAAATCAGAGCGCGCGACGACTCAGTTCGTCATGGCATCTAAATGCTTCATTAGGTCTAGTAATGGGCAATGCACATAACGATTGACTTGTTATTGCTATCTTAGACTTCGGTAAGAATCATTGCTCTCGGTGTACATACAATTCGAGAGGATCCAATCATGGGCCAGGAAAAGCTCGGGAGGAATGCGCCTCATTGTGTGCAGTGAGGCTCGAACTACGTTGTATCGTTGGGTGAAGAGCAGGTTATGTGTAAGCCGCCCACCATGTAGCCCCTCCGACCTCCAGCGCGCCGGAGTTAAGATGCAATCCCACAACCCACATTAGGGGCTAGGGAGCATTAGGCGAGCTACAGCACGCACTGGGCGTGTGCCAGCCCCTTCACCGGACTGGTGGTCAGGTCTCTCAGGTCCCCGAGCCTGGCAAGCGCCCCCAAGCCCTCTACGCCGCCGGAATGGCCCATTCCCCCCCACCTGCTGCATCATCGTCCCCCGAGCACCTTAGGTCGGCTTAGAGCATTGCAAGCAAGCAGCACCCTGCTCTGCCTGCGTCGCCCCCATCATATCGGAGCTTCAAGGTGAGAGAGCGACAGCAGCTGAACGAGAGGCCGTCGTCTCCTCGTATGCCCCAGGTTATTGCGCCATCAGCTCGGCTTCGCTTGTGGCACAACAACATGCGCATCGTGCCCGTCTTCTCCAGCTAACCCTCCCCCATCTACCACTTGTCCTTAATTTTCTCGTCTGACTGTCTTGTCTCACTCGCGACGAGCGACCACACCGTCTCGTCTCGCTGCTTCACCTCTCCATCCAGGCACCTCGAATAGTCAGCACGCCCGCCCGCCAGCCTTATGATTCGCCTTATTGAAGGAAGCTTTCTAAATATATCGCACCATCGCTTCAAACCGTCGTGACCACGATCAATCTCTCTCGCCCAGAGCCTCTTCTTTCTCGCATTCCACCGTGACCCTCACTCTCCTTTCTGACGCCGCGTCATCATGGTCTCCGACGAGACCTACGAGCTGTGCCTCCCGATACTGCAGGACCCGAGTCTAGAGGAGGAGGACAAGACCGACAGACTCGAGGAACTGCTGAAGAAAGAGACCAGCTTGGAGGGGTCTAGTCTTGAAAATGCCGTGCTCGACGCCCTGTGGAGGCACCGCGACGGCGGCGGCATCGCAGCCTCCCCTCCTCCGATACGACAGACTATCCTGCGCCGGCCCTCACCAGCCTCGTGGAGGGGCTCCGCGACACCCATATCCGGCTCACCTCGTCTGGGCGTGAGCCCCCTAGCTCCTCCGGGCTTCGTGCCCACGACCCTCGGCCGAACCAAGTCTTCGACCGTTTCTCCCTTTTCCTCGCCGCGTCCGTCTCCGCGTCTAGCCTTTGCCGCGCCCGTCATCCCGAACAGCCCGAGCCTCAACGCCTACGAATTTGCAAGCGACACAAGCCCGGCCCCAGAGATATACGGTGAGCTTCAGACGGAGAATGTGGACTGGCTCGTGAGTGACGATGCGCTCAGTGTCACTTCTTCCATCGGCGCCTCAAGCGGGCTGAACGCTGCCGTCCCCGAGTTTGTATCCACACAGCAGACGGATATGACCCCCTATGATATGCTGCGTTCTATACTCGGCCAGTCCAAGACCGATGAGGAGATCGAGGCGGCCCTGGCCGTCCACGGGTACGACTTGAGTGCGACAATTGCTGCCATCATGGACAGTCAGGGGCAGGACTCCACAAACGCCGCGAACCTCACCCCCGAGGCCAAGAGCATCCTTACTGGCAAGTCCATGACTCCTGACAATCGGCCTACCACGCCCTCTGGTCAACAGAAGCCAGGCATTATTTGCAAGTTTTATCTGTCTACTGGCCAGTGCCTTCGCTCAGACTGCCGCTTCAGCCATGATCTGAGTAACCACATCTGCAAGTGAGTAGGCGCAGATTTCACATGTCAAGTAAAGCGCTGATGAGTCTGTAGATACTGGGTCATGGGCAATTGCCTGGCCGGCGACACTTGTATATTCTCGCATGACCCAGCCCACCTCTTAACCCGACTTACAGTGGATGAAAACGGTAGTACGCCGGCAAAGAACCTGTCGGTGACAGACTTTAACTCGGCGTTCCCGTCACTACGGCCAGCAACGCCAGAGCTCAATCCGTTCGCTCCTAGTTTCAGTTTTTCTCCTGCTGGCATGACCCCACCGCCAGGGCTGCGGCCGATGCACAGTTACAACAGCAATGACGGATCTCGTCCGAGATCACGCCCAGGCAGTCGTCAGCAAGCTAAGGATAACATGGCTGCACTCTCTATCGACGACAACGATGCCTTTCCATCTCTCGGCTCGGCTTCTTCCAAGACCAATAAAAAACACCATGGCAAGCGCGGCGGGCACGGTCATGGTCATAAGGAGAACTATACGCCGAGCTCTTTAGCTGACATTGTGAAGATGTCGCCGTCTCCCTCGCCAGTCCCGGGGCCCGCGCGACAAGACAAGAAGATCGGGCGTAACGGCAGTGCAACAAACATCAAGAACGGAGAAAACAGCGCTACTGCACAGGCTATTCCCAGTCCGAAGCATATCCCTTGGTTAGAGACCGGGGACAGGGCCAACAAGGCCTATCTTAAGGCTCGGCAGGAGGCCATCAAGCACGGTGGTCTCCGCAACAAGTTTTTGCAGAGGTATGTCTTCCCACTCCTGTTCTAAAAGCTGTCACTTACACATGTCAATTTCAGCGCTGCTCAAGCTTGGAATCGCAACGATGCTCGTGCCGCAAAGGCACTCAGCCTCCGAGGTCAGAGTGAAAACGAGCTTATGCGCAAAGCCCACCGTGAAGCCGCACGTGAACTGTACGAAGACCGCAACAAGCAGATCACGGGCTCTGAGATCTACGTCGATCTGCACGGCCTCCATCCTGAAGAGGCTGTAGAGTACTTGGAGCGGGTTCTGCTTGATAACAGTACAGAGAGCAGACCAGTCTACGCCATCACCGGCACCGGTCATCACAGCAAAAATGGCAAGGACAAGGTGGGCAAGGCCATTAGGAACTTCCTGAATGAGTGGAGGTACGCATATCGGGAGTTCTCTGTCCCAGGCGACCGGAACAACATGGGTGGTATTCTAGGCATTGACGCCAGGAGCTACGACAAAACCCTAGCCAGGGAAGGGCCCAGCACGTCCAAGGAGCAGATTGAAGAGCCCAAGGAAGAAGTAGACATCTTGAGTCAGGGAGTTGAGATTGGAGACGGCAAAGTCCGTCTTCTAGTAAGGGATCCCCCTAAGGGACCCAGTGGCAACAGGAACAGGGTGGCTACTTAGAAGAAAGGCCAAATGAGTTAAAGCAGATTCACACTTGCATCTTGTCCCGCTTAAATCGACTTGAACAGGACTGCCCAATGTTTAGACACGGCTATATCAACTCAGGTGAACGCAAAACTGCCTGTTTTAGTAGAGGAAAATCCTACACCAGGGATGAAGTTGTCAATCTGGAAATATATTCTATTTGTGGTGTTATCTCAAACTTTGGGATGATATATTTACACTAGCTTCTCACATGGACCTCCATATGCAATCGCTAAATCATTCAGAGCGCTCGCTTGGCAGGATCAGTTAACAGCCAAGGTTGAAGTATATCTGTGGTCCCAACTCGCACTTATCCAGAGTTGATAGTAGCTGCCGATTTGTATGCTCCTCTCTACACGAGTAGATGATACTTGATCTTTCCGTAAACTCCATCTCAACTTGAACCATCAGATACTAACAGAGACAGGTCTCTTGAAGTAGTTTTCGTCCTCGCCTTTCCGTCATACGTAACTCCTTACAGTGGTCACTCTATCATAACTAGAGAAGAAAGTCCTATATTCAAGAAAGCGAACTTGAGGTGGGAGCTCTTGCCCTCCATGAGAAAGATTCCCATCTGTAATTTACTTTCATTACGGATGCTCCAGCAGCAAGACTCGGAATATTAAACATCAAACACATTTATCAAGACTCGCTGTATCTTGGTATCTCTCCTTCTAGACAGGATTTTTCCAATCTTCAATTTTTCCAATCACATCCCACTTTCCTTCTTTCCACTCATATCCTACAAGCCAACATCCGACATTCACATCCAAATACTTGGAAGGAGGTGCCTAAGCAAAACACAAATCAGAATCACAACACCTTTCCTTCCATATCCAATACTCTCGATATCAACATGGCACTAGTCCCTACGCAAGAGATCCCGGTCGCCCATTTTGAGCCACATATAACCAAGATTGATGAGAGCAAGCCCAACATCAAGGGCTGGCTCACTAAAAGCACTATAGACGCCAACGTGCCCTACGTCCTACGCATGCTTCCACAATACACACAAGAAGTCAACGACGCCTATCCGGGTGTGCTCGATACAATCAGTGGCTCGCGTAACGTGGGTTGCATCAATGGCATGGCGCTGGTCGAGACTTCCTTCAACGTCAAGACCATCGGTGGCACAGATCGTCCGAAGAAGCTGTACCGTGCGGTCCACGGCGGACAGCCTCACGGCGGCACCAAGTCCCGCCTCGGCCGCGGCAGCGATCCCATCTTTCTTCAGATCCATCTCAAGAAGCACCTGCGATGGTCCTGCCGCCAGCCGAGCCCGTTCCTGTCTGCCACCAACGATGAAGCCAAAGCTTTTCGGATCGCAAGCATGTACATGGACATGGGCTTCGAGGGTATACACATCATCGAGTTTCGCACCGACGGGCCCGGCTGGGACCACAACGTGCAGCGCATGTGGCACGCGCGGACCCTGGTCCTGGACTTGGGCATGAGAAAGGACAACAAGAAGTACCTTGACAACGAGTTTCTGATCGAGCACTCGATTCCGAACGAAAGCATCATCTCGCGAGACGACTGGAGAGAGAACATGGCGCTGCGCGACCCCGATGGCACCATTCGGAGGGAGGCTCGCGCAGAGCTGGAGGAGAAGGAAAAGATGTGCGTCGCGGAGAAGAAGCGGCGCAGAGAGAAGGCTCACAAAGCCAGGGAGTTGGTGGCTGGGTTGGATAAAGACGGTGAAAACGAAGCTAGTGACAGTCAAACAGTACGCGTGATGGGTAAGAGAATCAAGATTGGTCCGAGGATGGGACCTCATATGGGCTCCTAGAAGAAGGTGGCGGTGAACACGAAGAGCATACATCCTCGCATTGAGGGTATACAGCCTAGGCAGAGCTATGCTCTGATGTGTTCCGTTGCGGGCCACACTGCCGGGGGGGATGTTCAGTCCTTTTGGTTCTTTTTCTTCTTAGGAGATAATCGTCCGAAGTGCATGGCTGAACTTGGGTGGTTTGAGGACTGGTCTAGGATAGGTAATCACCTTGCATACTCTTCTCGCCTAAAGGTGGTCATACGATAGTCGCTTTCAATACACCACCATGGATTGTTGCAAAGATAAAACCGGAAAAGTGGTGGCCCATTCGATGTCGATGAGGGTGTGACATGGCTCGTTCGCAGACACGAGTTCCAGAATGTGACAGACTGTTCGCTGCCAGCGCAAGGGATGCCCTGGAGAAAAGATAACAAAATAGTTGATATCAAGTTCTGCAATGTTGATGCAATGCAATGTCGGTGACAAACCGTTGGAGTCGACGTCCTGATCGACGGGTGACGCGTCCCAGGTATACCATTGACCCTGTCTATTCTGCATCATATGACGCTCAGGTCTGCTGGATTGAGTGTGCCGCATCCAAACTTGGTCGAAGGGGTAGTAGGAGATGGAGCATCTTGATTCCACGCTGGCAAGTGATACGGCAACGGCGCTGTGGATATCCCTGCACGACCCGACAGTCTGGATCGCCTTTTGGGGTGATCCACCAGAGACAGCCCGAGGGGCGCCTTGATTGGACAAGTTCATTAGGTACCGCGCCTTCAAGGTTAAGTTTGGCTGGTTCCTGATAGGTCCTGATAGACTATAAATGGCGATTTCGGTGAGCCCCCACAGGGACCCGACGACAACATGTTTTTGGTCTGGCTGGGCTTCGTACATAGCTGATGGGTAGTGTTCGGCGTGGCTACACCAATACAACGGTCCAATTAGATTCGCCCAGGTCCCGTGCGGCCATGCGCAATGCGGCCCTTTTTGCGGCCAATGTGTTTGTGGCCATGCGCGGCTACTACTTTTGGGAGTTCCACGGGTCAGTGTGTTCCGGGCAGTCAGCGGGCGCCCATGGATCATGTATTTGATGAGTTTGGCAGTGCCTGCCGCATTCCAGTGCAAACTCAGCCGGGCCCACCAATCTTGTAGCGATAAGTCCGCGGCTGTCGAGAGAGCCTCCAGGGACCGACCGATACTCGCAAAGAAAATCTGATTGTAGCCTTCGTCGTCACGTTTGTACTGGCACGTACCCTTAAGGCACCGTTCGGGATTGTCTTACGTGCTAACAAGGTGGGCGTCATCTTGCCGACTACTCGCGGATAATGAATGCTAATTACATTCTGGGACATGGCAAGGCTGGCGGAGACGTCGTAATTATGGCTTGATTCGGATTCACGCTCTTGGTTTGATAGACTGAGCCGGTCACGCAATTCCAACACTATGGAAGATTGCATAGGCGTAGCTGACGACAGCGCATGGGAGAAAGCCGTCGGTTCTTGGTCACCAGGGCGTTGTTTCCACGTGTTCTGAGGCTCCCTCGTAGACTCGTTAGTTTGCTAGAGAAGCTGGTAATCTCATCCGAATCGAGCAAAAGGTATTGCTTCGGCTCGCTGACTAGTGTATCTTTAGCCATACATGATTGCAGCACCCTTTCAGATATTATTTTTCGGAGAAATTTCAATGTGAGACGCATGGAGGGATGCATTGCCCACGTCGTCAGTGTTGTTTTATGGTTTTCAGTGATGGGGTGCTACCAGTTTGGCCCCACAAGTGAGAAGTGACCGAGGATACGGTTCAGAACGCATGGCCAACGCAATTCGTCTCGAAAGGCCCTGCGACTTGCGCTCGGGTCATATTCCGATGGGCTCGGCTGGCCGGAAGTCGTGCCGCGAAGTTCGGTTCTGCATATTGTGCAGCTTTACTGTGCTTCAATGCTGGAGCTTGACCTGCATAACAGAGTCCTCGGGTTCCAAACCACCACCATGTATCAGTTCGCCCAGCAAGCTGCGGGCCCCTGTAGTCTCAGGCGCTGGTCGTATCTTGCTCGGTGGCGCGCAGGCGTGCTTGTGACCAACTCACGCCGCCCCCGTATGCTCAATATCAGGTGCTTTCATATGCGAGCCCTTTGGGAGCTTGCTCCCTGTTTTCATTTATAGATAAGGACTCAGCCATCGGGGTGGCAGCGAATACCGTGGAGCGTAGCCCGGGGTGCATGGTATATGTCCTGCAGGTCACCTAACGGAAATTGGAGTGCTTGACATGGATGACAGGCGACGAAAGCGTAGGTGACTTGACGATCCGTGGGACCCTAGCATAAAAAGTGTCAGCCATATCCAGCATAAAAGAGTGCCGGCCTGCTCATCTTTCTTGCCCTCATGCCATAAACTATTTTACCCACCCAACGTCAGGACTCTCCTGCTCATATCGCTCAAGCTATTCCAAACTGACAGGTGCGTGTATGATATGTTCGAATACTCATCCGGGCGCCCCTGGAACTAGCCTGTTGTCAGCTCTGGCCCTACAAACCAAGTATAACTGACTATCTCCAAGTACTTAGCACAGTCCAAATAACGACACTCCAGCTCTCTTTAGTCACCACCACCTAGCCATGGCAGGTCAGGATTTCATCGGACACGAGCACTTATTGCCTTTGTCAGAGGCTGACCTCGGACCTCCATGGTCTCCTACTCCCTGCATGTCCGACTTCAACTCAAAACACTGCGAGGCAACCGATTATGGATTTACAAACATACTGTCGGCTGCAGAATGCGCTCACAAGGCAACCCACGGCTGCGGTAACAAGGCTGACGGCAACAATAGTCTGTGCAAGGAGTGCATGGAGCACTGTGTATCGTCTTAGATTTCCACAAACATCCTGAGACGTAGTCTTGAGCGAAAAGGCTTACTTTGAGAAAGGGCAAGATCGAAGGTCTCCTATCTGACGTGTGCTGGGACCAGCGTGTTTGGGGGGGGGGGGGGGGGCCAAAAAAAAAAAAAAATTTATTGCCGCGGGAATGGTCGGAAAGGGCAAAAATTTCGAAAAAAACAATGCGATTTAAAAAAAATATTGCCCGTGGTACACAAATTGGTTGAAA